>QXTE01000033.1:353853-803871 GCA_003942145.1 Platysternon megacephalum
GTGAGAACAGGCGTTCTCATGGCACTGTTGTAGCCGGCGTTGCAAGATATTTACGTGCCGGATGTGCTAAAGATTTGTATGTCCCTTCATGCTTCAGCCACCATTCCAGAGGACATGCGCCATGCTGATGATAGGCTCATCATCTGAGGCAGATGTCACCAGCAGAAGGTTGATTTTCTTTTTTGGTGATTCGGGTTCTGTAGTTTCCGCATCGGAGCATTGCTCTTTTAAGACTTCCCCACCCTGTCCCTCTCAGTTTTTGGAAGGCACTTCAGATTCTTAAATCTTGGGTCAAGTGCTGTAGCTATCTTTAGAAATCTCACATGGGTACCTTCTTTGCGTTTGTCAAATCAGCAGTGAAAGTGTTCTTAAAATCAACAACATGCTGGGTCATCATCCGAGACTGCTATAACATGAAATATATGGCAGAATGCGGGTAAAACACAAAGCAGGAGACATACAATTCTCCCCCAAGGACTTCAGTCACAAATTAACTAACACATTATTTTTTTTAATGAGCATCATCAGCGTGGAAGCATGTCCTCTGGAATGGTAACCAAAACATGAAGGGTCATACGAATGTTTAGCATATCTGGTACATAGATACCTTGCAATGCTGGCTACAAAGTGCCATGCAAACGTCTGTTCTCACTTTTAGGTGACATTGTAAATAAGAAGCAGGCAGCATTATCTCCCGTAAATGTAAACAAACTTGTTTCTCTTAGCAATTGGCTGCATAAGAAGTAGGACTGAGTGGACTTGTAGGCTCTAAAGTTTTACATTGTTTTGTTTTTGAGTCCAGTTATGTAACCAAAAAAAATCTACATTTGTAAGTTGTGCTTTCACAATAAGGATTGAACTACGGTACTTGTATGATATGAATTGAAAAATACTATTTCTTTTATAATTTTTACAGTGCAAATATTTGTAATAAAAAATAATATAAAGTGAGTACTGTACACTTTGTATTCTGTGTTGTAATTGAAATCAATATATTTGAAAAAGTAGAAAAACATCCAAAATATTTAATAAATTTCAGTTGGTATTCTATTGTTTAACAGTGAGATTAAAACAGCGATTAATTGCAATTAATTTTTTTGAGTTAATTGTGTGAGTTAACTGCGATTAATCGACAGCCCTAGTTCGAACCCCGTTCCTAGAAGACAAAACAACATAAACACAGAAGAGAGGGGAGGGTATGCACCTTCTGTCTCTGATATTGATTCTCATATGCAACCAAACTGATGAATAAAAACGAGCATGGCACACAGTCTTAGTAGCACTCCATGACCTGGCAAAGTTGTACCCAGCATTGGGCTGTTCAGGGCATTGCTTTTAGCTCCCATTTTGGTCACAGGCTTCCAGCATTGTTGCAAAATATGTAGTCTTGGCCGGTTAAGCCAGGCTCTTATTAGGCAAGCAAAAGGAAAGGGATAATAAAAAGAAGTAATAAGGTATGGAAGGAAAAGGTGAATGCAGGATGTATGCATGTGTGACAGTCTCACACCCGACCCCAGATGGTGTTTGGGATATATCCAGAACTGGTGGAGGTGGCGATGTCATCTGGGTCCCTCTCTCTGCTCTGGGTTGGTCTGGGTTGGTCAGGACGCCTCTCAGGATCAGGATAACAAAAGCCCAACAGTGTTTCAGTGGATCCCAGATCCAAAGAGATGGTGGGGTAGCAGCCATGATGGTGAATCTCGCTCCTTCCTGTTCTCCCATCTTTCAGTCAGTCAGTGTCTGTGTCCGTATTAATTAATTTTCCCCCAAAGTCTCTTTCTGAGAACTCCAACAGGGCGTGGTGGCTGGAATAACCCATCCCCTCATTATTTTGTCCACCAAGTAGGCTTGATTTCCAACACATCAATTCTGGTTTATTGATTTCCCCTCACTGTACCTCAAACTCCGCTTGCCTATTCCCACCAACTCTTCCAGCCTTAATCACCCTCCCTTCTCAGTGAACATTTGCATGTTGTTGGTTTTTTTCAAAAATACTTTCAGAGCCTTCTGAATATTCTGCTGAACTCACATTACATTGCCCCCAGCTAAAATTCCCCCTTTGACAGAGCAGATGGCGTAAGATGCCGCCTTTTTTATATCAAATTTCTGCCTTTGGTTGGATTTGAACTCCGTGTCTGGGTTCAGCACCCCCTCCCCCACTTAGCTGGTCTCTCTGCACATGCACAGTGTAACACATTGGGTGTGTGCACCTTAGAGGTGCTTGGCAGCACACCTTTCTGGAGAGCCAAACTTTTTGGCTAAAAAACATCGTACTTGGAGTTCTTCCAAAGGGGCAGACACTCTTTTGGGGGTACGGTGCGAGCATTTGAGACGCTGGGGTGGTGAGCTCAGCCTGGGTTTTGTCTCTCTCTGTGCACAAAAAAAAATCATTGCCGGAATGTCAGCTTTAAAAAAAGCCGTTTGGGGTGGGGGTGGGGATGGGGGGGATCTTGGGAACCCATTGTTCAAATGGCTCAAAATTTGAATCAGTGACCAAACCAACTCCATCAGGCACACACAACTTCAAGGCACTCTGACTGTGCAGATTGTAGAGCACAGAGTCAAACTTTAAACAGAAAGTTGGTCTTCACCTTAACTATAGCAGAGCTGGCCCCTGCTACATAATAATTTAACAATAAAATAAAAACGCACCAAAATTAGCCCTAAACTGCCAAGTTCAACTAGACAGTGTTGTATTAAGCATTTACTGTATGTTTAGTGACTCTTGTTACTAGGACAACTGGTTTGACAATGATGTCATTGGTTCCTGAGGTCTACCTTGCTTTCACTGGCACAAGAGGCCAGCAGGAAATGCCTTGGAGGGCTGTTTTGTTTGTGAAATGTCAACTCTCTGCTTAGTTACACTCAACTAAGCAAGGGAAGTTTCCTTTGAGGCTCACTACATTTAAAAAGTGCACAGTTCATTATGTGAGGTGGGGTATTTGTGCACTTGCTATTGTCTTGTGCACCTTTTTTCTATTACACAGTTCAGTGCACAACCTAAAAAAGGGAGGCATCGGGCGAGTGTTGCCCTTTGCCATTTCACCCTGATACAAAATGTGACTAGGCAGCAGGAAAATGTTAGTCTAAAAATAAAGTGGGGACAAAGTACTTAGGCAGAACTTGCAGGTGAATGTACAATTGATGTTCAGTATCCGACACAAACCAGGGCATTCAGGGCCTGACAGTCTCCACTGAGTTCAGTGGGCTTCAGATCAAGTCTTCAGGTCTTGATCAGTGAGCCTACCAACAAAGGTACTAACAGTGATGTTGTCTTTTGTGACTAAGACAACCTGTCCCCTGGGAATGGACAAGAAACAGTCAACTGCTTTCACATGGGCTGCCCGTCTGATAGTGTAGAGCGCCGAACTGCTCTGTTTATAAGATCAGCTGCGGCTCCCTTGGTTTTGTGAGTTGTGTCACTCTGTTAACGTTACAGGGTGGTTGGTGTTCTCCCCCACCCTCCAATTTTAGTTCCTCATTTTAATGAGATGCCCATTAATTTAAATAGGAGTCAGCGTTCAACCAAGGTTCAAACTGTTCAAGCCTAAAAGTTGGACCTGATCCTATAATTTGTAATGAATAATGTATTATATTAATTTAGCTTCTTTCTTTTATTTTTGGACTGGTCACAAAAAGTTTGATTTTCTCAAATGTCATTTGACTTTATAATATTTTTTATATTTAATACTTAGTCTGTAGAGTGTTCACAAGCAGCTCTTTGTGCAAGTGTTTGATATGGGAAATTTGAGCTCTGTTCATAGTGTCTGGACACATAGCGTCTCATAGGTCAGGTGGTGGTATAGCTGGTTTTTGACTGGCTGAGTGTCACTGGTGGAAATTAGAGTTATGGTACAAATGTTTGAGTTAAAAATTAACTTTCTGCACCTATTTGTCACTGTTTCCCAAAACAGTGCTGTTTCTGTTCACGTGCCAGGGTGACTACTCGCTCACTAGAGTAGTCATAAAATGAACATAAAAGAGGAAGCTAGGTAGGCAAAGCAAATTTAAGATTTTATTCAAGCTAATGCTTGTGGACAAAAACGTTGAGAGAACACCCCAGATTTGCTAGCAACATAGTTTATTTCAGCAGTGATATGCAAATAAGTTATGCAAATTTTCATGAGCAATAGCCCATTTTCAAAATTAAATATTTTGAAGTAGTGATGAAAAACTAGGCCCCAGTTCCCTGAAAATGAAAAAAAACATTGACTTTCAATTGCTGGACAAAATAGCACCATACATTTTTCTTGCTGCTTTATAATCCCCTGTATTAATGCACTGAAGCTGACGTACTTGGGCGTTTTAACCTTTTTTCTGTATATTGTCCATCTGTAACATATATTGGAAATTCATATGTTGTACGGCACACATGCTGGTACACCTCTACCTCGATAGAACGCTGTCCTCGGGAGCCAAAAAATCTTACCGCGTTATAAGTGAAACCGCCTTATATCGAACTTGCTTTGATCCACCGGAGTGCGAAGCCCCGCCCCCCCGGAGCACAGCGTTACCACGTTATATCTGAATTTGTGTTCTATCGGGTCGCGTTATATCGGGGTAGAGGTGTATTGTTAGCAAACTGAAAATTTATGTAGTCAACTGAATTCCTAGAAAAAGCCAAATGTCCTGGAAAAATTGAAACCTCTGGCCTGAATGATTCATTGAACTAAAACTCCAGCTAAGGCATTCTAAATGTAGACCCCACCCATATTGTCCTAAGGCTCGGCAAATCTTTGAAGCATTGCTAATGAAAATAAGTTTTAACTGAAGCTGTCTGGGATAAAGGGAGCTAGACTGAAAGATGGGGCCAGTCATGCTGAATTCACTCAAAGTCCAAGTTGTGAGATGATGTCAAAAAACAGAGATTTTCATTCTCTGTTACATCCTAAAGCACCAGTCCTGCAGTCAAAACCATTAGCATGGGACCCCCGTTTCCATATGATATCCATGCTGGTGGAACTGACTGTAGGATTGGGACACTGGGAAATCTTTGCCTTGGTTTTCCTCATCTATTGAATGGAGAGGATAATACTTCTCACCTGGGGGGGCGCAAAGCTGAAGCCCAAGGGCTTCTTCCCTGGGCGGGGGGCTTGTAACCTTAGCCCTGGGCAGTGGGGCTTGGGCTTCAGACTTGCTGGGGCCCAGCGCCAACACCAGCCTTGGTGACCCCATTAAAATGGGGTCATGACCCACTTTGGGGTTCTGACCCACAGTTTGAGAACCCCTGATCTAAGGTACCACAAGAATTGCCTGTATTTTCCATGAAAGGAATCCAATTTTTTTTTAAATAATCAAGACCCACATGCTGCCATGTGCTACCTATTTGTTTTATTTTGTATGAAGAGGACATACTTTATTTCAATCAATAAAATAGATACTTGCTACGATACAAGAAATCACCACAGTACCTTTTGGAGTACAAATTAAATAATTTACACTGTTTGTCAGTCTCCCACTGTCACACAGATTGCAGTTACAAATTAAAAGAGAACATAAATACAACACATTTCAAGATACAGTGACTGTTAGGTAGAGTATGTATTATCTCTTCTCTCCCATCCCCCTCTTCCCATACTGCTTAAAGCTATTATTTAACAGAACCAAATGCTAAAAAATAGACCTTTCAATAGTCGTGTTTGATGCTTTGGACTAGGGGTTAACTTGATGGAGCTGTATGGATCAGGTTACCAGATATGCAAGCATTAGCCCTCTCTGTTTCCCCACGTCCTGTTAGTCTATTGTTACTAGTGAGGTGGTTTTTGTTGTTATGTTTGGATCAATCTAAAGAGACTAGACCGAAAAAAGGGGAGCTGATAGACATAGATCCTGCAAATACGTATGCACATGTTTAATTTTATGCAGCTGAGTGGTCTTGTTGAGCTCAGTGGATACAATTAAGCATGTCTATGTTTGCTGGGGCCTATTATAGCGCTTCCATGTGCACAGCTTAGGTAATTGTGGGAAGTGGCGTGATGGGGAGGTCATTGAAGACCTGCTGGTGCCTCATGGAAAAACTTGGGAAACAGTTCTAGTGGCAATAGTTCTGTTTCCAGAATAAATTATCGTTGTTTCTCTTTCGTCATCTTTTATTTCTCAGGGTATTTGCATTAATGGCTTGATCCTGCAAGGTGCTGAGCCCCCTCAACTCCCACTGAGGTCAACAGGATTGGAGGGTGATCATCTGATCAGTCCCTAGAAGAGTATAATTGTGTTAAAATATTAATCTGCTCCTGTCTTCCTTTCCTTAGCAGAAATCATCCTGATCTTTTGTTTAAACGGCAACCAAGTGTTGTCACAGAGGATTTTGACTTCAGGTGGGCTATAATGCCCCAGGAGTGTTACAGTTTAGGTGTGCAGCACTCCCAGTGTACTCGATGCTTTACAAAGTGGATGTGCCTTTGCAGAATAAAACTTGTTTTCATACAAATCTCCTTAAGCCTAAGTGCTAATGGCATCCCCTGCTGTATGAAAGATGTGGAGGAGAGACTGCACTCAGCTTTCCTGAGCTATTGGCAATAGCTCTGCTCCTCCACAGCCATGGCCCATGATATAACTCCTGCACGGCTCCAAGCACAGGTGTCTAGGGTATGGCTCAGAGGTTAGGGCCACTGCTACAATACTCCAGCTAGGATGCTCCTCTCTGGTTTACAGAACTTCTATAGCATAAACTGCTGCAGGTCTTTCTGTGAATAAGTTGCTCAGCAGCAATGTTCAGCCACAGACATCAGCACTGGAGATGTCTCCCTTCATTCAGCATCAGATGCCTTCTCCCATTGCACTGCCCGGCAACCCACCCCTTTAACACCTGGCTACTATCCTATTTCAGCAGAAAACATGGGCAGAGTCCGAGCCTTTTGAGGCAGGGCTACAGGCTCTCTTCACATCTTACATGGAGTATGCAGAGAAATCTGCTTCTTTCCCATGTGGGGGATCCACTCTTCTGGACTGAGTCCATGTGTGGATCCTGGACCAGAGAGCATTTTGCCTTTAGTAAGAAAGAAAAAGCAAAGAGAAATGCAGGAAAGATAACGACATGTTAGGCTGAATTGTTTCTAAACAACGACTTTCAAAGTTTTCTAGAGCAATTCAGCACCTCTTTCTAAAGGACGCAGCTGTGACGGAGGCCAAGTGCACTGGATAGCAGAGGTACATTATGAAGGTCTAGTTTCTCACTGTTAAAGCTTGATATAAGACCCTGGAGAGGGATCTGTCTATCTGCTGAAAAGGAAACACCTCAGTAGACAGTTTTTAACAAGCACTTTCAAGCTGCTCCATGTCTCTCACACAATCTTCTTAAAGACAATAGGTGTGATGGATTTGACCAGTTTGCTGATGGCTTAGTAAACTTGACCTGTATATTGGTACCCTCTAGGTTGGATGGGCCTAAAAAGAATGGGGAGCTCTTACCACATTAGCTGAGGAGGAGTTGGGTGGGGTGGGGAAGAGATGCTAGCTCAACACAGAGAAGGGGAGTTGCACAGTCCCTTGCACCACCTTATTTTAGCCTCTGGCTGTAGGAGTCATTCAAAGAGTTAAAAAACTGAGGACATTTTTCCTCTAACAAATGCAAATGGGGACATGTGTCTTACTTTTCAGCTGTCACATTTCCTTTATTATGAATAGTCTGATCACATATTGCTGGCATTTGACATCATCTTTTGATCACTTTCTGACTCTGAGACTCTAGGCTGCCTCTAGCTTGCCTCACAAGAGATGCTTGTAGAAATGTTCTTTAAAGTGTAGAGTTATGAATACATTCGTACAACTTTTTATTTAAATGTAAGTTTTAGAGCATTAAGATTGAGATGCAAAAGCTCATCCTTGTAGGTGTTCATTTTGTTCACAGGGAGGTGCGTGTCAGACAAATTCATGTTGGAGTCCTGCACTGGGACATATTTAAATCCCTTCATTCTGGCAAATGAAGGACCTGATCCTGCAATAACCAATAGGAATATTCATGTGATTTAGGGCTGCAAGATTGGGCCCAGGATTTGTCATTCTTTCAATTTTTGCATATTTTCCTCTGGGGCAGAGAAAAGGAAACAAGCTCCTAAACTGCGAGAAATGCATAGTCAGCAATTTCCCTCCATTTGAGCAATCCCATTAAAGTCATTAGTTTATAGCAGTGTTTCTCAACAACTGGTACGTTCCTGCGATCTCCCTGATGCAGTTTAGGAAGGCAGAAAGCTGGTCCTTGGTATCAAAAAGGTTGAGAAACACTGGCTTATAGGATCAGGCCTCTTGAGAGCAAACCTACTTTACTGAGTAGTCCAGTTGTGCAATCTACACATTCTTTCTTGCCTCCTAGCATCTCATGCACATGGTGAAATTTTCTGTAGCACAAAGTTACATATTACAGTTATACCTAGCACTTGAGCAGGTTCTTCAGAACAAAGTGTCTGCATCTGATGTTCCATTGTTGGTACAGTTTGATCTGGACAGGAAATTTTAATAGACTGATCATTTGTCATGGATCAGAGTTTCAGTAAATGTGCACCTGGAAGTCACTCAGGCCCAGAGCCTCAAAGATATTTGTAGGTGCCTAACTCCCATTGAAATCAATGGGAGTTAAGTGCTTAAATAACCTCAGTTCTGTCTCACCATCCCTTTGTTTACTCCTGTCAAATAAACATCAAAAGTGAATAAAAATGTATTGGTGCATGTCCGTCAGCAAAGTGTATCTGATTTAAGGTTTGGTTTTTAACTCCTGTACCTCAAAGAAAATGACACTGGGGTGGGCATGAATTCAGTGGTGGCAGTGGTACAAAATGAATAGCAGGACTCGGCTTTAATGGCACATTGTAGTTGATATGAGGTCTCATAGGAATATACAAAGCTTCGTGTAGGCTTTTGTCTTTGTGAATCTAAGTTAATTAGGACAGAATGAGTCAACAGTAGTTTTAGCATTAGCAAATCAAAGGTGGAATCTGTTACAACTGTACTGGTATCAGAAATATTCCAATAAAATATGGCTGTTGAATTAACTCACATTCACCTTTTATCTCCATTATCCTTCCATCTATCCAGGTTAGGCAAATGCCCTGAATAGCACAAGTAATGTTATGTCCTCAGATATTCATCAACAGAGTTACATCCATCCCTAGGGAAATCCTAAAGCATTCTGCCCTTGCTAAAGGAATATTCATCCTGCAAAAGCAAAACTGAGGCTTGTCAGTCAGCCTCAAAGGCACTGTTTGTTGCCCCCAGATATTCTGATTTCTTCTTGTGCTTCATCCACATTTTCCTCAGGATGCCTGGTGTTCCGCACAAGTTGTTGCCAGTCAAAGGTAAAGAGGCATCTGCTTCTGGGGCGAGGGTTAAGTCATGCTCAGGGTTCTTCCTCGAGTGCCATCTATGGCTAGAGAACAAAGCAGGACACACAAAATGTTTCTCTCTTGTGGCCCTTTGCGAGGTTCATTCGTATTTTCAATGACTAACTAAACAAGCTGAAATAACCTTGCTTTAACATAAGGAAAAGAGCTGCTTAAACTGGGCTGTAATTACATTTGTTATAAGTAGATCCCTCTTCCAGCCTCCTGTTCTTTCGACTCTCTCCAACACTGACCCTCTGTGCCAAGTGAGCAAAATATGGATTAAATATAAATACAATTAAAATAGTGAAACTAACACTGCAAAACTGAGTGACAGCTGGACTGTATTTTGTGCAAACCACACCTCTTCCTTTGACTTCTCTTTGACCTCATTGTTGTCATGTCTAGAGGCTTGATTCCACAAACCTCCCTGCTCATGACATCAGTCCCAATGGGCTAGACTGAGCCTAGACGCAGCCCCGACTAAGGGCCAGCACGTGACTGGTCTGCCCCACGATTCCTTTTCTCCCCTCTTGCTCCAGGAGAAGTGACTGCAGCTCTGGAAAGAGTGCACATGATTTCCCTCTCATGCCTGGCCTTCCATTCAAATCAGCAAGAAGAGAGGCCCAGAAGGCTCTGCCCATTCCCTTCCCCTCTCTGCCTCCTCCTCATCCATTTATTTGCAAGGTGGGAGTATCCAGAGAGCAGGAGCCGTGCTCTGCACCTGACCCAGAAGCAAGTTCTTGATAGGCTGACCCCTGGTGGGGCCTTTACCCCCCAATCTAGTCCAATTACTTCAATTCTATCACTTCCTTGTTTGAATATTCATGTAATTTTGAATATTCATGGAGTTGCAGGATCACATCCTACATTACGGCCCAATCCTGAAACCACTAATGGGTATAGTGTTTACTACTCCCCATTAAAGCCAATGGACTATGGCAGTTCCTATTGGCCTGGAATGGCGAACCGCGGCCAGTGGGAGCCGCGATCGGCCGGACCTGCGGATGCGGCAGGTAAACAAACCAGCCCGGCCCACCAGGGGCTTTCCCTACGCAAGCGGCGTCCCAAGTTTGGGAAACACTGGACTATGGGAAAGGCTACGTTTATGTCACGGAGGTCATGGAAGTCACGGAATCTGTGACTTCCAGAGACCTCCATGACATTCTCTGCTTCAGTGGGGCCCTGGCAGGGTTCCAGCGACAGGCAACAGGGGGCCCCCTGCAAGGTTCCAGTGACAGGTGACAGACTCCTGAGGGGGCCCTCGGGGTTCCAGCGATGGGCAACAGCCTTGTGCGGGGGAAGCGGAATGCCTCAGGCAAGCGGCTGGGGGGGTCCCATTTTCTCTTTGGGAATATGGTCACCCTGCAGCTCCCAGCCACCATGGACGGAGGGGAAACCCACAGCCCCCAGACAACACAGTGGCATGGGAAGCCATGGAGCTGCAGCAGCAAAAGTCACAGACAGGTCACGGCTTCTGTGAATTTTTGTTTGTTGCCCATGACCTGTCCGTGACTTTTACTAAAAATAACCATGACAAAATCTTAGCCTTAACGATGGGTATGCCTACACTGGAGCTGGAGGTGTAATTTCCCGCTTGAGTAGACATACACACGCTAGTTCTGATCAAGCTAGCTTGCTAAAAATAAAGAGTAGTCATAGCAGTGTGCGTGGTGGGAAGGGCTAACCGCCCTGAGTAATATCCTATCCAAGACTGTAGGTACATACTCAGGACAGCTAACCCCTCCCACCACTAGTACCACCGCGGCTTCATTTCTATTTTTAGCACACTAGCTTGATCAGAGCTAGCACAGGTATGCCTATTCAAGCTGGAATTCACATCTCCAACTCCAGTGCAGACAGCCCCTAAGTCTGGTGGTAAGCAGGTAAGCACTAGGCCCAGTAGTGTTTGTGACATCCTTAGATTGTAAGATCTCTGCAGCAGGGACCGTAGGCCAGATCCTCTGCTGATGTAAACTGGTGTAGCTCCATCTATTTCAGTGGAGATACGCCAGAGGAACAGGCCCCAGGTTTATAATTTGAGTGTAAAGTGCAAGGCACACCTATGACACGTCTAAATAATGATGAGAATAAATATGGGCTGGTTGTTACTGCCTCCAGATAGCAATGCATTTATCTACATTCATCTCTGATGTAACTTGACTGACAGATTAATTTACATGAAGAGTCCAATTGGCCCATAGGAGCCATTTTCTATTTAATATAATTATCTGTTTAGAAAATATAAGGAAACTGCACCTTATAGTGCCTCAGTGCTTTGGGCTAAATTCTGCAGATGACTTCAGTCTGAAGTCATGTAATCAAGGGGTCTGAAGGATGTAATCAAGAGCAGAACTTGGCCCAGTATCTCCACATAATGACCATGGCTATTCCTTTTTCTTTCTAAGGGAGACCTTGGCTTGAGTAAATTGGACTCATGATGTCACACTAGTTAGATGTTTATAAATAATTACTCAGACATCATTAACTTTTTTCTGCTTAAGCAAGAGAAATTAAATTGACATATGTCCAACACTTTAAATAGCCTTAAGATCTAAAATGCCTAGGTTAATGGTGCATAATCAATAAAATAACACCTTAGGCAAATATTTTGGAAATTAATTACTCATCTACTACAGATCATTGAGATTCCAATCATGGGTAATTTGCAACTGACTTTTTGTATGTGTGTATGAATTGATGACCTACAATCTGGGCCACCTGCTGCTTTTCCTTACAGACATTGCCTCGAAGCCCCAGGCAGAACTGCACTAGGAGTGGGTGGATGTATTAAAAGGGGACTTACTCTTCTGCAGAAGCACTGTCCTGTGTAGCTGGCTCTGTGGCTGCAGCCCGTTTCACTGTGATATGGGTGACTGGGGATGTCGAAGGTTGCTGGGGAAGAAAAAGGTCATTAAGAAACTTCTACACATTTCTCTAATGAATGGGGAGTGCAGGTTACTTGGGGACTTAAGGGGAGAGGTTTTTAAACCCTTAACCACAAAATAATCCTTACTAATATGAATAGTCACTTCAATGGAGGTGCTCTTGTGAGCAAGGATTACTTGTGTGAACAAGGGTTGTGAGACTGACACCTAAAAAACCCTGTAGGTTTCATTGCTTTTTGGTAAATCATTTCTTCAGTACTGAGGGACAACTACTCACCTGCTGTTAGTGGGTGCAACTCCATATTGGGCCCTGACTGTGCCTGTAAAGTGGGGATAATGATCCTGACCTCCTTTGTGAAGCACCTGGAGACCTACTGATGAAAAGGGCTAGATAAGAGCGAGGTATTATTACTACCGCTACTTCAGGCTACAACTAGAATGGCTAGTTTTACTGAGGATGTTGGACTTAATTCACTGTGGTCACTATTACTTAGTGGCTCCACTTCTCTTGAACCAATTTATATGTGTCACATAGGATTAAACTGGGAAGACTAGACCTTCCTTCTTGTGTTTTCTAGGGTTGATCCAAGAAGCAATCATTAAAAATGTCCAAAATTGCTTTTGCGAATCTAGTCCAATTTGACCAGTTTAAATGCAGGTAGGTGACGTGATTTTTGTATTGGGCGAAAAAGTAAATTCTCTATTCACTTTTTTCACACCATTCATGATTTTATAGACCTCTACCATATATCCCTTTAGTCATCTCTTTTCTAAGATGAACAGCTCTAATCTTTTTTAGTCTCTCCTCATATGGAAGCTGTTCCATACCCTTGATCCTCTTTGTTTTCCTCCTCTGAACCTTTTCCAGTTCCACTATATCCTTTTTGAGATAGGGTGACCAGAACTGGACACAGTATGAATCCATGGTATGTCCACACTGTGAATACAGTGCAATTATCATATTTTCTGTCTTATTTTTTATCCCTTTCCTAGTAGTTACTAACATAAGTCTTAGCCTTTTTGACTGCTGCTGCGCTTTGAGCAGACGTTTTTCAGAGAGCTATCCACGGTGACTCCAAGATCACTTTCTCTGGTTGTAATGGGCATTTTAGAACCCATCATATATCTAGTTGGGATTATTTTTTCCAGTGTACATTAGTTTGCACTTATCAACATTGAATTTCATCTGCTACTTTAAAGCACATCACATACAGGTAGCTGGTCTTACTGAATTTTACTTACAGAAGATTTTCCATCCGACTGGTTATCACAGGATTTTGATGACTCTTGTTCAGAAATTCCCACTGCAATGCATAATTAAGATGCTATTATTGGTAAATATTTTCCCCCTGGACTTTATGTAATTAAAAGATTATGTGGAAAGAGCCAGTAATTAGAGTTATAGTCCTATTAGATTTGACTATGGCCAATTGCAAAGATCTATATCACAAAAGGGCTGACTACCTTTTGTTATACAGGAATGGGAGAACTTGGAATTGCTAAAGTAGACTTGCAATGCGGTAGGGCAAAATCACTCAATCTCCCGTTCTTTGGCTTTTGAAATGGTAACTTCAGCTATTAACAATGGACCAAACCTTCAAGTCCTTACTCCACATTTCATTGTGCATGGCCTTGTACGGAGGCAAAAAAGGAAGCTGCAAAGAGCATCTCCCCCTACCTCCCTCAATTCAGGCATTTCCATACTTTTGAGAGCTTCACTTTGCTACCTTAATAATGTTCTTTTAACATTGTTTTTGTGTGTGTCTTTTCCTTGATTTTTAAAAAAAAAGCAAATAGTAAAAACAGAGATTCCATCATATGGCATCATATTGACACCCATGCGGTTCATCAGCAGGGTTGGATCTCCTCCATTTGAGCCAGGGAGCAACAGATAGAAGTAGTAGCTTGTCATCCTCTGTGTGGACCAGATCTACAGGGGTATGAGAGTGCAGATATTTGTTGATAGCAGAGGAATGGTGAGACTCAGGAATCTTGAGTTCCATTCCAGGGTCTGGAGGAGAATGCAGGGTCTGGAGGAGGACACTTCTGCCCGTTTCCCACAAGCTTGTCCCAGTCTGCTCCATACCCTCCAACCTGTCCTTCTCCTAGTCCTGCCTTTTTTCCCATCCCTGACTCCTTGTACCAGTCTTATTCCCCTCACCTACCCAGTCCCAGTTTCCATTCCTCAGGCTTCTCATCCCAGTCCCACTCTCCCTGCCTGCCAGTCCCAGTACCCCTCTCCTGGCTCCTTGTTTGATTTCTCCCTCGCCCTCTTCTACTGTCCCCCAATCCTAGTCTCACTCCTAAAACTCCTCATCTGATCTGTGTCTCTGCCTCCTTGCCCCTGGCTCCTAGTCCCAGTCTCTTTGCCCAGCCACTCCCAATTCTTTCCCCACACTCCAGCTCCTTGTCAGATCTGTCTCATTCCCCCCCTTTCACCCTTCATTGGTTCCTAGTCCGAGTCCTCTTGTCCAGTCAGTCTCCTCTTGAGCTACTCATCCTATCTATGTTTCCCAACTCCCAGCCAACTGGCTCTCAGTTCCCCATCATTTCCCTCAGTGGCTCCCAGTCCCAGTGACCTTGCCCAACCAGCCCAGCCTCCCGTTTCCCTGTAATTAGTTCCTAGTTCCTGCCTCCCCTTTCCAGCTCCTAGTCTCCTTGCCCAGCCAATACCAGTCACAGTTTCTCCCCACCTCTAGTCCCAGTTTCCCCAGACTCCTTGTCCCAATCTACTCCTTTCCTTCCTTGCTGGCCCAGCTTTTGTCTCTTCTTCATTCAAATCAGATGCTGCCTCCTTCAACTGCCTGGGTGCAGGGGGCTCAATGAGAGCACAGGACAGAAAGGCTCCCTGCTATCAGTTCCAGTGTCTGGCCTCAACTAGGTCTGGAGCACCCATTACAGGGAAAGTCCTTCTGAGCCCCAGTAGCTCTGGGCTGGAGCATGCTCGGTCACTGTGGGGATGGTCACAGTGAATGTGCACCCCTGTCAGGCTTGAGCAGGTTCAGTGAAATCTACAAAGTCTCTACTGATCACGTGTGAACTGTGTTTTTTCAAAGGCTTAGAACTTGGCCAAATTTGAGTGGATTGTCATGGGTGGCTAAGGGCACATTCATGACACAAAAGGCCACCTCCCTGCCAAGTTTCATGACTCTGCTGCAAAGCACAAGGGCACTTAGAACTGTTCAAAAAATAAGTTGCACGAATTTTTTAACATTGGCAAAAAAAAAATATTTTTCCCTTGCCTGGTTCTCAGAAACAGCTGACCTGTTTTGTACTTCTGGAGGAATTCTTGCCACTGCACATGTGCAGAATTCATGTGCCGGGCAGAATTTTTTCCCCACAGAAAATACATTCTGCAAGAAAGGTGCTGTGGTTATGCCTTTCACCCACCAGGGGCCACTGTGGCACCAGAACAGAGAGTAGCTGCTGGTGGGCCAGCACCAGCTGTGGATAGGGAAGAGAAAAGGCTGCCTTTCTCACAGCGCCCTGGCAATGGGGCCAGGTTAGGAGGCACAGGATATGGGGGGACGGACAGTGTGGGTCACATGGGGCTGCTGGGAGGTCACAGTATGGGGTTAAGAAGGGCTAGTTGGGGGGACAGACAGGTGGGGGCTGAGTGGGTGAGGCTGAATGGGGGAGCAGGGCCACATGGGGTTGGGGGAGAGGTATCAGAGTGGGGGTGCAGGGACACGCGAGGATGGGTGGAGGAGCAGTGGATGAGTGGGGGTGCAAGGACACATGCTCCTCGGTTATCCCTGACTCCGAAGCCTTTGCAGTGCTCTTGAGGGGGGCGGGAAATACATTTCTGTATTGTAGTTTAAATTAATTATTACTCAGAGTTCTCTATTAATATGCCTAGTAAGGAATCTATTTGTCAAAAAACATTTTCTGAATCTTTTTTGTTGTCGGTATTGTAACAGAAATAGCTGTTGATAGGTATTTTGAAATAAATTACCAAAATAATACAAACTGGCATGTTTACATTGTTATTTTGACAAATAAAATATGCAGAATTTTGAAGAATTTTTAATTTTTTGGCACAGAATTTTTTTTGAGATTTTAATGAAAACTTCATGCAACTAGAAGGCTGCAACATCAAACAATGTTCTGAGCAATCAGCATAGAGATGGCAGAGTAATGAAGTCATAGCTGAGGACTTACATTGCTTGGCAGGACAGAATCCTTCCTGTTCATTCTGTAAGCGGCCAAAGTTCCTCACCGCATCTTTGTACAGGACTTGGGTGAGATCACCTTGGCTTGGAAGCAAGTCCTCTGTCCTGTAGGGCCGATAATCAGACACTGCCACCACCTACGGGAAAGAGACAAAACTGTCCAATTACAAACATCCTTCATTGGAGCTATGTATGAATGTAAGGCATTCAAGTCATTACATTGGAATCTCTTTCATTAGTTCTGTTGCATTTAGTCCTTCAACTTGTTTCCTCATAAATGAAAGGGGAATATTTTGATTTTGAAGTGTGAGCATGAGGAATGATAAACATGTTGGAAAATAACCTGCATTCTCTTTGCAGTTGCAATATGTATGTGCATCTTTCCGTATTTATCTCAAGGGCTAAAGTGAACATTTAAAAAATGACAACTGATTTTGAAAACACTGGTTTTTAGATGCCCAACTTGAAACACTGTGGATATAATTCTCCACAGCCTTGTACCTTGGGCAGTCTTCTTCCCCGTTTGTCTCAGTGGGAGCATCCTCTCCATAGACTGCAGGTGTGTGCATGTGGCTGCTTGCTTTAGTGGCCCCTTGAAGAGCACAATGAGCTTGCTTTTGCTTGGAAGAGGTCAAAGGGGAGCTCAGAAGCTGGGCTGCCACAAGAGGAGTGAAGGCACACACCACAAACCAGGCAGGAGTCAACCATGAACTCTCCTGAGCCATAGTCAGACACATTATCCATTGCACCACTGGCCCCTACGCCTTAGCTTTTCTCTGGGATGGCTGTGCTGCCTATGTGAGGCAGAACGGTAGCGTGAGGGGAGACCTTGCAATTTTGTGGCTTAGCCGCTAAAGAATTATGCAGTCAATGGAAAAATGTCATATTTTATGAGCTACGTTCTTGTCACTGGGCAGATTGGGCACTAATTTTAGCAGTGGAAGTGCTAGAATGTACAGCAATATTTGCCACTTTTTCTGCCATGTAATCAAATGTCAGTTTCAATCAAGACTATTTTTATATAATTCCAGTCAACATTTTGGGGGATGAAGAAGGGAGAATGGGAGGAACAGATGAGGGGTGGAGCTATAGTGAAAATGTAGGAAGGACAAAAATGAGCATATTGAGGGAACATTTGAATTTTTAAATCATGCGTCTTTTTTTTTTAATTTCCATGATTGCCCTCTTGGAAAGGATTAATTTTAAAGTGACTGAGGTTACCTCACAAGGTCAGTCACATGAATGCATAAATCACTTAATACAGCACTGGCATGCTCAAGTGCTGCTGCTATGAAAGAACCTGGCAGGTTTCCAGATTGCTTGCTATTTTTGCTCTTGTCTGGGATTAAATTTGTGCATCCACTGCGATTACCAGGGTAGAAGACCTCATGCCATCCCAGGCAGAGCTACAATGCTAACAGTAGGCAGATGTACAAATGAAAAAAATATAACCACTCCTTTTCTTTGTATGGAAGAAAAGGTTGACCATCACAATATCCTCAAAGGCTTATATTTTCCAGCACATACAATGCTATTGGATGATTACACATTAGCTGCAGTCAGCTGCACTAAACTGAAACATGGAAATCAACAACTACAAGGTTAGTGGTTAGTTGTTTTTGAAAGCCCAGTTTATGTCCTTATTTGCAGTGCACAGACTATCCTTGTGCTGTGGTACTCTGATTGTAAACATGGGATCATCAGCACTGACAAAAGAGGACAGTCAAGAGGATTATTCTCTAGGCGTGGAAGAAAAAGAAACTATAAATATGTACAAGATTTCTTTAAAAACGTGACAAGACAGGCACACGCAGCTCAAATTAAATGTTGCAGAAGCCACTGCCTGATTAGTAGCGATAAATGTATATTGAGATTATAATGATCACGTTAAAGGATAAAAATAGCAGAACAGGATTATGACTAGAGCTGGTTAAAAGTTTTCTGTCAGAAAATGCTGATTTGGTAAAATCAAAATGTTTTGCAGGAATGTCTTGATTTTGTCAAAAATTTCAACAGGAGATTACCTAAACATTTCATTTTGATCAGGTTTAAACTAATTTAGATGTATTTTGTTTCGACTTTATCATTTTGACTTTTATATTGTATATTCGTCAAAACAATGAAGTCCAACTGAAATGATAAAGTCCAAATGAAGTATGTCACAATATTTTGTTTCCTGAAAAATTCTGAGATTTCAACTTTTTTGTCCTGATTTAGGACAAAACCAAATTTTGAAATCTCTGAATTTCCCATGGAGTGGAAATTCCATTTTTTGGCCATTTTAAATTATGATTTAGGATTGTAGGAATGCATGTTTGAGAATGTTTTTACTCATTCAAACACTTTGAGTTTAGACTTTCTGCTGAGACAGATCTTTTTGAGGTTCATGTTCCATTTAAGACCATCCCATTAAGATCTATGGATGCAATGGGCTGACTGAGCAACCAAGAATAGGCACTGGGATTGCAAGAAATGTAGTGTGGTGTTGTTTTCAGTCCATTGATAGGTAGAAGTAGGGAGGATTCCTGAAGTAGAGAGTGGAGCCTGCTGTCTCTGGAGCACAGAGTGAGAGAATAAGCTAGAAGGGAGGGAGCAGCCGGGGAACTGGAGAAGAATGTCTTTGACAATGGAAGATGGTTTTAAGAGATTTCTATGTAGGGAGTTCTGCAGAAGAAATAGGTCTGGGGTAAGCACAAATACCTTCCAGACAAAGTCCCAAAGCTGATAAAGAGGGGTCTACATAGTATGAGAGAAAGATAAAGCAGAACTGTCAAAGAAAGAGCAAGAGAGACACAAAATAAAGGGTCTTGGAGGGCACTATGAGCTGGCTAGATGGATTTTGGGAGGGCAAGGGAGGGAAAAGGGGGCCCTAAGACAAGAAAGCCAGGCCCAAATAGCTGTGCCAGAGTATCTAAGCCTGGCAAATAGCCTTTCACAGGGGCTAAGTCTAACACTTGTGTTATTTCCACTGCAGCAGGGTGGAGAAGATGCACTCAGGATTGGAACCCCCAGGAGGGTTTTTCACAATAAGCTTTTGAAAAAGTTAAAAAGTTTAATAACTAACTACTCGGACTCCTTTGGGTTCACTTGTTAGCTCTCCTTCACACCCACACAAGGGAGTCAAAAGGTGTAAGGAACCCCACTACTTCCCTGCATGGGCTATCCAGATTGCTGGAGTTTGTGTGTGTGCATCCGCGCGTGCGGGGGAGGGGGAATCAACTGCTGTCAGACTGTTGCTCTCTTTAGCAGCTGGGTGAGGAGTGGGTAATCAGGAGTGGACACAGCCTTGGCTCCAACCCCCAGCGCACAAGCCAATGCTCCCAGTGCACAAGCTAATGGTCCAGAACTGGCACAGAGGGGAAAGCAAGCTGTGCTAGCAAAAAGGGCTGGCACAGATTGCATCTCCCTGGATCAAGGGGGTAGTACCAGAGTGTGAGTCTCAGAGGGAGTCACAGGCTGGTTCCTCAGGTGAACTACCCTCCCAGCTCCTTCAGACAATCATTTTCTGACAAGATATTACATCATTTATTTTGTTATAATGTTTTAAATTAATTTTGAATAATTTTGCTTGAAAAAAACAATCTTTTTGAAGAGTTCAAAAAATCTTTTTCTAAATACCTGCAATTTTCCAGAAACTTTCTAAAAGTTTTCCCCAGCTCCAGACACCATTTCAGTTCTATGCTCCCCATGCCCCAACCCGGAAAGGTCTGCTTTCCCATCCATGAGACTTTCAAGGAGAAGTTAAGCCAACTTGAATACAAAAAAAATGGATACTTTTCTTACTCTCTTTGTTAGGATGTGTTGCGTGCTTTTGGCTTTTCTTCTGGCTGGACTACATGCTGCAAAGAGAATGACAGAAACACGATCAGCGTGCAATTGTGGCTGACACCAGAGACAACAGCTTCAGACACGGATGTATATTATACATTATTTAGGATTTTGTTGATTAGCAATAGAAACTTGGCAAATCTAGGTTGGTGTAATTTGTTATGAGATCATCAAAAATGCAAGCACAATTTATTTGAAATGTCATTACCAGCTCTGATGCTGTGTCTTTGTAACACTAACAGACTCCCGATGTTGGCGGGTGGGATTGAACCTGGGGTCGCTGGAGCGTAGTGCATGAGCCTCTACTGCATGAGCTAAAAGCCCTATGTAGAGCAGACTCATTACTCTCTCTCTCTCCGTGGTCTCAGTGCCACTAGATGGGACAGAGCACCACACCCAGGAGGTGTGTGGGTTATATCTTCACTCTGCCTACAATAGTGTGCGGTGCTGGGACATGTTTCTTGTTCTACTGAAAGAACCATGGAGTATCAGGCATAGCTGGCAACACTGGAATTGTGTTTTGGTGGATGTAGCTGGCAGCACCACTCTCACAATATTTGTGATCGTCTTGAAGCACCATGTAATTACATGAGATTCTTGGCTTTCGTTTAAAAAAAAAAGTAAATTTCTAGCTCTTGTAATTCAGGAGAGAAGCTGGAAAAAATGTGGCCACAATGCATCTGAAAGACTCAAAAACTAGAAGATAAATAAAAAGAACCCAAAAGGTGGCATTAGTAATAGCTCATGTAACTATTTTTAAGCCAATGTCATGATTTTTTAAATTGGGGTTATCAAGGCTGTAGCAGTGATGTTAGGTGAAATATGCACTTGAAAATAGTTTGTGCACATTCCTTTTACTCCTGAAATTTAGGAAGCGGATACAAAGTCTCTATAGTAGTAGATGGCGCTTCTAACAAAGTTTCCAAATTAAGCTGATTTTCTTAGAGGAGGAAACAGGGGCTAATGTGGCTTTCAAAATCTACAATGCTTTTACTTACATCAAATGCCACCAAGAGGAGGACCTTCAAGTCAGGTGACCTCTGCAGAGGAAACACAACCTCTTGCTTTCTTCTAATTGGGAAATAAAAACAAGAGGGGACATTGCCTGGAAAAACCATCCGGCTCAGATTTTAGGATCACTGTTTAGCTGCCATATTGTGAAGTCCTCATTAATTAGAGCTGTGTGAATAGTTCTTCAAATTTCACCTGGTTTCATTACCCAATTGACACAGGCCAAGCTAATGACATTTTTGAAGAGGGCCTAGGCCCAGACTCAAGTAAACATGGGCCAGTTTATAGTTTTATATGGAGATGAGAGGTAGGTTTGAACTGTGGACTTCAGAGCCAGGTAATCTAGCTGTGCTGATGGAACATATTTCTGACACACTGTACCTCAGAATGACGCCTTGTAACCCCCATATTCATATATTATTGTGATATTTTGAACAAATCATGCCATGTAAGGTATCATATGAAAAGTCATGGTCTGCTGAAACTCACTGTTCTGTCCAAATATGTCTATCATTAGTGTGTATAAAGTTATAACATTGTGCTGTATGGTTGTTACTGAAATATGCTGTAAGTTTGCTATTGACATGCAAAGGATCCCTGCCCAGGTGGGTGTTGACCACCCATTAATCAACTGTGTGACTCAACTATCCAAGCACCACACAATGGGAACTGCTCAATCACTGTGACTTGGGGGTTGCTTGTTCACTGTGACTCAGCAAAGCCAACCAGGCCATGCCTGGGCTAGTGTCTGCGAGGCACATGGGCCAAGGGTATAAAACAAGGGACAGTAGCATCATGTCTTAGCCTTTCTCTTCCCGCACCTACGCTGGACACAACTGGGATGCCAAGAAGACAAAGATCATCATAGGAAACTGGTCCAGGCTTCAGGGGGAAGTCTGTGCACTAAGGACTGTAACATCCGGGGGGGGTGAGAACATTGCTTGATCTAAATACTGCCTAGTGTAATAAGGTGTAAGATTTAGATTGTGTGCTTATTTTTATTTTCTTTGGTAACATCGCTGTCCTTTTATGCTTACCACTTATAATCACTTAAAATCTATCTTTCTATAGTTAATAAACCTGTTTTATATTGACCTAAAACAGTGTATTTTGCTTGAAGTGCTAGGGAATTCTCAGCTCAGTTACAAAGGTTTGTGTGTGTACTCTCCACACTGAAGGAGGGATGGACTGGGTTATAAACTTACAATGGTCAGGCTTCTGACCAGGGCAGAATGGTACAGCTCAGGGATGCAAAGTCAGGGAACTGGGGGGAGTTGGCTGATGCCTTTCTGCTTGTGATTCATGAGAGGCTTTGGGTGTTTTCATGCAATCTAGCTGGGCAGGGCCGGCTTCAGGAAGTGCGGGGCCCAATTCGACGGGGCCCCGGCAGGGATGACTCACCTGGCGGCGCTCCGGGTCTTCTGTGGCACTGAAGGACCCACCGCTGCAATGCCGCCGAAGACCCGGAGTGAGTGAAGGCCCTGCTGCCAAAGTGCCGCTGAAGACCCGGAGTGCCGCCGGGTGAGTAAAAATTAAAAAGGCGCCTAAGTTAGGCGCTCTTCTTTAGGGTGCGGGGCCCTCTTAGGTGCGGGGCCCAATTCGAGGGAATTGGCCTAAAGCTGGCCCTGTAGCTGGGTGTGGGGCTCCACCTGCTGTTGTGCTGAGTGATAACAGCTTCGGGAGGGTTTTGCTGCTTGTCACTAGCAAAACATTGGGAAAGACAGCCCAGGCGGTACCTCAGTTCCAGGATGTACACCAGGGATCCCATCACAATATTAATGACTTTTTATAAGCTAAGAAGATATATACATTATTGCCTCTCTGGCTTGAGCAGTTAACCACTATTCTGGGCCTAGCTGTATTGTTTCTGTTCAGAGAGAAAATTGATAGTACGAGAGAGAGAGATTTCTTTGGTGCAATCCTTTTTATTTGCAAAAAATGTAGACAAGTCCTGTTACCCTGAACACAGTGGAAACAAAGAACAGCAGGCAGTGTCCTTGCTCACAATTCTAAGCCTGCCTATGCAGCCAACACTCTGTCCAAAAGAAACTCTTTTTCTTGGCTTCCTCTTGGAGCCATGCTACCCATGCTTCTTTCACTGTCTCCTTGCTTCTGCCACTGACACACAAACCTGCAATCCAGTCAATGCCCTTGTGTTTTTGCCATCCATTCCCAGAGAAACCCCTCTTATTCGCCCTGAGTTAGTTTTTGCTCAGGAATTCCATATGGCCAGTGCTGTGGGTAGTGGCTTCTATACTTGCAGCTATATTAGTGCGTAAAGGAGCTCAATTGCTTCTTCCATTTGGCCAGAATGGAAGGCAGCTAGCATACCCAGCTGCTTCAATGAGGGCTTTGCTTGCACATAGATCAACGACATGCTTGCTGGTAGCCACCAACACCCTCCAGCACACCAGTATGTTTAAGCTGAATGGTCTTGTGTGGTCTTGTGTTTCCTCTCCCCATCCCCTTCTTGTGACTTGTTGCCTTTCTTTGTATCTTTTAAAGCTAGATTGTAAACTCTCTGGGGCAGGTTTGGCCCCGGTCTTACTCTTTGTGCTGTAAAGTGCCTAGCACACATTTGAGTGCTGTGCAGTGATTAGGAATAATCAATCATTTCTCCAGCATTCAGACATGCAGGATTTGGTGTTCTGGTTCAGGCCATTACAGAGAAAGGTGGCAGGTTGCAGCTGCAAAGTTCAAATCCAGAGCCAAACTTTGAGAATGGGGGCGTCACAGGGTTATATGGGCCTGCAAGGTCCAGCGAGTCTAACTCCCTGTCAAGATGCAGAATTTGTTGCATCTAAGCCGTCCAAGACAGATGGCTATCCAGCCTCCTTTTGAAAACCTCCAATGAAGGATCTTCCACAACCTCCCTAGGCAGTCTGTTCCATGATCCTACTGTTCTTATGGTTACGAAGTTTTTCCTAAACTTTAATCTAAATCTGCTTTGCTGTAGTTTGAGGAGGTTTGGGGTCCAGAGATTCTGTTCAGGCTTAAACTCTGGTCAAAACCAAATGAAGCCTGCAGTTTTGGATGGTTTGTTGCAAAATCAGGTGTAACTCTTAATCTCCAGTTGAGTTTTGCTTTGAGTTCTTGGGATCATTCAAATTCAGGGGTTACCAACACAAATTAATGTTTGTAAGGCGCGTTGAAGGTGTGCTAACGCTAGGTATTATAATTTGACTAATGAATCATTTAATGCTACGATTCTGGCTTTCTCTATACTACTATGAGGTATCGTTAAGATTGGACACTCATCTCCCATTAATAATACTTTGCTCTTGCACAGAATTTTTCATCCAATAGTCTTGAAAGGGCTTTTCAGAGATGAATGGGTCTGACCATGCAGAGTTTACAGAGAGGGAAACTGAGGCATAGTGAAGTTAAGATCAAAGCTTTCAAACTTGAGTGCCTAATGTTGGGCACCTAGACCCATATTTAGGCACTTAAATAAGTGGCCTAATTTTAGAGGTGCAGAGCACCTGCAGCTGCCACAGAAAATCAGGCCACTATTTAGATGTCTTAATATGGATTTAGGTGTCTAACTTTAGCAACCCAGGTTCAAAAATTTTGGCCTGTATTATGTTTCCATGGTTATACAACAAGACAGTAGCAAAGGCAGGAATAGGTCCAAACTCCACTGATTTCCAGGTCCATGCTCTAACCTCTAGACAATACTGCCTCCCTATAACACATGGTGCTTGCTCACTTGACTCACTACACTGAGAATGTGCCCCCAGGTAAGAAATAGTTACAGGTATGTATAAAATGTGACCCGGTGTTCAGCTGCAGGAGGGGGGCTGTCTAAGCATCAGTTAAAATAATACACATGCCATTAAGCGCTTATGGCTCCAGTTTTGCCAAGTTCATGAAGTGGGAAGGAATTCACAAGCATCCCTACAACCTTTTGCCTTGTGAGGTTTATATTTGAAAACAGTGCAAGAGGGAGACGAAATCAATTGAACAGCGTGAAGGGGATTTTCCATAAATGATATAAATAAGCTATGACTCGTTTTTGAAGCTGCCCACAGGTGTCCAATGAAACGAACAAACAAAAAACCCCACACACAAGTCTAGATTTCACTGGGTAAGTGATGACTAAATTCACTGATGCCTTACAAACAAAACATTTAATTAAAGATGGGGGCAGACAAGTTTAACTGATAGAAAAATTACCCGTGTCTCTCAGGGCAGTTAACCTATTTTATGTCTTACTGGACAGTGCAGGGTAGTTTTGAGTTTCCATATTTTCTCTAATTTGGGGAAATATTTTGTTATTTTAATTATGTTGCTGATGCCCAGATACACCATGGTGAGTGCCTGATAAACGTGTATGCACATTTTCAGCTTATTTGTGAGCCACTGGCCAAATCATTGCATGTGTTCTGGCAATGTAAGCAGCAATCAGCCTACATGAGCTGAGGAAAGGAACTGCATGAAAGGGAAGTCACCGTACTGGCAAACATACAGCTACTTGAATAGCCATTGAAGTATGAGTGAATCATGAAACTAGACATTAGTGACCTACTTGCACAGGAATACAATGACAGCAGGGAAAACAGCGGAGAGACCATTGTGAACATTTTTTTCTTGATGGGGGATATAAATTCTAGCAGAAACATGCTTCTGTAATTTGCCTGCTAAAAGGATGTTTATATGAATGATCCACAGAATTTAACAGATGAAAACAGTTACAATGCTGGCCACATCAGTGGGTCTATTCATGTTGTGAAAATAAGCAGCAGAGTGCCCACGTTTACAGCTTGCAAATGGAGACTAGATCTGTCCCCCACAAATAGTTTTTCATGCTTTTATCTGGCTTCTTTTGGTATAAGCAGTTATTGAGTTTAAACTATGTTCTTCAATCAAATGCATACTGTGTTTTGTCTGGTATTTATTCTTCAAATCATCAGATGTAATTCATGTTAATACACATTCATTCCTAGGACATGATTTTGGAAATGTTCCCTTTATTGATCCAGCAGACACTTACTCAATATATAGCCAGTTCCGGTGAGTGAATAACTCTTCATTGAATGACATTGTTATTTTCTATGTCATAAATCAGCCCTACTGTTGTGAGCTATGCCTTATTGATCACCTATTCAGAATATAAACAAAATCACATGGCATCAAGAACATTCATCTCACATTTTTTCCTGTGGAAATATTTCACATATCTACATTGTCCAGGTATCTACATGCATTAGCTTCACAGCAACTAGAGAACACAGAAGTGCAAGTAAAATACAGTAGAACAAAGAGCTGAGTTTATCACTTGAAAGGATTTCTCTACCTGTAAAACATTCTAGATAAAAGACAGCACTGTCTGTTACTCTGCTTTAACATGTACTCACATTTGGATGAAATCACAGTGGTGAAAACTTCTAAATTTTCATCGCTACAGCTGTAAATCTGGTGCATTTTTCACCTCTCTCTTCCGACTGCCTATCGGCTTCATGCAACTGCTCTGAACTTCTGGTAAATAGGTTTCACTAATCCAATCTGGCTCTGTGATCATTGTCCAGGTCTACAAAAGACAGACTGATGCTGTGATCTCATCTCATTCCATATTCTTAATTGCAACATTTTCTACTACCATCTGTCTTTATATGAATTCTATTAATGCAAAGATTTAATTTAGCTGTTACTTAAGCCTTTGCCACATTTTGTTTTGTGTGTCCTTCCTCCTATACAGGTTGCCAAAGCCTCAGGAATAAAAGTGGTTAGTAATGTAAGCAAGTTGGGTCTGTTTTGTACAGCTGGTGAATTATCAAATTGGATATCTGCTCTTTGCAAAGCTACTGCTAGGCATTCTTTTTATGATTTTTCTTAGGTTTCATGTTATATATTCTTTTACATTTTTAAGTCTCTCCATATAATGGGAATCCAGTAGGTGACACATGTAGTAAGAAAAGTATATTGTATTTCAAAGTTTCTATAACTGCATATGTACAGACGATAGTGCCTGGATCCTTGGTATCTTGACCAAAATTTTCAAACATGGGTGCCAAAAGTTGGGAATCTAAATCCATATTCAG
Source organism: Platysternon megacephalum (assembly GCA_003942145.1). Classification (NCBI taxonomy): domain Eukaryota; kingdom Metazoa; phylum Chordata; order Testudines; family Platysternidae; genus Platysternon; species Platysternon megacephalum. Next base: position 381,108 of record QXTE01000033.1, read on the forward strand.
GCACCTTAATAAATGGCTAATTGCCAAAGGTGCTAAGCCTGCATTGAAATCAAAAGAAGTTGTGGCTCTTCAATGCTCTGAAAATTTTTTGGGTGTGTCAATACAGATTTAGATACCTATATTTGAAAATTTTGGCCCTAGATACCACATGTGATGGGTGTATTAGAAATCCCTTGGATAGATTTGCTAGCGCACTCACATAACTAGTGTAATAGCTACCCCTAATTACTGTGCTACTATTATATCAGTCCAGTGGGAGGCACATTCACTACCAGCATGCAAATATAATTGACACAGAAGTTAAGCTAGCCCTCCGCCAGAATTGTTAACATCCATTATTGTATGCGGAGTTTTCATAAGCTTGAAAACTTCTCTCTCTCACCAACAGAATTGGTCCAATAAAATGTATTACCTCACCCACCTAGTCTCACATCCATTATTGACATCCCCAGATGACAGGTGCTAGAGAAATACCGGCTGTCACTGTCATTTTAATACAATCTTTTTTCTTTAAACCCTCCCCCACTCCCAATATTTAACCAATTATAATTTTGGACCAAGAACCGTTTCAGCTTTAGGGGTTTCATAAGAGGACGAAGAACAAGCTGGCATCACTTGTTACCTCCAGGGCAGTTTCCTGCTGTTTCAGGGAAGGAAAGCAATTAGGCGATCCATTGTTATAGAAAATGCTGGAGTGTTTAAAATGATCAGTGGGACGGCAATATAATCAACCAAAAGTTCAATTAGTTTTTGATTTATTGTGCCACATGTTCTGCTTGTATGACTGATGTCATTAACATCAGGCTCGGCTGGCGTGTTCATCTGTCTCTCTCCGAACAGGGACACACTCAACAGATGGGGAATTTCACGGCCACAAATGGAATTGTTTATCTTTCTATTGTTCTTGTGTCAAGCAATCAAACCAAATCCATTACCCACCAATCAAAAGATCAGCGCACCATCTTTTCAGCCACGGAGGAGGTTATGCAGTGGGGATTTAAAGCTTTAAAAAAGGATAAAAAAATAAGCAAGCCCAAAACTGAACTGTAGACATAAATGGAAAACTAGAACAAATTTAGCCTTTTTTTAACCTGCAGATTTTAGGAGGCCGAGGAGAGGAGACACTTCAAGGTTTTAGCCATTCAATGTTTTTCTAATTTGGAAACTTGAGATTTATTTTTTTTGGTTTGATTGTTTTTTAAATCACAGATGTAATTTGGCTTTTGTTCTATTTTAAAATAAAACCAGTGATTGGCATTTCACTATTTTCCCCTGGGCTTGGAGGTGGAAACAAAATGTCAAATTTAAGAACAAAAAGCTGGTTACATGTTGGCATAAGGCTTTATAGCCTGGGTCTTGAGCAGGCATCTCTGAACATCCAGTCCTACAAGAGACAGTGGATCACAGTTACCCCTGTGTGGAAAACCAACACAAGGTCTATGCACCACCTAAGACCGCACAATAGGAGTACAAGCCTTAACAAGTGTATAGGCCCTGTGCTGGATCTCTGCATAGGGATCGATTTCACCCAGTTCAGAAAATGAGCCTTCTGCTTAATTTTCCTCCACTCCCATAAAAAGATGACCAAGCACTAGGTATACCAAGGGTCTAATGTGACCTCCAGAGCTGAGGAATGGTAGTCAGGGTTTACGGATTCTACTCCTAAAGTCTTGCTGATCGTGGGCAAATCACCTCTCTGTGCCTCAGTTTTTCTAGCTATAAAATAGGTAGGATACGACCTACGCCATGAGGATATTGCAAAGCTTGACTGATGTTTGTCAGGTGCTTTGAGATCCTTAAATGACAAGCGCCACAGTAAATTAAATGTCAGGAAAAAATTGCCCACGCTTACTACATGAACATTAGAAGTCTGTTGGTAGAACAATGTCAAAGGACTCTGTATGACTACCCACTAGAATAGGTCACTCCGGGTGGTTTTTAGGTCCGAATGCAGAATACTAATTCTTCTCAAAACGTTACAGTAGATGCTATTCTTCCTATTGGTAACCAGCCACTGGGACCTTAGGAAGGATATTTGTAACTATGATTTTAAAAAAACAAGACCAGTAAGCTTGTTCTGTGTGTTTACAGCACCTAGCACGATGAGGGTCCAGTCCATAATTAGGGCTCCTCAGTGCTCCAGTAAAACACACAATATATAATTACGTATTAAGGGCCTGATTCTTCTATCCTTACTCACACCAAGTTTGCCTTACTCTGCACATAGTTCCATTGAACTCTCAGGTTTTCTGCCACATTGGGTGGAAATCTCACAAGAATTAATTGACCAGAACTAGAAAACAGGCCTCTTCTAGTTCTGGATTTGGCCTGGAACCCATCTTGTAGGGACAAGGTCAGATGAGGGATATGAATCTGTAGCTCCCAAATTCAAAAGTCTAGAAAACAAGGTTCTGTTTTTTGCCCATTGCTAACTGTGCTGCTGGCTGGCAGCCTCTGTGCCAGCTCATGCCAAGGTCCCGATGTCTCAATTGAACACTGACAAATACATAGCTGAAATCAGTCTGGCTTGCCTCTGTGTTAGTATTGTCAAAACAGGCATTAGAATGATAAGAATGTGATTGACGTTTAGACTTTATTGCATGCTTCTGAGTTGCTCCATAAATTAATCTCACTTATAACATTTGTATCCCATATTGTGAGGTAATACTTGAGCATTGTGAACCTCTGAGACTGTAAATCACCAGACAGGAGAGAGACGTTAGTTAGTGTGAAAGGCTGATCTTCAACAGAAAGTATTACACCGTTCCCCAAAGGAAAGGTCCATCTGTACCAGATCAACTATTGTGGCATCTTGCATCTGGAATTTCCCTATATATCATCAACAAGAGGACAAAAGATTTTTTGTTGTGCTGCTTTCTTCTCCATGAAGATGAGTCATGCAAATGGACTTCTCCTATCAGCTGAGTTTGCTGCTCAAAGCACATGGCAGGAGGGGGATAAAAATCCCAAACAAAAGGAACTTGGTATCTCTAAGCTACTTGGACTTGGGGGAGCAAAGTGGCATAAGCAAGAGATCCCCAGCTGCTTAGCCTGGGTTAGGCCTACAGGACATATAGAGCTTGCTGATTATAGAAGCTTCCATTACCTTTTGAAACTTACGTTTGTAACTCATTTGTGTATATATATTTACCTGCTTTAACCTTGTAAATAACTCATTTCCTTTTCCTAGTTAATAAATCTTTATATATTTTAGTATAGGATTGGCTATAAGCATTGTCCTTGGTGTGAGATTTAAGGTGCAATTGACCTGGGATAAGTGACTGGTGCTTTGAGACTGGGAGTAACCTGAATATTGCTGTGATTCCTGGTGTAGGAGACCATATTCCACAAAGGTAAGGTCACTGGGATAGTGAGATAGATTGGAGTACTCAAAGGGACTGTGTGTGACTCCATGTGAAAGCGATAGTTATAGTCAAATTATAGTACTTGAGGAGTTTACACTTGATAACTAGTTGGCGAAATCTACGTATAGACCTCAAAACCAATTTGGGATTTGTGCCCTGCTTCTTAACAGTCTGCCCTGAGGCTGGTACTCACACTCCGGAGTCACTACAGGCAGGGTCACAATAACTATAATATATTATTAACGTAATAAATTGATTGTGGGTGGTTCTGCTGCCACCAGCAGGGGACTCAAGGAAATGAGCTATTGGCTTATAATGCGCCTGCCTTCACTGAAGACTCAAAATTCAATCAGGAAGCCAGTGGGCAGGGCTTAAATGTCGATAATTGTGATGGATCTCTGCCCACCCAACACCTTAATACCCAGCAACATCAAAAGATAGCCACTGTGACATTCAGTGGTGGCACAAGCTTTATCATGTGATTTGATTACCAGAGGGGCTAGCAATGGGGGGAATGAGGGAAGCCATGGAGCTCACAACCCTCTCTAGATCAGACAGGCCTCAGAGTTCTTTGGACTACAGCCTTGTACACAGGCTAAGGATGGGCAAAGTGCTTTACTTTGGGTGCAGGAGGATATAAACATGCATAAAACTCTAAAGTTGAAAGGCTGATTTCGATTTGTTACAAAATCTTTAAAAACTGCTGATTTATGCAGATTTATATTCTTCCTGAGCAGTTTGCCTCCCCTCCCACTCTGGTTTCTGGCCCATTCAGCACAGCGGGGCTGAGTGTGTGATTCTACAAAAGGCACTGAGTAGCTCCATGTCCAGTGTGACTTACCAGTTCCATGTCAAATGGGCGCAGTTTACCAATAAGCAGAGGTTTTTTTTCACTCCCTTGCAAGCTCATCCTGGCCTTTAAGACTCAAGGGAGGGCCTTTCTTTGTGAGTAATAATGATTCTGCAGGCCAAATTAAGCCCTGAACACCTGAGCAACCTCATTGTCTTACAGCTCTACCCGCTGTGACACCAGTGCAGCTCCATTATCTTCAGTGGGTTTTCACAGGGGTAATTGATTTGACCTTAGCAAACCATTCTGTTGGAGAGGCACAAGCAGGGACAGAACCCAGCTCCCGGTCTCTTAGCTGTGTTGACACTGCAGGGTGACCATTACTGAAAAGCATGACAAATGTCTTTTCTGGGGGGAGGGTCAGTAAAGTGAGTAGCTATGATGCTGGATTCACACCAGGGGCAGATCTGCCAAGTAAGACAATACCATTTTTACAGTCACTTTGGCCGCACTTTATGATCCCCCATTCCACCTCTCTCAAAGGGGGCACGTTAGTTCTATTGATCATGTTTATGATGGCCGTGCCTAAGGACCAACCAAACACAGAGTAGCAGACTGTCCCTGCCCCAAAGAGCTGACAATCTAAGTAGACAAGACAGACACAGGGAGGGGGTAAGGGACTTAACACAAGCAGAGTGAACGATGTGATGGCAACAAATGTGATGTTAATTCCATGATTACCATCTCCTTTTTGGGGGGTAGGTGGAAGGGATAAGCTAAATGGAAAGAAAAATGAAGGGAGACGAGACATTGAAGGGAAAGCAGCTGATGGGGACAGGGCTGGGGAGAAGAGGAGGGTCAGAGGGGCGGGTGTGAAGTGAGGCGGAGGTGAAGAGACTGAGAGGGTGGCAGTTGGAGTGAAGAGCCAATCAGCATCAGGCAGTCAGAACTAGACACTTCTCCAGTGTCACAGACAGTGTCAAAATCATGCCATTGTCACACCCTCAGAAACCGCACCGTTCAGCCAGGGGACTTCTCTGTGAAATTGGCGCTGTCCCGATCCCTTTTTTAGGCAAAGGAGAAGGGAAACCTGTCCTGTTGAATGGGTCATTGTTAATTCCTTGGAAGGGAATCAACTTAAAAAAATCTCACTATTAAAAAAAACAAACAATGAATCCATTAGTGAATTAAAGACACAAACATCAGAAATCTTCAGGCCCTATTTATGCTGGCTTCACAAAACATGCTAGTACCTCTCTAACAAACTCAACACCTAATCCTGCTCCCAGTAAAGTCAATGGCAAATATCCCATTGGCTTCAGAGGTGGGCTCGGGGTTTCCCTGGCCTGTGTGGATGGGAGCTGTTACCATCTCAAGTCTATAACCTTATTGTTCTCATTAGAGCCTATACTCTGTTGCATAACAGGTAAATCTAATCCCTACTGAGCCACCTGAGCCTATTTCTTACTGTTAACTTGGCAGTATGATAAGGATAAACCACAAGTATTTTTGGAATGGGAGTGAACTTAAATGTATGCACAATTAACCACTTAAAAATAAACTGGGACAAAACTACATATGTATGGTGTTTGCACAGAATCTCTATNGTGTGTGGCTGTTGCTTCAGGCACCGCCCCCAGCAAGTCCCATTGGCCGGGAATGGGGAACTGTGGCCAATGGGAGCTGCTGGGGGCGGTGCCTGAAGCAACAGCCACACCCCCCCTGCGCCCCTCCTCCCCCGGGTTCCAGCTGCTTCCTGGTGCGGCGCCGCGGCAGGGCAAGCAAGCAGGGAGCCTGCCCTGCCCCGCCCCCGGTGCTGGTTGGCCAGGTAAACGGGGGGGGGGCGGGGGGGCCGGGAGGAGCTCGCGGGTCGCATGCGATAGCCCTGCGGGCCGCATGCGGCCCGCGGGCCGCGTGTTTGAAACCCCTGGACTAGATGATCATAATGGTCCCTTCTGACCTTAAAGTCTATGAGTCTATAAGGCAGAAACGCTACTATTTTAAAGGAAAATACAAATTGAAATACAAAGAAAATGCAAACAGAATCCCAACAAAAGCTTCAGAGCATCACACACAATAGTTACATAAAGATATTGCAGGGTTCTAGAGAAAAGCCGCTGGTTGGGTCATCTAAGAAAGAAAGAGGCATAAATAGGTAATCAATGCGTTTACAAATTATAGCCCCCAATCATGCAAAAGCTGTATGAAGAAGTCCATACGACTACTCATTGTAAGAAGCGCTATGTAGTTGCAGGTTCAGATTCCTAATAATCCATCCCAGCAATGCCCACATCACTGCGAGTTAGTTTTAACAAAGCTAGGACCTCAGACCGCATGCACCTGTGAGCAGAACTCCCAAGGAGTTTTGCACATGAAGACCTTGCAGGATCAGGCCCTGCACTGGTAACTGACTAAAGGCATTTTAAAAAAAATCACCAAAAAGTCTGATACATTCAAATAATACTGTACTAACAAGCCATTACAATGCTGTTGGAAAACAAACTCTCATTAAATCTTCCAGACTTGTTTTGTGATTTTTTAAAGCAGCTTGATCTATATTGATCCAGTGACTTATTTTTCCCAGTCAGCAGGAAATCAGGATCATTTTGGCACCTACTGGACACATTTTTTGCACTATTCTGCTTAACCAAAGCTTAAATAACATTGAGTATTGGCTCATAATGTGGATGACATAATTTTTTAGAACAGTTGGAAATGTGGTTCCTGCACCTGTGCAGTTGGAGCTATTTGGCATGACGACACATTGGGCCCCATACCACACGGCTGTAAAATGCACCGCTTGGATACCTAGGCAAAGATCACTAAACACCACATATTGCTTTTCCATGGACAAACCCAAAAGACGATGCAACATGAACTGAAACCGCTACAGCTTTGAACTTACGGACTGCCCGGGCTGCCTTCCCCTTAGAGTGCAGGATTCCACAGCCACATGCTGGGGATGGGCACGTGGCCTTTGGGGTGAGCAGATATGTTGGGAGTACAGAGGAGAGGCCATTCTCATGGGCCTCCCTTCTACCTGGCTGTCCAGTCTCCCCTTCCCACAGGATAGAATGGCTTGGAAGGGAGCTCAGCTTCACTACCTTGTGGTCCAACCTTCTCCGTCCCCTTCAGCCCATACTGAGGATATGATGCTGTACATATCAGGAGAGGAGAGCATGCAGCAAGGAGCGGGAAGCGCCAGGGAACCTAAATCCCACATCAATGAGCCTGCTGCCAATTTACCCCCTTCTTCTAAGTGTCTCATTTGGATCACACACGTCCATATTTCCTTAAATGTGTCCACATGCGGCTGCCCCTTTCCCGTCCTGCACAGCTGCAAATAAGGGCACAGGCGCACATTTTAGCATAGTATAAATAAAAAGCTAACTACAGAAAATAAACAATGGAATTGACACTTCCCGCCACTTGGCTGCCTGCACCTAGCACGTCACCTTATTCATGCCCATGCATGTCCTCCTGTAGCAGCTGCATGCTTTCTGCTGTATGCCGCACAATGACATGCAGGGTCAAGAACTGTGTCTTTGTAGGACTTCAAAGCCTGTTTTCCCCTTTTGTTTATGTTCTACTGTTAAAATGAGACAAATGATAAAACAAGGATGTGAAAAATACCACTGAGAATGTGACTAACCGTTGGCATCAGCACTTAGATACCACAGTAACAGGTGCATTAGAAAATACCTACTCTGGAGAGATGCATTACACCTACAAAAGAGCGTTTCCTATTAAGGCTATCGTTCTGTCCTTAACGTACCTCGTGGTGTCTGAATAGTGCAGCACAGATGCTATGGGAGATCACCCAGCATTATCAAACCCCTGCAATACCTAGGCACAATTGGTTGAATTTAAAACAGATTGGTGGCGAATCTCCTTGTCTTTGAAACCTTAACCTCTTATGGTAGTTTTTGCATAGTTTGTATGTAAATGCCATACAACATACTGCCATCAACCCGGGGGGAATTCCCATCCATGTTAGTGAACCTACACTCTGTTCTGAAAGGACTGAGATGGTTATTTGATTTCTTCGCTGATTCAGTCCTTAGCTTCTCTCCTGATACTGCCAATAAAGGTGTCAAAGATCTTACTACTTTAAGTAGGTGACTTGTTTCTAGGAATCTGATTAAAGTAAATCTCCTTAGAGAAAGATTTGTTAATGCTGCAAATACATACCAAGGAGGATTTCCAAGATCATAATCTGGGTGTGAGTCAGTCCCTTTCAAATCTCCTCGCCCCCCAAATTTTTGATTTACAAGGAGCTGATGATCCTTACTTGTCATTTTCTTCTGACCCATTCGCCATTAAACTTAAAATGCTTATCCTTATTTTCCCCCTGTGGTAATCCATTCAGTTACTCTGTAAACCCCACTGCAACTATTGCACAGAGCTCAGTTTAGGATGGGGTTTACTAATATAAAACAGTAAAGGGCTTGTTGGGCTGTATACCAGTGATGGCATCTTTTTCAGAATAATTACATATTTGTAGATGCTACATCCTTTGGATTTTAATGTGGTTATTTGTAAACACCTGGTGAGCTCCTAGAAATCCTCCTAAAGCACAGCATTTTCACATTGCTACCTGTTATTTTTCATTCCAGGACTAGGCAAAGTTTGGAAATCATCAGCAGTCCAGCCAATTGAATGGTGATAATAAATTGTAAAGTATGAGGTTTATTTTTAAAACATGTTGAGCCATATTAGCCCAAAGAATAAATATATCACTGGATCCTTCAGTTGGAGAAAAGTAAATGTCAATCATCTTTACCTAGGTGGGGACAAGCCCTATTTTTATTGCAAACTATTCCCCATTTTCCCACTGTGCCCCGCTAGGAAGCTCTGTTTGTCCAATGGAATTCAAAGCTAAGTCTTCCTTTTTTATATATAATTATCCCTATTTCTAGCTTTGAAATGCCTGGAGGAATAGGGAGGGAGATGGGGATGAGAGGCACACAGAGGTAATCCTCTCCTGAAGCACACAGAACTTATTATATCACATTTAAAAACTGATTAAAGAATAAAAATGCGAGAACTTGAACCTAAGTTCTCATGAGGGAAAAACAGAACACATGGGACATGTGATTCTTCATTACCTTGCACATTCCACAAAAACTTAAACCTGCGTAAAGTGAGTGGCTGTATAACACTTCTCATTCAGAATGGCAGTCTTTAAATCCACTTTATGCAATGACTACATAAATTGCAGTGCAATGGAGAACCAGGGCCATTAGCTTTACTGTGGACAGCCTGCAAGTCCCCAAATAGTTCTGATATTAAAGAACAAGAACGTTCTGTCATATAAATTGTAGACACCAGTTATAATGATCAAAATGCATTAAGAAAAAATCCGGGATTTTTCACTCAACTAATTGCCAAATTACAGTCAACTGTGATCCAAATTAAACAAAAGCAAACTGTATCAAAACATTCCTAATCATGCAAACAGACATGAAACAACCATGTCACTAACTAGGGTGAACACTGAAAATGCTAGGTAAGTGCATTGCAAGTCAACAGCTAAACAATGGGAATGTGGTTTAACTTGCATGCACCAATACCAAATGGATTCTTCTTCTTGCAGATGAAGCATCACTAAGGATCTAATCTTGCACCATTGCAGTCAAGGAAAGTTTTGCTATCAACATTAATTGGTGATGTATCAGGTAATAAAAGAACACTGTTTGGTACAGATCAGTAAGTTGCTCCTGGCTTCACCACCATTATTACCAAGTCCTGAACCGTTGGAAACATATTAAATCTTTAGGGTCAGACATTCAAGCTGTGGAAATTCCACACATACCTGTGGGTGCATACTACTTGATTGTACAAATGCCTCATTTGTATATCAGATATTCACATGCATGTTATGCACATGCAAGTATATGCTCACCTTGCTTTGAAAATCTCTCCCTTCGTGTTAGTGCTATATTTTGTCAATTGCATCATTGTATATAGCCTTGTTAATTACATCACAAGGGTAGAGCTTATACTTTAAATATAAAAGCAGTGCTTATGAAATGTGCCAGATTGACAGCACCAAAAAGTGACTTTGGGGGGCAAGTCTAAAGTGGTGGAATAAGCTCTTACATGATCTAAGAACTGCCTTAAACGCACCACTTTCCATTCCAAATGCAAGGCCATTTCTTTGACCTTGCCTTCAACCATCAACACACAGACAGCACAGGCCAGAGAAAATAGTTGTTCAAAAAAAAAAAATGCACTAAATTTTCCCTTTGGAGAGAAAAAGGGAGACATGAGAGAAAGAATCCCACATGTGAGAAATGCGAGTCAGCTTACTTTGTGCATTTCTGGAAGGTGCCCAGCTACTAGGATGTTGAGGATGTTAAAAGAACTGAATAGAAATTTCTCTGTTTATCCATAGAACAAACACTGATTTATACTTATGCTTCAGTCACATGATGGAAGGACCTGTTGTTTTAATTTAGCTGGAATAAAGTCACACAGAGAGTCAAATGTGTTAATGAGACGCTGTCACTGTCCTATATCAAACAGTGACAAACAAGGTTTGGTATACAGAGACATCAGTCTGCATAGTACCATGGCAAACACATTAGGAAATTCATGTCAAAGGTTAGAAATGTATTGATTTGAACACACAAAAGGAGAGGAATCAAAATGAGGCAAAGAGCATTGACGCTGAAATTGAGTGATTATGCAAAACGATCAATCAATACCTAACTAAGTCCCTTTTTGGAGATGGTGAATATTCGTTATAGTCTCTTATTCAGTCAAACAGTCTTTGGTGAGGAAAAAAGGGTCCGTTCTGTTGTTCAATTCTGAGTCATTTTCCTGACTGGAACAAATTGATAAATTAAACAGTAATAAGTCACCAGGACCAGATGGTATTCACCCAAGAGTTCTGAAGAAACTCAGATGTGAAATTGCAAAACTACTAACTGTAGTTTGTAACCTATCATTTAAATCAGCTCCTGTTAGGGTGACCAGATGGGGGGGAGGGGGTGCCTGCCGTCTGAGCAAAAAAACAACAACAAAAAAACAGTGCTGCCGGTAGATATCGGGACAGACACCGAAATATTGGGACGTCTGGTCACCCTAGCTTCTGTACCAGATGACTAGAGGATAGCTAATGTGATGCCAGAGGCGATCCAGGCAATTACAGGCCAGTAAGCCTATCTTCAGTACCAGAACAGAATTATCAGACACCTAGATGAACACGATTTGTTGGGGAAGAGTCAACATGGTTTTTGTAATGGGAAATCATGCCTCACCAATCTACTAGAATTCTTTGAGGGGGTCAATAAGCATGTGGATATAATGTACTTCGATTTTCAGAAAGCCTTTGACAAGGTCCCTCACCAAAGGCTCTTAAGCAAAGTAAGCTGTCATGGGATAAGAGGGAAGGTCTTCTCATGGCTCAGTAACTGGTTAAAAGATAGGAAACAAAGGGTAGGAATAAATGGTCAGTTTTCAGAATGGAGAGAGAGAGAGTTAAATAGTGGTGTCCCTCAGGGGTCAGTACTGGGACCAGTACTGTTTAACATAGAATCATAGGACTGGAAGGGACCTTGAGAGGTCATCTAGTCCAGTCCCCTGCACTCATGGCAGGACTATGTATAATCTAGATCATTCCTGACAGGTGTTTGTGTAACCTGCTCTTAAAAATCTCCAATTATGGAGATTCCACAGCTTCCTTAGGCAATTTATTCCAGGGCTTAACTACCCTGACAGTTAGGAAATTTTTCCTAATGTCCAACCGAAACCTTGCTTGCTGCAATTTAAGCCCATTGCTTTGCATATTCAGAAATGATCTGGAAAATGGGGTAAACAGTGAGGTGGCAAAATATGCAGATGATACAAAATTACTCAAGATAGTTAACTCCAAAGCAGACTGCAAAGAGTTACAAAGGGATTTCACAAAACTGGGTGACTGGGCAACAAAATGGCAGATGAAATTCAATGTTGATAAATGCAAAGTAATGCACATTGAAAACATAATCCCAACTATACATATACAATAATGGGGTCTAAATTAGCTGTTACCCCTCAAGAAAGAGATCTTGGAGTCATTGTGGATAGTTCTCTGAAAACATCCACTCAATGTGCAGTGACAGTCAAAAAAGCTAACAGAATGTTGGGAATCATTAGGAAAGGGATAGACAAGAAGACAGAAAATATCATATTGCCTCTATATAAATCCATGGTACACCCACATCTTGAACATTGCATGCAGATCTGGTCACCCCATCTGAAAAAAGATATATTGGAATTGGAAAAGGTACAGAAAAGAGCAACAAAAATGATTAGGGGTATGGAACAGCTTCCATATGAGGAGAGATTAAAAAGACAGACTTTTCATCTTAGAAAAGAGATGACTAAGTGGGGATATGATAGAGGTCTATAAAATCATGACTGGTGTGGAGAAAGTAAATAAGGAAGTGTTATTTACTCCTTCTCATAACACAAGAACTAGGAGTTACCAAATAAAATTAATAGCAGGTTTAAAACAAACAAAAGGAAGCATTTCTTCTCATAACACACAGCCAACCTGTGGAACTCCTTGCCAGAGAATGTTCTGAAGGCCAAGACTATGACAGGGTTCAAAAAGGAACTAGATAAGTTCATGGAGGATAGGTCCATCGATGGCTATTAGCCAGGATGGGTAGGGATGGTGTCCCTATTCTATGTTTGCCAGTAGCTGGCAATGGGCAACAGGGGATGGATCACTTGATGATTACCTGTTCTGTTCATTCCCTCTGAAGCACAGGCCACTGTCGGAAGACAGGGTACTGGGCTAGATGGACCTCTGGTCTGACCCAGTATGGCCGTTCTTATGTTCTGATGTTCCTGCTTTAGATAAAACAGACAGAAAGAAGGGAGATAAGAGATATGATAGTAAAGATAGAGAAAATCCAGCTTTTGCTGAGGTGGCTGGTCAGTCACAGACAGATGTTTTAGGCTGGCAGAAGAGCCATGAGAGCTGTTTTTCTGGTTGGTTTGGTCAGGTCCCTCTCCTTCACTAGTCCTTCTCAGGCTGAGCAGAGCTGGACGGGCTGTCTCATCTCACCATGCTGGTGCTGTGCAACACAAAAGCCAAGAGAGAGAGATTGGACAGGAGGCAGTTAGTGAGGGAATGGAAAAGAGCACACAAGGGAGGGGAAGACAGAGCAGGATCCCTTATGTGTCTGGCTGGGGTTCTTGCTGGTGCAGTGATGATGTCCAAGCATCCCCATGGGAGTAGCAAGGTCTGGTGTCACGGTAACAATCCTTCCTGCAGTGATGGTAAAAAGTTTTTTTCGTCTTTCCCAAAGTCTCTTCCATCAGGGTCCCCAAAAAGGCAATGTGTGGAATGGTCCATCCTCTCATTATTTTGCTCACCAATTAGGCCTAATTTCTGAAGCACCAATTTTGGTCCATTAATTTCTGGTCCTCTACTCCTCTGGTTTACCAGTCATAGTCTTAAAACAATCCTTGAGTGGTATTAATAAACCCTTTAAACGAGTTCAGTCTTCTTACATCTTTTCCTTACACAATTTTATAACACAGTTCATTGTGACCATCCATAAACCTTTACCCACCTTTCACCGGTTAGGCTAACAATTAAAGTAGGCCTGCTAGGCTCCATTTATTACAACAGACTACCTCAAAGGGAAGGTGACCCTGCTTCCATTGAAGTCAATGGCATAATTACATTGTTTTTAATGATGTAGAAGGAAGGAAGTTCAGTCTCTGTACCCATTTATTCCTTGGCCTCTCTCCTGAGACTAGCCATAAGGGCACCAAATGTGGTGACCGTGTTTATGATACAGAGACCTGTCTGCTAGAAACTGGACTAAGATCACCAATCCACTGCACATAGGCTACTCAGCAGCCATGATGGTCATTGGAGACCTAGATAGGATCTGTGCTAGTGACCTAGGGGTGAAAAACAGCTTTGTTTGTCGTTCCCAGTGGCATCCAGTTCCTTGGCTAGAGTAGGATTTCTAATATAAACAACCATTAATCTTTCTTAAGGTGAAAAAGGTCAGAAAAGCAAAATTTGCTATATGTTGTCATTTTGTTTTTATGGAAGAGGAAAGCAGTTTTTTGCCCAATATCTATTTAAAATATACATCCATATTTTCAGTGATGATTTATTCTTTGTCCGACTTTCATTTGAGAAGAGATAACAAACTCTACACAAAGAGTAAACCCCCTACAGCTGTGTCCACAGCAACATTAACAATGCCACACAATGGCATCCTTTAATCGCATAGAAGCAAGTGACACCAACACATAATGAGGCAGCAATGTATTGGCGCCTTTGACAATCAATCTTTAAAATGTGTTATCCATTTGATTGCAGATGTAAATCAGCATCTCAATGTTACATAGCTAATTTTAAGTTTTATGGTCAAACATTTACATAAAGAATCCTACTAAAAGCACAAAACTACAACTGATGCATCATGGAGGTGGCTAAATTAAAATTACCAAAGGTCAGAGTGTAAAAGTTAAGGTTCCAATCTGTACTGCATATTCTGTTTATATTCTGATATATATTTTATGACACAAAAATATTGTATTAAGCTAAACCTTTAACCAGAAAACAGGAACAGAACTATGACATGGGCCTGATACACTGGTGTAACTCTACTGATTTCAATGGAAGTTAATACAAGGCGTTAATACATTTGCACCAGTGTAGGTGAGAGTAGAATCAGGTGCTTTGTCTTTACAATGTACACACATTAACCTTGCTCTTGGAACTTTAACTTTTGCACTTACCAATTTTTTTTCAATTTATTTTTAACTGTGCAACCTTAATGTTGCATGACCAGTTTTTGCCTTTAATTTCCACATTTAGAGAAAGGAGGGGGAAAACCTGCAGCTATCTAATATTACATTTAGAGCTGGTCAGAAAATAAGTATATTTTGAGATTCTTAAAAAAAAATTCCAATTTTTTGAGAAAACAAAACCAATTTTTTTCAGCTTCCATTTTTGAAAACAATCTTTTTTCATTTCCCCCCTCCAATAATATAGAAAATTTTGACGCTCCCCCTCAGATTTCTATGAAAATTGAAAAAGGTAATTTTTCTCAAAAAGTTTTGAATAATATTTTTTGACTTGCTCTCCTATTAGCCTGAAAATGGTTCCATTTAGACTTTGAAATCAACACTGCATTGAGATGAATGGGATTATGGAAGATTGGTTCTTAGCTTTTTTAATTTGGCTGTAATTTTTTTTTTTAAACCAGTCTATATTGTGATGGCCATTACAACAGGAATTTTTTTTTAATGGAAGTTTAGAATGTACAGAATACAGAAAATTGTCAGGAAATGTTCTTTTCCAGCCAACTGCAGTTTTTCTCCTGTTATTGCAGTTTTTTTTAAAGCTGTCTTGTGTTTCATTGGGACATTTAGGACAAAGTTTTCAAACCGTGGCTTCTGCTTCGTCACATGCACAACTGCGTGAGGGGATCCACTGTGCACCCTGGCACATAAGTGATAGAATATGCACGCGCAAACTTTTCTTTGAGCAAAGTGAGTCTAAATGAATTACTATACAACAGATGCATTCTAAGGGAATAGTCTGCAAAAATTGCATGTGCAAACTGAGGCCAGATTGTCTGGAGCCAAATATTCAGAGTGTCAATCTCATTCCCACTAAGTGTCCCAGCTGCAGCAGCCTCTCTTCCTGCCAGTGGAGTTAGTTTATTCGCAAGAGCATGTGCAGTGATATGGCAAAGGGGCAGAATCTCATCTGGCTTTCCTAAAAATCACAAAAGCTCATAAGTGATTTCATAATTTTTTTCATTTTATTTTTAAATCTTTTTACCAAAACCAAGTGACAGGCCTTGCTCAGGGCTAGTCCAATGTCCTTGCTTAATTTCATCTTTCAGAAGTTTTTGTTATAGCTCTCTTTTTAAAAGAGTGTGGTTAATATTACCCATATATTTATTATGGGATAGCTGCATTTGTTCTCTGCCCCATGATTCAAAAATTGTAGAATGGACTCTGCTCAATCTTAATAAAAAAAAAAAAAGCACCTCTGCCAGCCACTTCACTTTGAAAGTGTCCAGCCTCAGTCAGGGTGATTTTGGAAAATAATGAGCAGGGGAGGGAGAAGGGGAGATGTGATAATGGAAACTATCAAATGCTCCCTGATTCAGGTTTGTTATTTTTAGCTTAATAGAATCTGCTCCTTAAAAATGTATGGTCCTGAGTCAGGAAAGCCTCTAGGCATTTTCTTAAGTACATCCCTATTCAGGACAGCACTTCTTTGCTTAACTGTAAGCACATGCTTAAGTGCAGCCCCAAAAAGGCCCTGACTTGGGGCCTACTATTGGACAGTGTTACCTCAGGCACAATTCATTTGTAAATCCGTTAGGATTTTTGACTAGTATTGCTTTGTATTGGATGGGGCTTAGATGCTTTGAGAGAGGCACCATACAAATAGGTTAACTAAATACATCAGAAAAATATAAGATGGCTTAGAAAATGTCAGCTTTAATAAAAGCCCTGTTTCACAGAAAGGATAGTCACCTGCAGACCAGAGCCAACATTAGTTATAATCGCATTTTACAAAGTTAAAATGAGCGTTAAGATTGCAAAATCAAGCATTCAAGCGGATACATAGTGCCTATGAAGTATACAATATCTATTTGCACCTATCTATATTTTATGGGTTGTACTAAGGGATGCTTCAAATGCATCTGTCCTGTACAAGAATCTGGGCATGCAGCAGAAAGGGTAGAGAACATATACTGCTCCCTCCGCACACTATCAGCGGCGATGTCATGGCAGAAAGGGACCCATCTCCTCTTGAAATGCTGCCAGAGCCTGTCAGTGCTTGAGGAGATAAGGAGCTTGATTTGATTTTCTTGTATTCATTCAATAGTGTTTGTAAGTTTATGTTTTTGCCATTTGTTTTCTGCCTTTGTTTGCTTTGTTTTGTAGCTGACCTAAGTTTCCTTCCCCCTGCGAGCCAGGAATGGGCGGAGCCCATTGGGAAGACATACTTTTTGGTCCTTCAGTATCTTGCAGCAAGTTGTTCCTGCCCCCTGCCCCACCTAATGTAGTGAGGCCCCAGGGGTTTTATTGCTCCTTGGCCAGGAGATACAAGGGTGGTGGGAATGATATACGTGAGTGCTGGAGCACCATGGTAATATACATAGATTTAGTTGGGGGAGTAGTTACTTAGCCTTGCTGTGTGTCTTTTAATTAACATCTCCCCTTTCCTTTGTTTTTCAGATCTGCGGAATGTGAGAAATGTTGCTGACTCAGCACCTGGCCAGCCGCTCACAGCCCTGGCAGCCCCCATTAAAGTAAATATGTTGTGATGACTAAGTGCAGGTCTACACTACCGCTTAAGTCGATTTAATTTACATTGTTCAGAGGTGTGAAAAAGCCCCCTCCCCTAAGTGACGCAAGTTTTGCGCTGTCTACACCGGCACTATGTCAGTGGGAGATGCTCTCCCGTCGACATAGCTTACGCTTCTCACCGAGGTGGAGTAATTATTCTGACGGGAGAGTGCTCTCTCGTCGGCATAGCATGTCTTCACCAGACACGCTACAGCTAGGCAGCTGCGCCAATGAAGCGCTATAGTGTAGACTTGCCCTAAGTGCATGTGCTAACTGACCTTAGATTTTGCCCTGTGTTTTCCAGAGCTACTCACATAAGACAAAAAAGTTGTCAAAGATTAACCGGTGTTAAGTGTTTTTAAATAAAAGTATTTTTCAATCTATTTTTGTCTCCTTTGCTGCTCTGGGTATTGGACTTGTTTTTAAAATAAAGATCCTCAATATACTCTGCATCTGATGAAGTGGGTTCCCCCGTCTAGCCCACGTAAGCTTATGCCCAAATGAATGTGTTAGTCTCTAAGGTGCCACAAGGACTCCTCATTGTTTTTGTGATTTAAATGTAAACTATCCATAAGAAAGTCCTTGAATCCATGTAAACACCAATCAAGCTCTACTGCTAACAATATGACATTCAAAACATGCTGGTCTTGTAACCATTTATAATAGGACTTAAACTCTATATATTGAATATTCAGTGTCCAAGGCCTGGTCTACACTGGGGGGTGGGGGAAATCGATCTAAGTTACTCAACTTCAGCTACGTGAATAACATAGCTGAAGTCAACGTACTTAGATTTACTTACCGTGGTGTCTTCACTGCGGTAAGTCAATGGCTGACGATCTCCCATCGACTCCGTCTCTCGCCCTGGTGGAGTACCGGAGTCGACGGGAGAGTGCTCAGCGGTCGATTTATCGCATCTAGACTAGACGCAATAAATCAACCCCCGCTGGATCGATCGCTGCCCGTTGATCCAGCAGGTAATGTAGACAAGCCCCAAATAAGTGTTCAGACAGAGACAGTACAGTAGATAGGATGCTCTTTATTTTTGGAAATTGGACATTCTTTTCAATTTGTCACAATGCAATGGTTTGTCAACATACTGTCAGCTCATTAAGTAAGCATCTAATCAGGAATAATCATACTGCCCAGTGAAGCGAATGAAAGCTTATTTCCTCTGAATGGTTTGGATTCACAGGTACATTTCAAGATTCAAGTTAACATGACAGTTAAAACAGTGTTCTCAAACATTTTCACATGCTTATATTTGTAGAAAATACATCATTACTTATTTGTATTGCAATAGCTCCCAAAGGCACCATTCAAACTATACAAGATACATTATGGAAGGCTTTAGAGTTTGAGGCATTAACATTTTTATAAATCAGATGACGAACAAGTG
The DNA here is from genome assembly GCA_003942145.1 of Platysternon megacephalum. Lineage (NCBI taxonomy): Eukaryota > Metazoa > Chordata > Testudines > Platysternidae > Platysternon > Platysternon megacephalum. The sequence goes on from QXTE01000033.1 coordinate 400,000, forward strand.
GCTCAGATTTTCTACACGTGCCCAACCAATGGGTGTTCATGAGTTGTAACCACACATGCACAAGTCCCATATTCATGAGTGCAAACTGGACCTGCACAAAGATATGTGCACACGTTTGAAAATGTGGACCTTCAGGTACGGAATAGTATATTTTATTACATTAAAAACCTCTAACTCAGTGGCAAATAAAACTGCTAATAAACTGTACTCGTATCCTGGATCCTGTTCTGGATTTAACACCACTAGCATTGTCAAACTGTTACTATTTGAATGGGATGGATTCATCTCTCTTGATTCTTCTCACATAGTTTTCAGCACTGGCTAATAATTAGTAGTAGAAGGATGGTCTTATGGATATGTGTAAGACTAGGTGTCAGGAGACTTGGGTTCTATTTCTGACTCTGCCACAAGCTTCCTGTGTGACCTTAGGCAAGTCACTTAATTGCTCTGTTCCTCAGTCTCCTCATCTATACAATAGGGGTAATAATATTAGCTTACCTCAGAGGGTGTTCTGAGGCTTAATTCACGAACGTTAGTAAATTGCTTTGAGTTCCTTCAATTAAAGGGGTTATATGTAAGTGTAAAGTACTATTAGTAGTGAAGCCATTCTACTAATTACTCGCATACCAATATAAATGGTAAATAAGAACCATGATAGAATGAAAGACCCACTTTCCTTCTTACCCATCAAAACACTCAGGAGAAATAACATACCTAACAAACTCATCCGCTGTTCAATTGGAAGAAGCTACATCCCCTCCAATCCCAAAATATCTGGCTAGAAGATAGATTCCCACAAAAATTGTCTCCTCAGTGCACTGTACCATTTCTATTGCACAAAGATGAAACTTCACAGAGAGGAAGAACAGAAATTATATATAAAAGATGCAACAAAAAGTTTAAGTGCAGGGTGAGTCTTTGTTGAGACAGCAATGTAATATTGAAAATAAAATCCACACATTGTGAAACCAGCTTTCACAATTGAGGCTCTTGTTGGCATTTTCACTAGAATGAGCAAGGAGGTAATGGATATGGAGTGACAGGGAAAATGAATTAGCTTCTCAGAATAGGCTGAGGGATATTGGCAGAGCTGTCTGTATAACCACTGTCCATGCTTTACCCACTCAGTGGATAGACAGAGGACCTTCTGTCTGCATCGCTATCCATCCAACCTTGTACAGAGTATTAAAGGGACCTAAAAACCCCACATCCAATATACTTACATCATAAGGTCCTAACATGTGGTTGGAAGGCACCAGTCTTATTGAGCCAAGATTAATAGTCATAAATGTACAAGACATCCTTCCTCTACTTCAGTGGAAGAGCTGCATATGGGGTGGCTGCAGAACAGAATCATAATGAAGCAAAGAGTAAAAGGAACTGAGTAAAGGAACTAACTAGCATGTTATGCTTTTCCTACACCGAGCTTGTGCTATGGCAACTGCATGAGATTGGTGCCTGAACAGAATGTAAAAGACATCAGAATTTGTTTTTAAATGAATACAGTATGAGTATTGTATATACTGCTGCTGGTGTTGCAGTACAATGCCAATGAAATCTGTGCCTAATAGAAATAATTTTCAATTAAAAAAAACCCTTCTCTCTCTTCTGTTCTGTGATATAGGCATGTGCCAACTTCCAGAATTTGCTGAAGGAAACTGTGACTATGACAGGACATTAAAGCCTTGTCTAGTACAGAGAAAACATCTTATAATGGTTGATATTTTTTGCTTAAGAAATTTTTGAAAACTGATCTTTTTTGGAAAACTTTCTGCCAAATTTGTCAAGATTATCAAAATTTTCTATTTTGTGTGAAAAAACTTTCTGCAACATTTTTAATTGCTATTTTTATCAAAACTGTTTTAACATTATTGATATTTTTCTTTTACAGAAAACCCAGCTTTCAGTAAAAAAACATGGCTTTCAATAAATAAAAAAATTGGTAAAAAGTTTGATAAAATATTGATTAAAATAGCAATACTAAAAGTCACAGAGTTTTTGTGAAAACCAGTATATGGGTTCATTTAAAACTCCACAAAACAGAAATAACTTTAAAAATCTCTTCAAAATAATTTTCCTGTTTTCCAATATTCTCTGTATAAGACTGCTGTGTGAGGCAGCAAATACTATGCTACACTACGTAGGCAGCAAATCTCACTACCCCAAAGGGGCTCAACAGAGGGTGAAAAATCCAGGAAAGTTTTAAAAGATTTTAATACTTATATTTGAATGTTATCCCCCTTCTGCCAGTTTGCTTTCTCAGTTGACAGGTTATCAGTTAGCTAACCTGTCGGAACAAGCAAACTTATTCCCACGCATAACTTCTGAATGAAAAGACAAAAATGCCTGGCAAGCCACTTTAAAAATAAATACTGTGAAACAAAAGTTTTGTGAAGCCTTTTCCAGGCTTGTTAAAAAGTGATATTTTTTTTTACCCATGATGTTAACCATCTTTATATCAGGCCCCAAATTGAATGAGATGGTAGAAAAATCATAAGGTGAACCTTCTGAATTGAGCAGGTTCAAATTTTGTGTTTGAGAATATTGCCTGAGGAACAGTGGCCTGGTTTTTCCTACACAGTTTATAGTTTGTTTGTTTTTTAAGACAAAAATAGTCATAGAAAATTATAATACAAGATAAAATTCACCCCCTGCACATTTTCAAAAAATGTCTGACAAATTATCTCCATTTTTCATCCAGCTCTCAAACAAGAGAAAGTTCTCTGCAAAGCTTAAGTTCTGAGCCAACAACCTTTACATGAGTAGTCCCTTTGATTACACAATCAGCCCCTAAATCACAAAAACAGTGTTGAACTGAACATGAATTACCTGACCTTTTGGCAGTGGATAGTAAAATACAAGCATCAGAGTTCCATGTTCCTTCATTATCTGAACTGGTTTAGAACATGTCAGTGGGAAATTACCTCCATGTTAGTTTTTATTATTAAAGAACATGCAATATACTTAAACTAATAAAGTTTCATGGATGCCTCAAACAGGGCAGATAGCTCTTCTTCGGTCTGGGGACGAGGTGATAGTTTAGTCACTCTTTCCTGAAAGATTAAAGTAAAATTGGATTACATAAGACTTTTTGCAAAATAAACAGTGTTGAATATACAGTAGAATGTCACACATTACTCAGCATTAATGACTGAAATCCACACTATAGATTGCACAGAATTTTGCAAACCAGCAAAGCATTTAATAAAAGAAACAAGGCTAATGCATCACCAACTGTACTTTAATCAGTTATTTTAACAAAGTGTATTTTAGTTTACTTTACACACACACACACACACACACACACACACACACACACACACAGAGAACATTAAGGTTGTGAAGTCAAACACTCAAAAGCTAGGAAATGCCAGAAATAAGGTTGCCTTTCTAACCCTCTTCCACATATGATTAATAGATTCCAATGCCAGAAGGGACCATTGTGATAATCTAGTCTGACCTTCTGTATAACACAGACCAGAGAACTTCCCCACAATAATTATTTTTGAACTAGAACATATCTTTTTAAAAATAATCCAATCTTGATTTAAAAATTGCCAGATCCACCAGAAACCTTGGTAATTGTTCCAATGGTTAACTACCCTCACTGTTAAAATTTTACTCCTTATTTCTAGTCTGAATTTGTCTAGCTTCAACTTCCAGACACTGGATTTTGTTATGCCTTTGTCCGCTAGACTGAACAGTCCATTATTAAATATTTGTTCCTCATGTAGGCTATTTACAGACTGTAATCAAGTCACCGTTTAACCTTCTCTTTGTTAAGCAAACTAGATGAGCTCCTTGAGTCTATTGCTATAAGGCATGTTTTCTAATGCTTTAAATCGTTCTTGTGGCTCTTCTTTGAACTCTCTCCAATTTATCAATACCCTTCTTGAATTGTGGACACCAGAACTGGGGATGTCAAAAGGCAAATATCTGTCATGAAGGCCACCTACCTGCCAGATTTCAAGCCTCTGCTCCAAAGTACAAAGGAACGAGAGCTTTCCAGAGAAAAGGTTGGCAGAATTTACATGGAAAAGGCCAACATATTTTCCCCTTGCTTTGTTCTTGGAAATGGCTGGATCATTTTAGGTAACATTTTCCAAAAACGTTCACCTGAAGCATAACCCCAGGAAGAAAAAATTCAGCTCAAAAGTTATCCAAATTGTAGAGCTGTGTGTTCAGTAACAAACCAAAAAACTAAAACCAAAAAAATAATTTAAAAAAATTGCTTCAGGTCAACAAAGTGTTTCATTTGTGTTTTTTGTTTAAATAAAATTCAAGTACAATTTGAAATGAAAAGCTTTCAAACCAAAATGCTTCATTTCAAAAATGTTGAAACAAAACATTTCCATTTTTGAGGAATTTTTTTGAGTTGTCTTTTCCCAACTAAAACAATCTGGCAAGTTTGACATGAATTTGCAATATGTTTCAGTCAACCCAAATCTATATTTTTCAGTGAGAGAGTTCCATCTGAAACGGAAAAATTTTGCCCAGCACTATTTATAAGCAACTGAGAACATGATCTTACAATGGGAAGTGCTGGGCACCCTTAATAATAGGCGGTACTACCTGCTGCGTGTATAATATTTAGGTATATTTTAGCAAGCTGTACTATAGAGCAGTGGTCTCCAAAGTGGGGTGCATGCACCCCAGGGGCGCGCAGCAGGAGGAGCGTTTTGTTTTGTTTTTTGCGCTACAGCAGTTTGGGCGGGACTTATTTTTCCCTCCTGCTGACAACTGATCACTCTCCTTATAATGTGTATGGTAACATCCATTGTTTCGTGTGTGTGTGTGTGTGTGTGTATGTGTATCTATCTATATCTATCTATCTTCCTTCTGTATTTTCCACTACATGCATCCGATGAAGTGAGCTGTAGCCCACGAAAGCTTATGCTACAATAAATTTGTTAGTCTCTAAGGTGCCACAAGTACTCCTGTTCTTTTNCGGTGGACGAAAAGCTGAATATGAGTCAACAGTGTGCCCTTGTTGCCAAGAAGGCTAATGGCATTTTGGGTTGTATAAGTAGGGGCATTTCCAGCAGATCGAGGGATGTGATCATTCCCCTCTACTCAGCACTGGTGAGGCCTCATTTGGAGTACTGTGTCCAGTTTTGGGCCCCACACTACAAGAAGGATGTGGATAAATTGGAGAGAGTCCAGCGGAGGGCAACAAAAATGATTAGGGGGCTGGAGCACATGACTTACGAGGAGAGGCTGAGGGAACTGGGATTGTTTAGTCTGCAGAAGAGAAGAATGAGGGGCGATTTGATAGCTGCTTTCAACTACCTGAAAGGGGGTTCCAAAGAGGATGGATCTAGACTGTTCTCAGTGATAGAAGATGACAGAACAAGGAGTAATGGTCTCAAGTTGCAGAGGGGGAGGTTTAGGTTGGACATTAGGAAAAACTTTTTCACTAGTAGGGTGGTGAAGAACTGGAATGGGTTACCTAGGGAGGTAGTGGAATCTCCTTCCTTAGAGGTTTTTAAGGTCAGGCTTGACAAAGCCCTGGCTGGGCTGATTTAGTTGGGTTTGGTCCTGCTTTGAGCAGGGGGTTGGACTAGATGACCTCCTGAGGTCCCTTCCAACCCTGAGATTCTATGATTCTATGATTCTATGAATCAGTTACAGATGAGAAAAAAAAANCACTAATTACTGCTGCAGTAAAAGGACAGTAAATTAAGATGGGCTTCTGAATTAGTAATCAGTTACAGATGAGAAAAAAAACCCCAAGCCACAGGTGAACCTCAGCAAAGCAACAAAAAAACCCAAGAAACCTCCTTGGGATGTTGTGTTTATAATTATCTGTAAAAAGTAATATTTTAAAAGGACAATCATATTTATCAACACAAACTGTCAAAAAGTCCTGTCACACACATTTGGCAGGGCATCAGATTGGAAGCAAGAGACCTCGGTTTTATTGCAAATTTTGCCACTAATCAGTTTGACACCTTGATCAAGTCACTTCCCCTCCTGTAAAATGGGAATGATGATGTCTTTTGTAACAGGCTTTGAGGTTTATAGATGTTATAAGAAAGTGAAAATTTTTAATTTTTTTCAGCATGACAAATCTTCATAATATGTCCTCATTTACTTGGGAATTAATGAATTTTCCTCTAATTTCAGTTCATCTTAACTTGAAATGTTTTTTTGTGAGTATAAAAATGTAAAGGGTATTAAAAGTGTAAACTGTTACATTCCAGGAGGACATTAGTTCAAATTCAGATGGAGGGCAGTGGAACAAAGCCATCTAGAAAAGTATTGAAACTCCTTGGTAGGGAAAATCTAATGCAAAGCAAGTTTAATCATTCTTAGCACATAGCAGTCTTATAAAAGCATCAGATAGAAACTTACTTGCCTGTATAATTAGAACAGCTAGACAAAAAAAAGGGAACATTTTTCACAAAAAATTCTGCAAAAAACATGTTCCTTTTCCCACCCGAAAAAATGTGCATGTTGGATTATTTGACCAGCTCTAATAATTAGCCTTTCATTTTGAAGATGAATGAATGATAGATGAAGACCAAACAACACACACACACACACTATCTCACTGCAAGGAAAACCCGATCTGTACTAGGAGAAGAGAACTGACTTTATCTATCATTCTCTCCATTTAAAACTGCTAAATGGAACATTTATTTTAAAAGAAAATATTTTAAAAGTTTGCTTTTTAAGAAAAATCACCTGTGCTTTCCATCTTACCTGAGGGAGAGTGCCTTTGACTAAAGCAGGGATATCTGCTTTAGAATAACCAATTGCAGCTAAGCCATCATCAACATTCAAATCAAATAAGAATTTCCGGAGCGTGTCTGCCAAAATAAGCCCAGCATCTTTGATTTTGGCAGTGCAGATGTCAGCTCCTAAAATAAGACAAAGCCTTGACTGTAGGGTGGAGAGAGAGGAGGAAGCCGTTCTGGATTTAATTTAATCATAATAGCAGCGGCATATATCCACATATAACAGTCTACTTGCTAAAGGCAACCCCAAATAAAAAAGGGGAATCTCTATCTTCATTTTGCACTTAGACTAGTTTGTAGAGATGGAATAAAACAAAATCAGGAGAGGTAAGTTCACTGCTGCTAGAAAGACTAACTGCCTTGTCAAGTTAACCTCCTCTCCCACTGTGCTTGCCTGGAAAAGCACTTCTCAGTCAGACTAATTGCTGGAAGCAGTGGTGGAAAGGAAGTTAGAGCAGATCAGTGTCAGTGGATAGCCATAATATTTATTTTTAGGGCCAAAGTGCCATATACTCATTTTTTCAAAGTCTTGAGTTTGCTGACATCTAGAGGATGTGCGAACCAATGACTAATGATTCCCTCCCCCTTCTCAATTTTATGTTGACAAGCATTCAAACAGAGGACAAGAGTGGGGGAGGGAAGGAAGGGGGCTCTATGGGTGGAGCAACCACAGGTGTTTGGATAATATATTAGTTAGTATGATATTATAATATAGATTAGAATAAATAGGTAGATTAGATAGAAGATGAGGAATTACAGTCCTAGAAACAGCTATGAAAAGGAGGTGAAAGTCAACATTTATGGAAAAGCTACAGATGTTTCTTATAAAAAGGCTATTCCCCCTCCCTCCCTGGGTGTCCATAGTTCCGTTCGAAATGGGAAAGATGTACATGCATAAAGGCAAGAAAAACACCCCAAGTTTTATCTTTAACCATTTGGGCCAAATTCATTCCTAGTGTAAATCCAATGAAGTCAATAGAGTTACACCAGAACTGAACTTGTCTCATGCAGTTTACTGAAAAATGAGTAAATGTGAAACATAACTACAGGAAAATGCACTCTGGTTTTCTAAGAACTCAGTGCAACAGTCAAAACAGTTTAAAATTAATGGGAGGACAACAAACTCATTTTAGGGGGCTTAGATGTTTGGATAGTAAAGTACCAAGATGGCAGTGGCTATAAGGGATTAGGTGATGAAGCATGATGGAGTCTCATATGAAGTTTCATGCTACTGGAATTATTGCCACAAAGTCAATGGCCATTCTCTGTGTTGCAGTATAAAGGGCAGTTAGAATATAAGGGCTTCAGGGAATGATCAGATAGTAGCAAAAGAGAAGGAAAGGAAAGAAAAGAATGAGGAAGAGAACAGGAGGTCTGAAAAGCCAGACTAAAACGGTGATGAAAAACACCCCAAATGTTATTGTTCCAGTGACCAGCCTTTTGCTAACCTAAAGAATGCATCACTCTTCAGGCTGCACTTATATTTCCTTTACTGCAATAAATCTATGGCCATACACCCCTATTTCCATTAGGAGAGGCATTAAGCTTTTATTTGGCTGTACTCAAATCTGCAGCTGTACATATACATAAACATGGCTGTTTGTTACTACTTTACCGCCAGGCATGGTGTTTGGCAACCTAACGTATTTGAATCAGCTACTGCAGTCACTTGGACACTGAATTATGGTCCCAAAGTAAATACCCAAGATGAGAATCAACAAGTTGAATCAAGTGTGTATAAGTTATTTTATACAGAATCCTTTATATAACAGCAAAGCAGACAGTAACCAGTTGAATTTCCATTGAGGAAGTCAAATGTAACTAAGAATTGCAATGCCAGATATTCAGAGCTGGCCATATAGGATACATATTTTTAGTATTTTCCCAGCCAATGTATAAGACAGAGTATTACCATTTGAGTTATAGGTTATTATTGTAGGGACGTAGGAATTGCTATATATAATCAGACGATTTGTCCATCTAGTCCAGTATCCCATCTCTGAGTGTGGCCAATAACAATTGCTTTGGAGGAAGGTGTAAGAAACCCCATATCCAGCAATTACAGAATCAGCTGCCAACAGGGGAAGATTCTTTCTAACTCCATGAGTCAATGGGTGGCATATGTTCTGAAGCAGAAGGGTCTAAATCCCTTCTAATGTTGTATATATCCTTTTTAAAGTAAGTATAGATATTCTCACAATCCATCTAAAGGTCTAATCTTTTCTTGAAACCTACCAAGCTCTTAGTCTCTGGATATTTTGTAGCAAGGAGTTGTACAGGTTAATTATCCACTGTGTAAGAAAATATTTCCTCTTTCAACATGTTTCCTGCTTGCAAGTGTTTAATTGTATTTGTTTTATAATCACTTCCTTTTAGCTAATGCAGACGTAAGTGTACTTAAAGCTCCCTATGCTTTATACTATCTACTCCTAATTGCCTTCCCTTCATACACACCAGCAGTCATGAATGCTCTCTGCTAAATGAAATCAAGCTAATATTCATTTCAATACATGAGTTGTTTTCAATTTGAAAGTTTTCCAGTTAGAAAGAAGATTTCTAGGGTCAGCTCCTCTGCTGTCATGTGCCACATTACCAGCAGATCCTGCCTGTGAGCCAGCATACCCAGCTGCAGGATGATCACCCCAGAGCAAACAGGGCCGGCTCCAGGGTTTTTGCCGCCCCAAGCGGCGAGAAAAAAAAAAGAAAAAAAAAGCCGCGATCGGCTGCAATTCGGCAGCAGGTCCTTCCCTCCGACCGAGGGACCCGCCGCCAAATTGCTGCCGAAGAGCCCGACATGCCGCCCTTCCCCTTGGCCGCCCCAAGCACCTGCTTGCTGAGCTGGTGCCTGGAACCGGCCCTGAGAGCAAAGATGGAACAGGTGGGAGTACAGAGCTAGAGCAGACGTTCTTATATGACCTAACTTTCCAGCATAAGAGGAGTGGCCAGGGGAAAGGGGAGCACGGCTGGGATTTCCTTATGCTGTACCACTTCCTCACTATAGTTTTGGCCCCTTGGAGTGTAAGTTGCAGTCTAAAACTACAGTGGATGAAACCTAAAGGCTCCTTTAACTTCTGCCTGGAGACCCATGGATCCAGGATTAGGGGAAGTGACAAAGGTGAGCTTTACCCCATCTTTACACAAACTGTCCCCCCTTGTGCTGTGCCCAGCCAGACTCCAGGACCTACCCCTAATTTTTAGATTCTGAACTATCACAACCCACTTTTTTATTCTTTATATACCGAGATATTTTTTTCCCCCTGAAAGCTAGTTTTGAAAGAACTTTGTGACGCATGGCTAGAAAGTTAAACATCCTGCAAAATAAATAACCCTCAAAAGACATGTGGGAAGATAATGTTTGTGTTTTTCTGTATTTACATATGTATGAGTAGGGTCAAGGATGCAGTAGCGGCGCCAGCTCTTCCGGCGCCCTAGGCGGCGGAAGGTCCCACCCCCGAAATGCCGCCCCCAACAGCGGCGGCGGAAGGTCCCACCCCCAAATTTCCACGGCCGGCCGGGGCGCCGGCGCCCCCAAAATAGCAGTGTCCTAGGCAACCACCTAGGTCGTCTAATGGGTTGCGCCGGCCCTGCAAGGATGTAATCAACAGTCCCTGTCTATGCTGTATTCTGATAATTCAGAGATCAAAAGAACATCCTAGCATTTAAATGAATTGTAAACATGGGATATCTCTGTATTCATCTCTCTTTGAGATGTATAGCAAATAATCTGTGAATGGTGGAAGAACAAGCAAATTGCCTTATGTTAATTCTATAGCTAAGTACCAGTGATGGACCTCCTTCCAAGTCATGCTAATTAGCTTTTGAACTCCGACTTGTCAAAAAGGACATGAAATTGGATAAAAGATCCTTGGGTCCTGATTCTGTTATCGCAGATCTGCTTAGGCTTTATCAGGTGAAGTTTGAGTCGCAAGAATGAGGTCACAGTTATGCTGGTACACCCTGAATATGATGTTTGGACATTGGACTATAGCCTATGAACTATATCTAAAATAACTCTTTGCAACTACAAAGCTCACCATCTCGGATATGAATCTGCACCTAAATGAACTGAACTCATGTCTGTGTGTATGTATATTTTTTATATATATATATATATATATATATATATATATATATATATCTTTTAACCATTCTCTCTCTCTTTTGTTTTTTAATAAAGTTTAGTTTAGTTAATAAGAATTGGCTGTAGTGTGTATTTGGGTAAGATCTGGAATATTCAATAACCTGGGAGGTAATGTGTCTGTTCCTTTTCTTTTATATGATGAAATAAGATTTTCAGGAATCTTCATCATATTTGACTTAGGTACCTGGATGGAGGCCTGAGGCTAGATCACTAAGGGAACTGTGTTGTTTGGACTTCTGAGTAACCAGTGAGGTAATAAAGAAGCTATTTTATGCTGGCTTGGAAAATCTAAGTATTGGACTATCCACCAGCTTTTTGGGGTTTAGCTGCCCCATTCTTTGCAGTTCACCCTAATTCAGTGATCGTAGCTGGCCCCCATTGGGACCCCGGTCACAAACTTGATTTGTACCAGTAGGTTTTATAAAGGGAGATTCATACCTAGTATCTCTGCAGCCTCCAAGTGCCGTTCGGGGCACATCTCTGCTGTGAAAGTAAATACTGCGGGGGAGGTGAGTACCACAGAAAGACCATGTGGCTGGAGAAAAACAAAACACAGTGCACATTAGACAGACTTCTCACTGCTGCCACAATAAATTTGTTGGGCTAACGTAAGTTAAAGCTTGTTAATGTAAGACAAGTACAAGATCTAGGAATAACTGAAGGAAAATTAAAATAATCAGGTCTTACCACCAGAGGATGATCGACATTATAATCCTTTGCTTTGTAACTCTTCACCAAGCCAGAAATAGGGTAAGACATTCCATGGCTGGAGAAGAAATAAAGTGGTCAGGGAACTAGCCTGGGACTCGGGAGACCTCAGTTCAATTCCTTGCTCTGTAACACTTCCTGTGTGACCTTGGGCAAGTCACTGAGGGGCAGATTTTAAAATGTATTTAGGAGCCCAAGTCCCACTGAAGCCAATGGGAACACTTCAAAAATCTTGCCCTTAGTTGCTCTGTGCCTCAGGTCTTGATCTATAAACTGGAGATCACAGCACTTCTATACCTCACACATTAAAAGAGCATGAGGTATTCAGATACTGGGGTAACGGGGTTGGCTCAAAGTATCTTAGGGTACGTCTACACTACGGGATTACTCCGAACTTACGTAATTCGATTTTTTGCAACCGATTGTATAAATTCGATTGCACGCGGCAACAGTAAGCAGATTAATTCGGCGGTGCGCATCCATGTACTGAGACTAGCACCGAATTCCGGAGCGTTGCACTGTGGGTAGCTATCCCATAGTTCCCGCAGTCCCCCCCGCCCATTGGAATTCTGGGTCGAGATCCCAATGCCTGATGGGACAAAAAACATTGTCGCGGGCGGTTCTGGGAACATCCTCCCCCTCCCTCCGTGAAAGCAACGGCAGACAACCGTTTCACGCCTTTTTCCTTGGTGAACTGTGCAGACGCCATAGCTCGGCAAGCATGGAGCCCGCTCAGCTCAAGACAGCAGTCATGAACATTGTAAAGACCTCGCGCATTATTGTGCAGTTTATGCTGAACCAGGACCAGAAAAACCAGGCGAGGAGGCGGCGGCTACGGCAGTGCGGCGACGAGAGTGATGAGGACATGGACAGAGAATTGTATCGCGCCACGGGCCCCGGCGCTTTGGAGATCATGTTGTTAATGGGGCAGCTTCTCGCTGTGGAACGCTGATTCTGGGCCCGGGAAACAAGCACAGACTGGTGGGACCGCATAGTGTTGCAGGTGTGGGACGATTCCCAGTGGCTGCGAAACTTTCGTATGCGTAAGGGCACTTTCATGGAACTTTGTGACTTGCTTTCCCCTGCCCTGAAGCGCCAGAATACCAAGATGAGAGCAGCCCTCACAGTTGAGAAGCGAGTGGCGATAGCCCTGTGGAAGCTTGCAACACCAGACAGCTACCGGTCAGTCGGTAATCAGTTCGGAGTGGGAAAATCTACTGTGGGGGCTGCTGTGATGCAAGTAGCCAAAGCAATCGCTGAGCTGCTGCTACCAAAGGTAGTGACTCTGGGAAATGTGCAGCTCATAGTGGATGGCTTTGCTGCAATGGGATTCCCTAACTGTGGTGGGGCGATAGATGGAACCCATATCCCGATCTTGGCACCGGAGCACCAGGGCAGCCAGTACATAAACCGCAAGGGGTACTTTTCAATGGTGCTGCAAGCAATGGTGGATCACAAGGGACGTTTCACCAACATCAACGTGGGATGGCCGGGAAGGGTTCATGACGCCCGCGTCTTCAGGAACACTAGTTTGTTTAAACGGCTGCACCAAGGGATTTACTTTCCAGACCGGAAAATAACCATTGGGGATGTTGAGATGCCGATCGTTATCCTTGGGGACCCAGCCTACCCCTTAATGCCATGGCTCATGAAGCCATACACCGGCAGCCTGGACAGTAGTCAGGAGCTGTTCAACTACAGGCTGAGCAAGTGCAGAATGGTGGTAGAGTGTGCCTTTGGACGTTTAAAAGGTCGCTGGCGCTCGTTACTGACTCGCTCGGACCTCAGCCAAACCAACATCCCCATTGCTATTGCAGCTTGCTGTGTGCTCCACAATCTCTGTGAGAGCAAGGGGGAGACCTTTATGGCGGGGTGGGAGGCTGAGGCAAACCGCCTGGCCGCTGATTACGCGCAGCCAGACACCAGGGCGATTAGAAGAGCACACCGGGAAGCGGTGCGCATCAGAGAAGCTCTGAAAACAAGTTTCATTGCTGGCCAGGCTCCTGTGTGAAAGTTATGTTTGTTTGTCCCTGTTGAAAACCCGCCCCCTTGATTCACTCATTCCCTGTAAGCAACCCACCCTTCCCCCTTCCCCCTTCGATCCCAGTTTGATTTGAAAAAAATAAAGTCAGTTTCGTTTACAACTCAAGAACTTTTTATTAACGGGTGGTAATGAACATAGGGAGAGAAATAACCAGGTAGTCCGGGTGGGGTTTGGGAGGAGGGTAGGAGTGAAGGAACAGGGCAGGAAAAACATTCAAAATAATGAGAGCCTTTTGCTTGGGCTCTCTAATGGGGTGGAGTGGCAGGGTGCACGGAGCCTCCCCCCCCCCGTTCTTACACGTCGGGGTGAGGAGGCTACGGGACTTGGGGAGGGGGGAGGGCGGTTATAGAGGGGCTGCAGCGGCACTCGGTAATCCTGCAGCTGCCGTTCCTGGAGCTCCACCAGACGCCGGAGCATGTCTGTCTGCTCACGCAGCAGCCCCAGCGTTGCATCCCGCCACTTCTCGTCTCGGGCGTCCCTCCTCTCCTCACGTTCGTCCCTTCTCTCCTCACGTTGGTCCCTTTTCTCCTCCCGTTGGTCCCTCATGTCCTCCCGTTGGTCCCTCTTCTCCTCACGGTCACTGGCCTCTTTCCGGAATTTTAATACAGTGTCCTTCCAGTCATTGAAATTAGCTCTCTCATCCCGGGTCGATTGCATAATTTCCGAGAACATGTCGTCTCGCGTGCGTCTCTTTCGCCGCCTTATCTGGGAGAGCCTTCGGGCCGGGGGCGGGAGGATTGAAAAATTTGCAGCTGCAGGAGGAGGGAAAAAAAGGGAGAGAAGTATGTAAAAAGATACATTTTATAGAACAATGCTTATACTCTTTCACGGTGAACACTTTTCACATTACATAGCAATGTACAAGGTCGCATTTTGCATCTTATATTGAGTGCCCGCGGCTTTGGTGTTAGAGATCACAGCAGACGCAGGGCCGGGCAACAGAATTCGGCTTGTATGCAGCCATGGTAAGCCATTGTCCTGCGGCTTCTGCATTAAATCAGCGCCCTCCTTTCCCATAGCAAGCAAAGCCCTTTACGTGCTGCGGTTTTCCTGTTACCGTGCAGCATCAGATAACATAATAACCCCCCCCCACCCACCCATTCAATTCTGTGGGATGACCCCCTCCCCCCACCACGTGGCTGGTACCATGGAAGATCCATGCAGATAGCAAACTAGCCCCCCCATCCACTTCTGTGGGATGATCGCGTTACCCCTCCCCCCACCACGTGGCTGGTATCAGGGAAGACCCCTGCTAGCCAAACGCGAAAACCTCAGCGACATTATCCACCCACTCCCCCCCGCCCGCTTGGCTAACTGCAGGGAAAGATTTCTTTTCAGCTACAGGCAAACAGCCCAGTAGGAACGGGGCCACCTCTGTCCCCTTAATTACATTCCCATATCTCAAACAGGTTACCCTGAACGATATCACTCTCCTGAGGATAACACAGCAAGATAAAGAACGGATGTTGCTTGAATGCCAGCAAACACCGGGACCATACGCTGCCAAGCTTTGTCAAGCAATGATACCGGATTACTTGCTGCTAGCATGGCGCGGTCAAGTGTCCTACCATGGAGGACGGAATAAGGCTGCCCTGCCCAGAAACCTTCTGGAAAAGCTTTTGGAGTACCTCCAGGAGAGTTTCATGGAGATGTCCCTGGAGGATTTCAACTCCATCCCCAGACACGTTAACAGACTTTTCCAGTAGCTGTACTGGCCGCGAATGCATCCCAAGTCCCCAGGGCAAATTAATCATTAAACAAATACTTGTTTTAAACCATGTTTGATATATTTGAAAAGGTACACTCACCAGAGGTCCCTTCCAGGGGGTCTGCGATACCGCCTTGGGAGGGTTCGGAGGGTACTTCAGTCAGGGTGAGAAAAAGATCCTGGCTGTTGGGGAGAACGGAGTGCTGTGTGCTCTCCGCAAGCTCGTCCTCGTCCTCCTCCTCCTCTTCCCCGTCCGCAGAATCCTCATGCATGGATGAGATTAACCCCTCCTCGGAATCCACGGTCAGGGGTGGGGTAGTGGTGGCGGCCCCCCCTAGAATTGCATGCAGCTCCTCGTAGAAGCGGCATGTCTGCGGCTCTGCCCCGGACCGTCCGTTTGCCTCCTTGGTTTTCTGGTAGGCTTGTCGGAGCTCCTTCACTTTAACACGGCACTGATATGAGTCCCTATTGTGGCCTCTCTCCATCATGCCCTTGGAGATCTTGTCAAAAGTTTTGGCATTTCGTCTCTTGGACCGTAGTTCTGCTAGCACTGAATCCTCTCCCCATATAGCGATCAGATCCAGTACCTCACGTGTGGTCCATGCTGGTGCTCTTTTTCGGTTCTCGGACTGCATGGTTACCTGTGCTGTTGAGCTCTGTGTGGTCACCTGTGCTCTCCACGCTGGGCTAACAGGAAATTAAATTCAAAAGTTCGCGGGGCTTTTCCTGTCCACCTGGCCAGAGCATCCGAGTTTAGATTGCTGTCCAGAGCGATCACAATGGTGCACTGTGGGATAGCTCCCGGAGGCCAATACCATCGAATGTCGTCCACACTAACCCTAATTCGAACCGGAAATACCGATATCAGCGCTACTCCCGTCGGAGAGGAGTACAGAAACCGATTTTAAGAGCCCTTTAAATCGAATTAAATGGCCTCGTTGTGTGAACGGGTGCAAGGTTAATTCGCTATAACGCTGCTAAATTCGAACTAAAATCGTAGTGTAGACCAGGCCTTAGACAGTCTTCACCTTACTATCAAAATCTGGGAGTTTCTTATGCTAACAGTGCTTAAGGGAAAGTTTTGGAAGTTTATTTACAAAGGGGATTTTACTTGATCAAACCAAAGGAGTGCAGAGACGAGTTTGGAATAGATTAATACACCGCTACCTCGATATAACGCCACCCGATATAACACGAATTCGGATATAACGCGGTAAAGCAGTGCTCTGGAGGGGTGGGGCTGCGCACTCCGGCGGATCAAAGCAAGTTCGATATAACATGGTTTCACCTATAACACGGTAAGATTTTTTGGCTCCTGAGGACAGCGTTATATTGAGGTAGAGGTTTATTTATGAGAAGTTGCAATGATTTTTCGTAGAATTTTGGGCTTAGGCCTTGATTCAACACATTAAGCACATACGTAACTATGAGCATGGGAGTGGTGCCACTGACTTCAATGGGTGCCAATGACTTCAACATTCATATACTTTACTGAACTGAAGACGTGACCGTCATTAGCTCATTTGGATGGGCATTAACATTTTTGTGGATATAATTAAAGAGCTTTAAGTAATTATAGCTCATTTTAGCCTGCAAAACAATTAACCCAGTAACAAGTTTTATTGCATGTGGCCTTGATTCAGAAAGGCAGAAGATTTTTCCTCTGGGTATGTTCACTAGCTTGTTATTATAGGGGTGTTATTGGTGTTTATTACTGGGCTGCACAACAGAGAGTTAAACGTGTTATTTATTTTTAGAAGAGTGAACATGGATATTTGATTTCTTTTATTAAAAAAACCATTATGCAACCTGTGCCTACAAGCAAGGTAAAGTAGGTCAAATTTTGGTCCTAGAAACTTTCATAAGACTGGACTGTGTTATCCTTATGAAAAGCAAGAAGTACCTTACTCCACAAAGGGTCCTATCAACTTCAGTAAGATTACTCATGACATAAGGTACTCTTTCACATGAAGAAGGGTACGACAATCTGGCCCAAAGCATCTTATCACATCACTAGTTCAGGGACTGCTTGTCTGAAAGCTTCCTACGCAATTTGAAACAAACACTAAAGAAACAGGGTTTTAGAAAGGGGCTGACACATCCTCTACTCACCAAAGATGAACACCAGCATTTCCAAAGCCAATGCCAGCAAAAGCACTTGCTAGGTGCATGTTAGCCCTTGCTTCATGATCATCTGGCATTCTGACAGCTCTGTGCACAAACATTGAACACTAAGAAATCCACACCTGCATTGAGACACTCAGGAGAGGGGAAAACGCTCATTTGGGGGTAATACAATCGGAACTAAAATAAAAATGGAAAAAGAGCTGGGCAAAGGATCAGATAGAAAGATAATCAAAGAGAAAGTCTGTTTACACTAAACTGCTTCAGTAAAGGCAAAACTTCTGAAGAGCCACATGTGGCTCCGGAGCCACAGGTTGGCCACCCCTGTGCTACAGTGACTAAGTTCTCCATGATTGTTGTGACGATCAGGGTCCAGATGCCCCAGGGGGAGAACAGGGGACTGAACTCCGAAGAATAAGCAATTGAATCAACTGACTGTATACAGTATTACTGTATTGCAAAAGTGTATCGAGTAAGGCTTTTTCAGAAAGACGGTGATTGCCTGGTGATTAATATAATTGTGAAATGTATGTATTAGCACTGTATGAGGAATTATTGATACCTATTGATATTGTGCTTGAAATCTGTGACCAAACAAAGGGAGAACAGGTTCTCTACCAGCCAGGAGTAAAGGAGGCTATCTACCTGTCTCCAGTGCAAATTAAGCTTTATGGAATCAAAACAATGGAAGCCCCATTTACACACATCAGTAGGGGGATGGGAAGTCAACAGGAAGGGTAGAACAGGAGAAGATCACCCTGACGGTGGGGACAAAACAATGCATTTTTGGTAATGTAAGGGGGACAGAGATATTTTAGTTATCTGTCACTTAGGGAACAGCACTCTGATTCTGTAAATGTTGGGCTAGGGATGCTGGCAACTTGTAAGAAAGAAAACTGCTTAGATAAAGATTGTAACATGCTGAGATTAAGTTTTAGTTACTAGAAAGTTTTAGTCTGATGTCGGTTTTATTTGTAAACTTTCCTATCTCTTTTCACTCTTACTTGTAATCACACAGCTTTGTTAATACACTTATTTTTGCTTTATCACAAAACCATTTCCGTGCTGAGAGTTAAACTGAAACGTGGGTCTTCAGACAAGCCACCAGGCTGGTGTGCGCTCTGTCTCTTTGGAGGCAGCGAACTTGATAACGTCTGTGAGGGTCCAGTGAGGGGCTGAGCACCGCAGGGGAGACGGTTCTGGGGAGACTTGGGGCTGGAAGGGCCGTTGGTGTCACCCAGCAAGTAACAACCAGGCTGGTGGAAGCCGGGGTGAGGGTAGGTGCTTGAGTAGGCTGCTGGTGCCAGGGCTTTGAGCCAAAGCTGCACAGCACAGCAGCACCCAGTGTTGCAGGGTAAGTGGTGACACAAGCCCTTTCTGGTCTGGGTGATCTTCCAAAACATTACAATTATTATAGTTTAGAAACTGGAATTACGGCCACTGTTCCTTCCCTTCCCCTGTGTAGGGGTTCCTGGCTACTAGCATAAGTGCAGATCCCAGACCTCCCCCAGCTCTTCCCTCAACATCATCTGATTTGGTGCTGGCATGGAGCCCACCTTCAGAGCTTCAGAGGATTTGGCCACTCTCCCTCCTCCCACCCAGGTCTGCCTCAGGACTTTGATGATACAGAAAGACTCTCATGGGCAAATTCCACCCTAAAGGTATAATAAATAGGATGTCAGGATAACTATGTGCTATAAAAGCCTTTTAGATGGAAAAGTGTTGATCCTCATATTATAAAAAAACAGAATAGCTGAAAGTTACTCACAGGCTAGATCTTCATCTCCCACTGAAGTCAACAAAAGCCTCTCCATTTGGGCTGTACCCTAAATGAGCTACTTTCAAACAAACATATAATTTTAACACCTCACAGGTGAACGTTTACTTGATGTACTTGCATAGTATTTTGTATAAATGTCCTTTCACTATATTGAAAGCCATATAGACAGATGATAGCAGTACTTATGTGTCATCTTATAATGTGTTCTGCCTAAGGTTGTTATGGAAAGGTGAATATTAAGAGGTACATTGCTCTAGGATTTAGCTGTGCAACTCAACTATACACCGGGGATTCTCAACTAAATCCTCATGCATTGCTTTAAAAAGTCATCCCTGAAGATCAACTTTGTTCAGCCTAACCTAGTTCCAATTTTATTGGGCATTTTCTGCCTTGCTAAGAACAAAGCCAGGGTCTAGGATAGAAAATGATGTCCTAATATAGCGATTCACCTCATCTCCGGTGGTGAAAAACCTGTGGCTGGCCCATGCCAGCTGACTTGTATTTGCGGGGCTTAGGCTGCAGGGCTGTTTCATTGTGTAGACTTCCAGGCTTGGGCTGCAACCTGAGCTCTGGGACCTAGAAGGTTCTAGAGCTCGGGCTCCAGCTGAGCCCAGATGTCCACACAGCAGTGAAATAGCCCTGTACCCCAAAATCCCAAATCAGCTGGCACAAGCCAGCCGTGGGTTTTTCTTTGCTGTGTAGACGTACCCTCAGAGTCTAGCACTCAGGTCTTCACCAGCATTCTTCCTGCCAGGTGTTCAGGATCAAACCTATCATCAAGGTGGAAGGTTGCTAGACATACATTACCTTTTCAAATACTTTGCCACCATGCGCAGTGCGTGGACAGCCCAGACATCACTGATAGGGTTGCTGCCTTGGTAAGCAGGCCGGTTGATTGGATTTGAAGGGCAGGGACTGCGCATCTTATAGGGAAGCGCAGTGTACGCTTCTAGTGCGTGGCTAAAAGGAAGAAATACTTGAAAACGGAAAGGTTCCATTTTTCTCCTATACACAGTCTGTCCTGCAAGGGATTTGGCATTTTACAAACTCAGTTCCATTGAACAACACTGAGCTCCTGCAAAAGGGGGATTCCCTTCTTACAGGACAGGAGAGATTTAAAGACTCCAGGACGATCAACATAATAATCTACCTTCTTTTAAAGGTTGACCTTAAAAAACTAGGAATATGATATTCAAGAATACTGGATGGACAAGTCTCCTAGGTATGGCAGTCATGAAACGTAAGCATTATTTACATTTTTAACCAATAGAAAAGCATTTAAAGCCAAACCATTTAGAGCTTAAAAATAAATAACTAAACTCCATTAAAAATAATGAATTTTTCCAGACGCTATAGTCAGCTAATAGCTTGAGAAATACGACAAATATAACTTTCAATACATTTGTCATCCTATTTTAACATCTGCTATTTCCTTAAGGTGTGTCTGCATAAACAAGCAGCCGTATCAATGAATCCAATCTTCTGCATATCTTATGCAGTTAAAATTCTTAATCTATGATTGTTCCAATGTGTCTTTCAAAACTTTGAAGGATTTTTGTGCTAAGCAACGTACTAAAAGCACTGGTTTGGAGCAGCTATAATGCAAACTGGGCCAGTCTTGTGAGTTGAGGGAGATTGAAACCTTGTCTGCAGCACTCAGCACCTCACAGACTTCCACAGAAAGCTTTGTCAATGCGCTTCAGTCCTGACCTCTAAAGTCCCTGCTATTCTAGTCTCTGCTCATGAGAAGCAGATGACTGTCAGACAGCCTAAATTAGGTTTGCCATGTGTTGCCTGTGCTCCAGCAAAGCATTTAAACCTTCAAAGCTGGCCTCAAGGATTCACACTTCTGATAGTTGGTAGTTTGGTCCATGCATCCAATGTACATTTCATCTTATACAACTGAGTGAGGCACTTGGATTTGTTTCAAAGGGTGAGAAGGACCGAGGGGAATGGTGCATTGAAGAAACAGGAAGGTGGGAGGGACTGAGACAGACTGAAAATGGACATGTTAGGGAAAATGGTCTTTTTCTCCCTCTAAAGTACCATATTTGTTTTTCTAAGTTAAAATGACTCCTCCCCACAAATCCAGCACCCCACATAGACTACTTACCAAAGCACATCAAAGCCACTGTTGGCCACTACTCGCTCTGGCATATGGATTGTATGCAAAGGATCAATCATACCCAACGTGGGCTTAATGGCTCTAGAAGCAATGCCTAAAACATGTGAATTATAAAAGTGTGTTAATAAAAAGGATTGTTGTCAATAAACACCACAGAAGAGAGAAAGTCTTAATCCTCAAATTGTAAAAGAAAAGTTAAAGTCTCAGGACAAGTGATTGCCATTAATAATAAGAGAAGGAAAGGGAGAGCCTGAAATGCATATGCATCTAAATTCTATTGAGAAAACGGACCAAGATTCTGCAAAAATATTCACTTTGTCAGTCTTAAAGACAATCTTTCTGGGGGTCTGAATTACAAAGGTAATGGGACAGGTTTTTCACCTCTAAATCAACTATTCAAATCCATCTTAGGAAGGTCGGTTGCTGAAGGGCGTTACTAAATGCTGGCTGATGAAGACCCTAAAGTGAAATGAGCTTATGCTCTTCATCTTGTCCCAGGTTTCTACATCCCCAAAAAGTGCACCCTCACTGGCAGACTCAGCAGAAAGGGTGAAGATACAAAGACTGAATGGACACAGAAATTGAATTATCCACTCAGCCCTACAGTGATCCATATTTTCCATCCCAGCATAGGAGAAGAAGGAGACTGGCAGCCAACAGAAATTGATTCCTTCCAAACTAAGAAGTCAGACTTGGTGGAAAATAATTCAGATGCTGATTTACCAATCGTTTCTGCACACCTGTACAGGGATTGCAGGTCTCGAACCCGGGTCTGCAGCCAACACCCAGCAGTTCACTGCTATCAGCAAGGAATGTGGGCTGGTGGACTCTAGCTCACCAGAGACACTACCCACAAAGCTCCTGATTGGAGGAGACATCTGTCCTCTATGATTGGCTCAAACTCACTATTTAATCCAGACAGAGGCCCAAGATGTTGTTTCAGCAAGTGAATCCCTGGCTGACTTCTACATGGGACCCTGCCCTCCCACCTGAATCCTGCCTTGTTCCTGCCCTCCTGACTTTCCAGATCTCTGCTTCTGTGCCCCACCCCCAACTATTGACTCTGACCCTTGGCCTGACTCCTGATTGTCTTCAGCTCCAACCCCTGGCTCCCAACTCAGGCTCCGACCACTAGTCCTGACCACCACCACTGCTCTAACCACTAGAACTGACTGCCTACATCCCAGTCTTTGACAATCTGCTTATTAGAACCCCCTTACCATCCCCAGCTAACGTGGGAACTTTGCCTTTATTTCTGATTTGTCTCACTTATTGGCTTTGGTCAGGGTTACTAGCCCCCGCAATCCAGCTGACTTTGCATGCACAAATAAAAATCCGAGGGCACAGGACGGTTATCAACTGGAAACTTGTAGTTTTTCTATGAGCTTAAGGGGTCTGCTATACTGGAGACCAGAATGTTTCCTGCAGCATGGAGCCTGCGTGAGTGGTGACTCTTGCCTGGAGTGAATTCCCCAGGGCAACCCTTTGCCTCTCAGCTGGAAACCCTCCATAATGCCCCAGCAGCTACATTGTCAAAGTGATTGTGGAATGGCCTGAGCCACACTGATCTTTAACCTAACTGCTCACAAGTAAGCAGCCATCAGACAAGCAGAAGGAAAATTTGGTTCATTTTCTAGAACGAATTGATGTTTTGCTGCATTTGGTATCTGTGTCTTGATACTTTGGTGATGGCTCTTTAGACATGCTAATAATAATACTTACATGCTTTAGACTGACTGAAATCAAAACTCCTTAATCTGCCCTGTTGGGCTCCATATATGGTACATAAAAGCCACCCAATGTTAAAAGACCACAGCAAAATCTCAGACTAGCTATAAAGTTTAAAGATGACATTTTAGCCTTAATCCTATTTTCCGGGGATGAAAAAGTCAAAGGAAGACAGTGTCCCTTTCTTTTGCTGCATTGCAGGCATGAGGTCCCGAGAAGTCAGGAAAACAAACATTTGGACCCAATTATACAACAAAGAACTAGGGGTCTTAAAAACAGGAAGAAAAGAAAAAAAAAAAAAGGAAACAAGGAACAGTTGGCTGAACCCAAACGTAAGCAGAAATTTCCTGTGCACTTAACATATTCCACCAAAGATTTTACTTTCCCATTATGCCTTCAAATCATGAGCTGCTGTATCATATATGCATTTCATTGCTAACATGCTTTAAAAATTCAAGAGAGAAAGCTTTAATCTGCTGAGATTTGTCTGTAGCTGTTGAATACAATGACATGAGACAGCTGACATTACAGAAGGTGTTTCTTTATTTTATAGCAGAGGAAAATGATGCAAGTTTGGAAAAGAGTCTAGGTAAGTCATAGACAAAGTCTTACCAGTTTTTACTTTTAGTTCTTTGTAATCAAAAATGGCAATGCCAGTGGTTTCACTTCCAGTTCCAGCTGTCGTGGGAACTTAAAAAGAAGGACAATTGTAATAATGCAACAAAAACACGTTACTCACCTGTCACCAGAGTTTTTGGAAATGGATTCTGCACAGTCACGCTCTTTGGATATGCTGACAGTGCAGCTGATAGCACAATGGGAGCATCCCAGGAGTAGGAACGTGCACTCAAAGAAGATAGTATTTTAAATTTAAACTTAGCATAAAACAAAGCACAATGTTATATAAAGAGTAGCACAGCATTTTTATCAACTTTAGAAATGGCTTTTCTAGCATAGGCGCAGTCCAGGATTATTACATATTTGTATCGTGGTAGCACCCAAAAGCCAAAAAGAGTTTTGTGGCCCCATAGTGCTATGCACTGTACAAAGGCATAGCAAGACAAGGGATTAACATCTACTGCTGCACATCCAACCTTAAACCAGGTTGTATTCATCACTGGTGGAAGCAAATGAACATTTTGTTAATAAAAGCAGCTCTCTTTGCATTTGGAAGCTGGAACAATGATGATTTGGGCTTAATGTGCCTTGGTTTGTATATCTAAGCAGCTTTTAAACTTTATTAATCACCATTCTTTGTTAATCATCCACCTCCTGGGATCAATTGCACATGGTTTTATAAGTGTGAAAGAAAGGGAGGGCTGTTTTAAATGGAAGATAATAAAGGTGGTGTGAACAAAGAAATGTGTCAATTACTAAGAGATGATTCAAGCCCATTATAGTCAACAAGAGTTTTTCCATCACTTCAATGGGTTTTGGATCAAGCCCTAAAACCAGAATATAATAGATAATTAACTGGTTAGATAAATGTATCACCAATTATCGTATTTGGGACTAGGTAGGTCAATGCTAATAAAATGCTGATATACTGAACCCTTAAAACACAGAGTGATCAAAAAAGGAAAGAAAACACTGTCCAATTACATAAGCAATAAAATGCATTCCTTATAGCATAAGGATTATATAGTTAATAGTGGGCTGTACAGATCAGAGTATTTTATATTCCTCCCATCACAATGTACTTTGGTTTGGTATTGTAATCAGAACCAGTTAATAGATTTAGGTCCAATGGATCAGACAGAAGCAGTCATTTTATCCTCTGACCCCCCGAAAGGAGTAAAATAACTAACTCAAAGAAGAGCAGCTGGTGATGAAGAACAAGATTCCATTCCCATTTAAATCAATGGCAAAACTTCAATTGAATTCAACTGGAGCAGAAGCAGGCCCAAGGGGAGGGTTAAATGGTCAAAGGTAAACTTACTTCAAGAGGAAGACCTTACACAGAGCCTTGAAGGAAGAAAAAAAAACAACCAAAAAAAACAACACACACCACACTTCTGCTTCTTTACCTGCAATGAATGGCTTGAGAGGCACAGTAACAGACTTTCCTTTTCCAATGGGAGCATTGACGTAATCTAAGAAATCTGATTCAGGACTGGCTGAATACAGGTTGGCAGCTTTACAAGTGTCTATTACAGAACCACCGCCCACAGCAACATAGGCATCAAACTCCCCCTTTTTAGCAAATGTGATGGCATCCATGAAACTTAGAAGGAAGAGAAGATTTTGTCATTAATCATGCAATTTACAAACTTCTGCAAACACTTAAGCTCAATGTACATGTCATTGACACATCAGATGCACTATGGGTACGTCTACACTGCAAAAAAAACGCTGCAGCAGCAAGTTTCAGAGCCCAGGTGAACTGACTCAGGCTCATGCTATGGGGCTAAAAATAGCAGTGTAAGTAGACATTCGAGTTCAGGCTGGAGCCCAGGCTCCGAGACCCTCCCTTCTCCCCAGGTTTCAGAGCCCAGGCTCCAGCCTGAGTGTACACTGCTATTTTTAGCCCTGCAGCGTGAGCCCCATGAGCTTCTGTCAGTTGACCTGGGCTCTGAGACTCACTGCTGGGGGTTCTTTTTTGCAATACTGATGCACCAAAAGATACTATAGTGATGGGTATAAGAACCTAAATAGATACTTTGAGAATAAAAGTTTTCGGAAGCATATTAAAAAAAACAAAACAGTACCTCTGATCCGTTGGCTCCACCCGGACATCATCATACATTTGAAAAGTGATTCTATTTTTTGTCAAGGAATTCAATACTGCTTTTACTGGAGGGAGCTGGCAGAGGTTCTTATCTGTCATCACACAAACTTTTCTAGCACCCAGATTCTGCAGGTCCTACAATATCAATTAAAAAACAAAGTCTGAAATCTAGAACTACATTATTTAAACCCCAATCCAATTAAACTGAAGTATTTGATACAAAATACTAAATTTGCAATAAGGTCTTTCATCACAAATGTATATAACATCTATACAGTAAAATAAAATGTTTCACACATGCATATAGGGTTATAGAAAAAGGTGTAGTTTAAAACATAACTCAAGCACATAGAATTGAGGACACATGCAAGATACTGGAAGTACACTAGTAGCTGCCCCCATGAATGAATAGCCAGCAAGCCAAAGCCACATAGGTGCTAGTCAAGTTTATAGAAAAAAAAATCTTAGATTTCACTCAGTATTTTACAATTACATTTATTTACACAGCCAAGGAGGTCTAAGAGGGCAACACCAGAGAATTGATCTAGCCTAGATTTTCAAAGAATGCCTATAAACCAAGTACCTAAAGCCCAGGTTAAGCAGAGTATGTGCCTAACTGTAAAAGCTAATTTTTCTGACAATGTGAACCAGATCGTCTGGGTCTATGAATTGAAGCTAGGTCTCCTATATGGCAGTAACTTTGCATTGCAGCATTAGTGAAGAAGTGTGTCACATTGCTCAGCATTGTGTGATCATGTATTTGAAGATCCTTTTACAACACATACTTGCAAGGGGGTCAAGTTAAGGATGCGATGAAGACTAACACTTGACTTTCCTTAATTCTACAAAATTAAAATCTGAAAAATTTAACACTGCATTGATAAAATATAGCTCACGGTATGCAATTTAATTATTTTTTTTTTAAGTAAGTGATTGGAAAGAATGTGAAGATAGAATACCAGCTCAGCCTTCACTACAATAATTACTGCTATAGAATTCTATCTACATAAATTCTGAAGTTTTTACTGATCATGGTACAGTATTCAGTCCTCAATACTATAATCCAATGACAGCAGCTATATTTAACTGTTATTCTGGCAACGTACAAAACAATTTCATTTACAGTGTTTACATTGAAATTAAAACTGGCAATGCATAAGTGCCAAGAAGGGGTAATAACTGCAGAACCTGATAACAAAGACGGTGCAAAACACAAGAAGTTAATCATGACACTTG
Organism: Platysternon megacephalum; assembly: GCA_003942145.1. Taxonomy (NCBI): domain Eukaryota; kingdom Metazoa; phylum Chordata; order Testudines; family Platysternidae; genus Platysternon; species Platysternon megacephalum. Next base: position 427,062 of record QXTE01000033.1, read on the forward strand.
ACTCATCCTACACCATTGATAGCAAGGTGGGGGAAAAGCCCTGGCTTCAGTGACACAGGATCAGAGCTCAAGGTGAACAAAAATTAAGGGCCTCAATCAATGCCCAATAAAGTTAATGGAAACTCTCCCATCACTTCCATGAGCAGTGGCTTAGGTCTTAAGTGACTGAGGTCTTGATGTTAAGGCTGAGCTGGGATTCAGGAGATCTGAGTTAATTCTCCATCTCTCGTCGAGACTTCCTGTGTGACACTGGGCAAGTCAATTCAATTGCCTGACAACCAGTGCAAAGTTGATGTAAAATGCTACTATTCTGATTTGATGGTATTTTACAGCCATTTTACAATAGTGCAAATGACTGTATGTGGTGCAGGGCAACAAAGAATCAGGCCCATTATATCTAAGCCTTGGTTTTTCATCTACAAAACAGCTTGATAACACTTCCTTTTTCCTCCACTGTGTCTGTCTTCTCTATTAGACTGGAAACTTTTTGGAGCAGGGAACGTCTCTCACTACAAGTATATATTACATCTAGCACAACAGAGCCCTAATCTTTATTAAATAATTCTTAATGTTAAGGAATTTAATCTAGGGGCAAATGGAAATTTTGCTCTGAATCTAAAAGGAAAGGCAGGGCTACGTACTGTGCTAACAGGTGAATCTGGCTTTTTCTGTCACTGGCAGTACTCTTGTTGTCCTGTTTCCAACATCTATCCCCTACCCCTGCAAGTGCAACTGATACCAATTCCCATAATTTATCCCATCCAGAATGTGTTTATACATCTCTTATTACTGGAGTTTGACACACCATTAACTTTAAGATTATGTAAAATCTTCTGCAGTTGACAAACTGAAAAGTTCAAGAGAATTGTTATTGTAGGGAAAGTGTATTCAGCAGGCTTACCCTGAGCAGGAACTGCACACACTATAGAGGGTATATACACTTAGTATGTAATGTTTAGTATGGTCTCATGGTCTTTCCCTTTAGGTTCCTTTTTCACATGCGCATTGTATATTCAAATAGCTTCATAAACACCTAATCGGAGAAATGCATGTGCTACATTTTTTTTATATAAAATTTTTTTCTCTCTCTTGGTCTGAAAAGCTGAGAAATATTTTAAAATCTCCTATTTATTGTTTTTAAAAGGTTTCCAAAATTTCACTTATAGGCTGAAGACTAGGAATTTTCAGCCTAAAAAAGTTTTTTTCTTTTTAATCATTAAGAACAACAAAGTATATGGGTTAAGAATGAAAGTTTCAATACTATTATCTAGGTGCTATGGCAAGACAAATAATTAATTATACCACCACACTTGTATTTACTACTACATATTTGCATATGTGTAACTCACATTATAACTATTTGTTACAAAAAAGTATATTTTCAGTTCCATATACAGGATATTTAGCCTTAAGTCTTTTAAACTTGATGTATAATACAAACATTTCTGTAATCAGCTAAAATTAATGTCAGTATCATTATTTCATTGGAAAGTAACATTTCATAGGTGAAAGATGTACCAGATAAGAGCTTACCATGCCTACTTCTTCAGTAACGCCTTCGCCATATCTGATATTTGACACAGCCATCTACAAAAATAATTAAAGAATAGTTGTTTTAGAAATATAACTACACGGAACTCAATCCAAATACCTCAATTGTGAATATACCATTTTAATAATTGAAATATATTTTTAAAAGGCCACACTTAAAGTTATATAACATACTAAATCTTCTCTCTAAATGGAAATATACTTATTTATTAAATCTACCTCAAAAGCATAGTCTGTTCTCCTCAAAGCAGCATGTTCAGGAGCTGGAATGGAAATTAAATAATAGAATTAGCAGGAAATTTGATATGTAAAACAAATCTTAATTACAATTTTCAACAGTTTCAGCTAAGGAACTCCCTGGCTTTAAAATGTGATGTTTAAAAAATGTGTTTACATATTGCTCCTTGTTTGACTTTTATATCTCCATTTTTGGTTGGGATTTGCTTGTTTTGAGCCTGATTTTCCAACCCTTACTCATGCTGAACACTGGCTCGGACCACTACTGATTCTGCAAACCTATCCATATAAGTAGTCCCATTGACGTGCTAGTTTGATATATGTTGACATAATTGAATAAGAGTGGAATTTAAAAAAACAAAAAAAAAAAGAGTTAGTTCTTTGTTCTTATATGCTCTGAATAAGTTATCAGCAATTTTGCATGTATTTATAGCTAAAATATTTGCTAAGAATCTAAAAGGATGAAAGATTCATTTCAAATGATAATACAGACTTCAGTATTTGCACAGCACTTAGATTCCATGACATGTGTGTTATATCCAGATCTAGGAGATAGGTATACATTGGCCTCCAGGGCAATATTAATTACATATAACAACAACAAACCAACACATATTTGGGTAAAAGGCACTATTTGTACACAAGAAACTGAAGAAAGATTGGTGTCAGGATTTACAATGGCCCCTTGCTCTGAACTAGTATGGAAATCCTACACTTTCAGTCATCTCATCTCCCCATTGCCAAATCTTTCTCGTACAAGCTATGGAAAGCTCTGCATACTCAAGTTTGCCACAAAATTGAATAAAGAGTATCAAGAGAAAAAACAAAACAAGATAAAATATTCTGCCCTCCCAGCAAAAGATCAAGTCACTCCATATGTATGGTATATGAAGTGGAAACTTACTATTTGGATTCAGATCCAATGAATGAAGCCATGATAATGAGCCTACAAATACTTTGCGTTGCATTAGAGTGCTGATCCACAAGACCACCACAAACATTAGGATCCCTTTATGTGCGTTCTATTCAAGCTCAGGCCTCCTACAATCAGTTTGTCCATTACTGCCCCTCGCCAGGCTGTACATGTTTGACCTTTCCTAGTGTTGGAGTCTGTTGCTGTTTCAGTAATTAATTTGTCAGTCTGAGGACAAGTCCAAGCCCCTTACATCCATTTCCTTTTGATGGTAAAATAGAAGTTCTGCTCTTGTATTCTTTGGTACAGCTTAACTTTCGTTAAGGACTTTATTGTGCCATAAAAACTGTATTGCTTTTGCTGAACACTGGCATGAAACAGACCTTTTCCAGACAGAAGTTGCTATTAAGTCATTCCCCACTTTGTAGAGATCTATAGAACTGATAATAGCCTTGCTACTCTGTATCATCAATTTTTGCTGTAGAGTATACAGGTGGGATTCCTACATCATGCAAACTTCACCTTCACTAAGACCTGTCTTGAATTAAATCAATAGGGCATCAAACAGTTAGTCAGGAGACTTCAGATCTACTTCCAGCTCTCCCATTTTCTTGCTGTGTGATGTTGGGCAAATAAATTTACCCTCTTGGTGCTTCAGTTTCCCCATCTGCAAAATGGTGATGGTAATGCCTATGCATCTTTGTAAAGCTCTTTGAGATCTCTGACTGAAGTGAATTGTATAAGTGTTAAATATAATCAGATTCCACCATTTTCAGTTAGTGTATGACCCATAAGTTTGTTTAGTTTCCAGAGCCCCAATCCTGCAATTAGGTGTACCTGAGAAAGCACTTTCCATGTACAACTCCATGGCACAAGGGTCTGCTCCATTGAATCTGATTGCAAGATCAACAAGGCCTAACACTGGAGATGAAGAGCTAAAGACTTGCAGGTTCAAATGTTCATAAGTGACTAATGACTTTGAATGGCTCGATTTTTGAGAACCCAGCTTGAGTTACCTAACCCTTGACCCTAGCCCTAAATTGACCCATTCAAAATCACTAATCACTTATGAAAATTTAGGCTATAGTTTTAATTTCTATTTATAAGACAAGTCTATTCCAGTCTCTTGGCATATTTCCAGCATTTTAAAAACAAACGTACAGGATGTATTCAATGATTATGAAAGGACACTTCATATATAAAAATGATGAAAGCAGATTTAATACTTATAGAATTAAAAGTGAAATATATATTTATTGTATCTGTAATAATGTTTATAATGTTCCTTTATACATGATTGGGGGAAAATATCCAATTTCATATTAAAATTAGGGCTGTAAATTAATCGCAGTTAATGCATGCGATTAACACAAAACAAAATAACTAGATCAAAAAGGTCACGATTCATTGCAGTTTTAATCGCACAGTTAAACAATAATAGAATGCCAATTTAAATTTATTATAAATATTTCTGAATGGTTTTTTTTCTACATTTTCAAATATATTGATTTCAATTACAACACAGAATACAAATATTTTTCAATTCACCTCATACAAGTCCACTCAGTCCTACTTCTTGTTCAGCAAATCAAACAAGTTTGATTACATTTACAGGAGATAATGCTGCCCTCTTATTTACAATGTCACCTAAAAGTGAGAACAGGTACTGTTGTAGCCAGTGTTCCCTCTAATTTTTTACGTCCACGTGCGGAATGAGTTTTGTTATGTGCACCAATATGGAGGTGATGTATGGCGAGGGTGGGGCTGAGGGGTTCAGAGTGTGGGAGGGGGCTCAGGGCTGGGGCAGATGGTTGAGGTGCGGGGTGGTGGTGAGGGCTCTGGCTGGGAGTGTGGGCTCTGGGGTGGGACCGGGGATAAGGGGTTTGGGGTGCAGGAGGGGGCTCAGGGTTAGGGCAGAGGGTTAGAGTGTGGGGGGTGATGGCTCTGGCTGGGGGCGTGGGCTTTGGGGTGGGACCAGGGGCTTGGGGTGCAGGCTGCCCCAGGGCTGCGGCAGGGAGAGAGGACTCCCCCCAGCCTTCTCTCACTGCAGCAGCTCAGGGCCGGGGTGCCTCTCCCCCATCGTGGCAGCTCCGGTGGGGCTGTGCCGGGCCAGGCTGGGCCGGGGAAGGGGCTCCTCATCCCGCTTGCGTGGCCCTTGATAGCCTGCTGTGTGGCCGTGCAGCTTAGAGGGAACTTAGGTTGTAGCCAACGTTGTAAGGTATGCCAGATATGCTAAGTATTCATATGCCCCTTCATGCTTTGACTTGTAGGCTCTAAAATTTTATATTGTTTTGTTTTTGAGTGGAGTTATGTAAAAAAAAAATTCTACATTTGTAAATTGCACTTTCACAATAAAGAGATTGCACTACCATACTTGTATGAGGTGAATTGAAAAATACTATTTCTTTTGTTTACCTTTTTACGGTGCAAATATTTGTAATAAAAAATAAAGTGAGCACTGTACACTTTGTATTCTGTGTTGTAATTGAAATCAATATATTTGAAAATGTAGAAAAACATCCAAAATATTTATAAATTTAAATTGGCATTAATTATTGTTTAACAGTGAGATTAATAGCAACTATTTTTAATCTCATGATGAATTGCGATTTAAAAAAAATTGTTTGACAGCCCTAATTAAAATGGTTTTTACTTCTCTTTGGTATCGATTACATATACTTTCTAAGTATGCTATATTTATTATCACTTTTCCCTACCTGTGTTGTAACTTTTATTGAAAGCAAGCCTGAATTTGAAAAAGTGAAAATGCAGAATCATTTGGGACACACATTAAGGATAATCTTACCTTGAGAGTAAGTGTGGGAATGAGCGGGACACTGGCATCTAATTAAACGAAAAAGAAATATCTGTTTAAAAAAGAAATAGGAAAGCAAAGATTTTAACAAGTCTACATCTAAGAGCAATGGTCATGTCTTGTAAGTAATTTATCTTGCCACTGTATCTCACAAGATTTGTCACAAGCAGGGACTGCCATCTAGTGTTCCACATAGGTAACGATGTTTCTTTATTACTCAAATGCTGAATTGCTAGACCCTAATTTAAATGTGTCTGAGTGCAGCTTAGGTCTGATTTTGGTGCAGTTTAAATTAGTTCCTCAAACCACTTGTTGCTTAAATTGCACTAAGAGAATAGGTGCCTATGGAAACACCAGAGAACATCCCTAAAGTAGAGATAACACTTCCCTATCTCACAGGGGTGCTGTGAAGATGAATTAATATAGTCAAGGTGTTCAGAGTACATAGTGATGGAGGCCACAGAAGAGGCTAAATAGGCAGATTACTAGAGGGGCAAGGATCCCAGGGAAGAAGAATCACTCCACTGGAGGGTGAGGAAGATGTGATGGTAGTAGCATGAAAGTTGCATTAAGCAAAAGCTTCTTGTGTTGTGCTGATGGAGCCCTAAGGAGATGGGTGTGGAGCAAGCCCAGCACTTCTGTTGGGCTGCTGTGCAGCAGCCACAAGGCATAGTTAGGTCCGAGTACTGTGAAAGAAGATGAGGAAGTTACTGCTGCTAGTTCTGGGGACAAGTAGAGTATCCCCTATCTGAAGATTTAAAATGATAAAAAGATACTTTTCCAAAGCTCTAGGTGCTCTAACAATTAATTAGACAATACACTGATGTCCCCTCAGTTTTAAGAGTGGCCAACTATACTGAGACCATCAATGCCAGTGTCAATTAGAGATGATGGTTTTTGTGATGCACACAACTGGGAAATATATGGTTTCAGCTATCACTTACCATTTCTTTGCTACTGCATTTAAAAAAAAAAAAATCACAGTATGTCCAATATTGGGTTGCTTGCCCTTCTCCAGATCAAATACATGGTCTTAAGCAAAATGCAGCCAGTGGTACATAGAGGTTGGATAATCTGCACTGAGGAGGCTGGCTATTAGCCAGAATGGGCAGGGATGGTGTGTCCCTATCCTATGCTTGCCACAAGCTGGGAATGGGCGACAAGGGATGGATCACTTGATGATTACCTGTTCTGTTCATTCCCTCTGAAGCAGCTGCATTGGCCACTGTCAGAAGACAGGATACTGGGCTAGATGGACCTAGTATGGCCATTCTTATGTGCTTTGGCCCAAATCCACACTTATGTTTAGACTACTGAGAGGCAGTCAAAATGTACAGAAGTATGATTAGATTCGGTCACCCTGGCTTTTTTGAGAAAGTATTTCTTCAGGTGATTTTGTATTAGTAGTTTGTAACAGCATGTTTGAAAGCCTTCATATGACACCCTGCATTTTGCTACTTTGACACATGCAGTGCACAGGCTAATGTCAGCAGCAAGGCCTGAGCACAAGGTTTTGAGGTGGATGAGAGATACGATGCAGATTTGGATTAAACAGCAAGACTAGTTCCGTCCACTGAGAGCACCATGACACAGTGAAAGAGACTTTCTTCCTTTCACTGCAGCAGGCGTACCTGCTCCTGCCCCTTCACAGCAATATGCATAAAGAGAAAAGGCACCTAAGGGGTTAGTCGTTTCCCAATGCAGGACAGAGGAGACAGACACGGTTTGCTGGACGTGGGGGTGGGAATCTTCTCCTCTGCATTCACGCTGCTCCCAGAAAATACACTACAAAGGAACAAGTTTCTAAGCTGCAGACATAGCCCTGCCTCTGTGGAGCTCGCAGATCTATGAAATTTGCAACAACATTCTCTGGCTCTTACTAAAGAGGTTTCCAAAGTTGACTTATCAGCCATATCTCATGTCACGTACCCTTCCCTCCCCCCCCCCCCCAAACCCAGGGGGATCAGGGAAGGGACCGGTGGCACCCTAGAAGCTGGTGCCCAGAGGCAAACACTCACGCTGCGCGCTGCAGCTGCCTCAGCAAGTGAGCGACTCTCTCCCGTCCTCCTGCCATCGCGGCGGCTGCTAGGGTATGGCAGAGCACCAGCAGGGCCTGCCGGGAAAGCGAGCGGCAGCAGCTCAGCTGCACACAGCATGCATGGGAGGGAGCGAGGGGGCGGACGGGACTGCAACTCTCTTATTTGCTGAACTCTCTCCCTTCCCCTTTCTGTGGACCTCTCCTGCTGGATCTAGCCGCCACATGAAAAAGTCGGCTGCAGGGACACAGGGGCTAGCTGGATCGCTTTGAACGCCTGCCTTTGGCTACTTGGTCCATTTGAGCTAAGGCAGAGATCCGAATCACTGTTCTATGTATTTTGGTATACCAGGGGTTTTCAGCCTTTTTTCATTTGTGGACACCTAAAACAAAAAAATAGAGATGCAGACCCCTTTGGAAATCTTAAGTCTGTAGCCCCTCATATATCCACAGACCAGAGGTTGAAAACCACTGGTGTTTACTACTGGCTTGTTCACCCCTAGCAGAATAGGGTACTTACATAATTTCAACAAGTTTACAGTGTTCTAGGACTGTCCATAAAACACTTTCAGTGGTGGATAGGTCCTTAAGTTTTGTTTGTTTCAGTGTTATAAAAGGATGGGAGGGGTCCTGAAGCTACCAAAAATGTTTTAAGTAATTTATGGACAGCCCCATCTGAGAAAATCTCTCCCCCCAAACAGAACCCTTAGTTTTTCCTGAACACCACTGCCTCACTTATTGTTCATTTCATAATGAATCAAGCACCTGAGATTTTCCCCCCCTCTAAAACCTGCCTATACAAACTCAAATTACCAAAAATGGGCCTCAATCCTGCAGAAACTGAAAGTATATCCATAACTCTAACTGCATTAGTTCTACTGACTTCAATTTAGCACACACACATGCAGGCTTGACGCCTTAGATTGCTATGAGGCAGAAAGCAGTTCTTAAAAAATAGGTATCTCTTCCTTCCATAAGAGATTAGTCAGAGTCAAAATGTAAAAGCCAATATAAAAGACAAATAGCAATCTCCCAGTTTGGGAGACTGATCTGAACAGTGAAAGAGTGCCAATTACTTAGTTCAAAATGTGGGCTAATTTTTAAAACCATGGGTAGTATTTGAATGCGGACAGTAAGTGGAGAGAGATCTAGACAAAATGTGAGATGTACTTTAGAAATAAAGGCATCACAGAAATGCAATATATTAATATTAAAATCAGCACACATCAGTTTGATTAGTCCAGGTGACAGGGCCTACAATTAATTTTTTTTAAATAGATATGTTGTATCTTTCAGAATCCAGCTGGTACTCTGCATTCTAGGAAGCAAAGGGGTGTCATACTAGGAGGTACTTATAAAAGTGGCATGGTGAGAGGGCAAATGGAGACGTTACATTAGACCTGATTAGGGTTTGGATATCCCCTCCAATCCCTTGGAGGAGCAAAACATGGTATCCTAAAATAATGTATGTATGGTTGCATTGTTGGTTACAGAAATATAACTATTTAAAAAAAAAGTCATGATGTGTTAAAGACTGATATAAAAAAAAGCCAGTATGTAAATTCATGGAGGTGGTGTACTTTTTATAATAGCATTTGCTCAAAAAGGTGCCTCCATTTTAACATTACGATCTCATAATTATATCAGTAATCAGACAGGTCTTTTAATTATGAGTATTAAAGGCTTTCAGCCAAAAAAGTCTATCCTAGGGTAAAAAAAACCCAAGAGTTCTTAATACTTCTCCCATTTATTTCTGAAATCTTTTTCACAACTAGCAACAGCCTTGGGGGTCCCACCCCCTATCTTTTCCCAGTATAGCCTCTCAGAGATCCATATCCTGAACATTTAAGCTCTACAATGCTAATAATTAATGGCTATATCATCCCTCCAAAATTCTTGTGACTCTCAAAGAAGATCTGTTGCATTCTGGCTGTTGTGCAATCCTGATAGCATATCCTGTAAAATTCAGAGACTAGAGCAGTGGTTCTCAACCTTTCCAGACTACTGTACCCCATTCAGGACTCATTTAAGAACTACTTGGTTACAAAATCAGACAAAAACACAAAAGTGTCACAGCACACTATGACCAAAAAAAATTGCTTACTTTCTCATTTTTACCATATTATAAATCAATTGGAATATAAATATTCTACTTACATTTCAGTGTGTAGTATATAGAGCAGTTTGAACAAGTCATTGTATGAAATTTTAGTTTGTACTGACTTCACTAGTGCTTATGTAGCTTGTTGTAAAACTAAGCAAATATTTAGATGAGTTGTACCCCTTGGAAGACCTCTGCACATATCCCTGGTTGAGAACCACTGGACTAGAGTTTAAACCTGGGTTTGAAACAGTTGTCCTTTTTACATGGCTACGAGTGCTGTCTCACCTGTTGTCCCGCCAATGGCATAGCTTCAATGACTACGTCCAAATGAACTCTACAACAGGTGGCAAGTTGGAAAGTAGCGACACTCTCAGTTCCAACCACTTGACACCAGAATGATAGCACTTAGAGCAAAACCATTGAGTATATGTGATGTTTACATAAATTACATGCAGTAGATACTCCAAGTCTCAGTGTCATCCAACCCCCATCCCAATCCTTCAGTTCCCTCCAACCCCACTCTCTCTTTTCCTCACCCACAGTACTTTTGCTAAGAAAAGCTGGGCCTATGTAACATCTGACTGGCTTGTGTCCAAAGCATGTGAATTGAGAATCTGTAATTTTAGGAGTAACAACTTTTTCAGATAGTGTTAATATTTTGAAGTATGAGCTTTCACTTGATTTTTCAATTAACGAGCAAATTCATAAAAAAGCAAGTAACATTCCTTGTGGAAACAAGGAAGTTGTGGGAACTAGAGTTCCTATTACCTCATTTAAACATTAAAATATATCACTTAATTCCAGTCTCTCCCCACACATCAGAAAACACTTCCCTACAAGTACTGAACCTGTTAATAAGGCCATAACTTTGTTTTCAGGTTTAGTAGCAAACCAGTAGACATATACCTGTCTACTGTATTTTCCACTCCCTGCATCTGATGAAGTGGGTTTTAGTCCACAAAAGTTTATGCCCAAATAAATTTTAATAGCTAAAGTGCCACAAATACTCCTCATTGTTTTTGCTGATACAGACTAACACGGCTACCACTCTGAAACCTGTCACCATTCAGGATAAAGAGTTGCTTTTGTTCAGAGATTCACCCTTTCAACTTATAAAGGTGTTAAATGTCACTATCACAACTAGCCAAGATCTTCTACAGCCCTCCCACAGAAATCAGATGAGTATTTCTGCTGTTTCTAAAAAGGCTAAAACAGTAGAAACCCCATACACATTAAGATAAGGAGTGCCAGAGAATGTTTTAGTTAGAAATTTTTTTTTGGCAGATCACCTTTGAAATACTGCCCACATTTCTCCAGAGAGCGAGTGAGTGAGTGCGCGAGCAAACACGGTCTACAGCTAGGTGAAGATGTCTAACTTCTACACAGTCCAAATCAGTAAAGACCAAAGTATGGTAGCACTAAGGTTGAGTGCACACGTTATTTTAAATATACATTAGATCCCTTCTTTTCCAAATCCTACCAATTGGGAAAGGGGAGCGGAGATGAACTTTTATCTTTTGTCTTATTGGAATTCCACTTCCATCTAGCTGGGTGAGATACCAGTTTATTCTCTGGAGAGCAGAGCCCAATCCTTTTGGTGTAGGCAGCACTACCTGTTGTGCACTAGCACACAATACAGCTACATGTTTTATACTTGCAAAGGACCCCAGCTCAACTGCTGCAGGTCATTAGGGGCTCCTGTCCCATCTCTCCCTCATGCCATTACGGTACACACACATCCCCTCACTGACGAGCAGACAGCTTGACAGAGGCAGGTTTTATTGATAAATAGGTGGGCGGGAAGGGGCACCCCAGCATGGAACATCCCTAGGCCAGGGGAGCAAGCCCCTGGGGTCCTTAGCAGCTACAGACTGCACAACTCAGTCCCATGCAGCCCCTGGGAACGGATGGAGGCGGCGGCTGCAGCTCAGTGTCCCGCCAGCTCCCCAGAGCCCTCCCTCCAAGCTCAGTGTCCCGCACAGGCCGCCGCAGCCCACGTGTCCCTCCGGGCTCAGTGTCCGGCAGGAGGAGTCCTGCGCCGAGCTCAGCTCCTCTTTCTGCCCGCCGGGCGCTGCTGCTGACGCCGGACCCCGCCTTTCTTGCCCTTGCCGCCCGCAGGTCCCTTGCCGCCTCCCGGGCGCTGCCGGCCCCGCTTGCCCCGCTGCCCGCGCTTCCTGCCCTTGCCCGCGGCCGCCTGGGCGTCCTCCTCCCGCAGCTGCTTGTTGACGGCGCGGGTCAGGTCGAGCGGCGGCTTCTTGCTGCCCAGGCCCCGCAGCAGCTCCAGCTGCCGGCTCCTCTCGGCCGCCAGGTCACCGAGCAGCGGCTCGAAGTGCCGCTTCTTGCCGCCCCCGGGCGGAGGCGCGGCCGGCTCCTTGGGGAGCCGGGGCTGGAAGCGGCCCAGGGAGGCGGTGGAAACGCGGGCGACTTGCGTGGCGCGGCCCAGCTCGGCGCGGCTCTGGTGGCCGGTGGGGTGGAGGCCGCGGCCGGGCAGGGCGCCCCGGGCGATGTTGCGGAGGCGGTTGAACTCGTTGTGCGCCACTTTCTCGCGCTTGTCGCGGAGCCGCTTGGCGAACTGGTCCTCGCTGGGGTCGGCGCCGGCCGGTACCTCGATGAGCCAGTCCCGGGCGGGGTCCCCGCCGGCCCGCTCGTAGCCCCAGCGCCGCCGCCACTGCTTGGCCGCCTCGTCCCACACCAGCGACGTGCGCTTCCGCCGCCGGATACCCTTCAGCCGGGCGAACTGCTCCCAGCGCGTGGGCGGCCGGGGCCGCGGCAGGGGCTTCTCCCGGGGCAGGCGGTAGGAGGGCTCCGGCAGCTGCGCCACCAGCGGCCCCGTCGCCCCCTCGGCGCGCCCCGCCGGCAGCCCCCACAGCTGGGCCACCAACAGCTGCGTGTTGTCCCGGGCCAGCGAGCGCAGCCGGCTCTCGCGCTGGGCCCCCGCAGCGCGCGGCACCGAGGGCGGCGCGTTCCGGTCCAGCGCCAGCAGGTTCCCCAAGTCGAACTCCAGCTCCAGCTCCTTCTCCACCGCGACACTCCGGTGCGGCTGCTCCGCGCGAGCCAGCAACTCCTCCACGCACAGCGCCGCCATGGCCGCGAGACACCGGCCAACCGCACCCCACGTGCGGGAGGCTTCACCCGGCTGGAAGAAAGGTTAAAGGGTTCGGTTCCGGCTGGCGTGGGGGCACCGGATGTGCGTATGGACCAATGGGCGGGCCCGTAACCGCGATGGCCCCTCTACCCAGAACAACAACTCCCAGAACGCACTGTCCCCTGCTGTGCTTAACCGCGTGGGTAACGGTGCCGCGCTGCCCCCTGGGAGCTGTAGTGCTCTACGCCAGCTCCTCAGGCCAATCGTGTGTATTGCGTGCTGGGATTTGTAGTCCGGCTTCCTATTCTGGATGCGCGTTGGGACCTGTTCGGGCTAGTAAAGCAGTGCATTACGGGATGCACAACCTGGGCAGCTTTGCTTGCTGGCTCCTGTAGTTTCCCTGAGCCATCGTGGCCATAGTGGCTCCTGGTGGGTGAAGGGAGACCAAGCCCTAGCCCCCCCCTTTGTGGTGGCTGCTAAGAGTGCTGAGAAACGTGGGGTGGCTGTAGACTGCCTGTGAGGGCTGCTTGGAAATGTAATTTTGGAGGCCTGGGGATTGGGAGTCAGAGCCCTCCCCCCCGGTTCTGCCTTGGTCTGCCCCAGACACTCAGTAGGGTTTATTCCTGGAGGGTTCAGAATCATCACATGACAATATTTAATTAAAGATTAATCTTTAATTCCTGGAGACTCGGCAACCCTACAATAGTACACACGCAGGTGTGCTGTTATAGCTGCAACTGTGTCTGCCGCATGCTTCCCTGAGGACTGTATCTGCTCTGCTAGTACTGACCTAGCATCACCTACCTACACATTCTCTCCTTTCTGCTCTGCCTCTCTAAAAGGGTTTATCAAACTTTGTCAAAATATTTCTGCCTAAAGATACATAAATTTTCCAAGTCTTCACTTATTTAATTTTTAACACATGTTCATTCCATGTATCACAACAAAAACATCATCTATCTATCCAGGCTCATGGGCCCATGTTTACTTAGGGCCAAATTCTTCTGAGTTACACAAGATTCCATTGCAATCATGTAACTGAGAGCAGACTTCGGACCTAAAATCTATGGCAGGATCCAAAATGAGGATGGGGAGGGTGAGGGAAGGAACGTGTAAAATAAATCAGGGTATACATGAACTACAAACACATGAAACACCACACACACTTCTTTTTGTAGATTAGAGGAAACTGCTCTGCTCATATTAAAAGGCAGTGCCTGATCATTCTCCTTAATCTTTTAAAACAACCACTACTGGCATGCAATTGTTCAGACTGGTGACAGGTAGTTCAGATTTGTCTTTCTTGTCCACCTTTCTTGCTGCTGTGAAAGTGAGTAGAGGATAATGGAAGTGCCTACATGCTGCTACTGAAGAACAGAGTTTTTATCCTATGTTCTCAGAAAATATATAGAAGAAACAGATGACAGGCAATGCACATTATTAGAGGCATGGTATAATTATGATGGAGTTTTCTTTCTTTTTAAATCAACCCACGTACCACCTGACTGCTGCTCACATATCAAGTATGAGTAAGGCTACAATTTAGTCACAGAGGTCATGGCAGTCATGGATTCCATGACTTTACTGGACCTCCATGACTTCTTTGGCTTCAGCTGTTAGGGGCTGAAGCTGGGGCTTGAGGCGGGACTGTGTGCCCCTGCCCTGCAACTGGGGCTGGAACCAGAAACCTGCAGCTCCTACCCCGCGGCTTGCAGCAGGGGCTGCACCTGGGGCTGCGCACCCCCGCCCCATGGCTGGGCTGCAGTGGGAGTTGTGCACCCCCCTCGCAGCTTCCTAGAGCCACGCGCTTCCCTTCTGACTGTGGCTGGGGCTTGGCAGGGGCTGCAGCTGGGGCCGCACACCACAGTTGCCAACTTTCATGCGGTAAATAAGCACCCCGACTTTCACAATAAACCAAAAATCAAGCTAATCCCATTTCAAAACAAGGCCAAGACAAGACAATCCCTAAGAACCCCAACACGCTGTGACTGCATTTTTTCCATGGGTTCGGCATGTGGGCTGCACATCCCTGTCCCGCAGCTGCAGCCAGGTCCAGAGCGGGGAACTGTGCTCTGCCTTCCGCTATGGTCACTGGAGCCAGGGCTCGACCTGTTAGTCCCCTCCATGGGACTCCATTCACTCCCCCCTACCTAGCCCTGCCCCCGGTTATTTTTAGTAAAGTCATGGACAGGACACAGGCTCAGTGAACTTTTGTTTATTGCCCGTGACCTGTCCATGACTTTTACTAAAAGTAACCATGACAAAATCTTAGCCTTAAGTAGGAGAACCACTGACATAGGAAATGCCCTGGGTGTTTAAAAACAGATCAATGCCTCTCTGGACAATTTTCTTGGTTACCACAAGAAGGCACTATATTGCATATTACATTGTGTTCACTTCCCCGGACAACTGATGTTTTCAGCCAGAATTACAGATTCAAGTGACTTTAAGGAGAGTTGTTCTCATCTTTTTGAAGGCTTATGGGCACTATTTCAGAAACATGGGAAATATTTACACCTGTGTCCTGCATAAGAAAGTTCCATTGCCATGTTTTATTTTCATCTGTTTTACTAATGCTGTAAAGTATTAAACATTGGAGCAGCTTCAGTGGCACACTTTGTTTTGTGCTGCTCCAATGACACAAAGCAGCCATAAACCTGACCTAATCGAGTTTATGGTTGTTTTGTATTGCTGGAACATCACAGAGCACCGAAAGCATGCCAATGCTTGGAATGGTAGCAAGAATCAGTTTGGAAAAAAACCAAAAGAAATCCTGAAGGCAAAAACTCCAGTTTTGGTAATTCCTGTTTAGGATTTAATTCCAGCACTCCTATCTACTCTGAGTAGTATCTAGTGAAGTCAATAGGCTTGCTTATCCACTTCATTACACCAGTTTTACTCTGGTATGATTCCATTGCTGGAGCAACAAGGCTATTGCTTGAGCTTCCCTATGTCTCACACACCTCTGACAATCATTTCAGNATGACGTAATGTCATTTTCTTAAAATATTCTATTAAAATCTCCTGGATTGCTTTCAATAGTCACCAGGAGATCAATGCCGATTCCAGGAGACTCCGGGTCAATCCTGGAGGGTTGGCAACCCTATTTCAGCCCCTTGTGATTGTTGGCAGCCAATGTAACTTATGCCAGGGAGCAGACCTGGCACACAGCTCAGCAGTGCAAAGGTGACCTTTACACCCTCTTTTTCATCCTCCCTCTGGTTTGTGCCGTGTTTCTTTGACAAAGCCAAAGAACTGGTTCAGTTTGTAAGTCTCTGAATACATGATTATACAGAAACCATCATAAGCACTTGTGGTAACTTGTAGACAAGGCCTTTTTCTATTTAAAAAGAAATTACATGTCCAGCACATTATATGGAGCTTTGAAGTTGTGGCACAAATAGGTCTAAAGTGTTGTAACAATCTTTTGTGGAAATAATACACCCCATGGTTTGGTAATAATACAAGTTTTTACAATGATCTAAATATGTATGTACACAAAGGCTCTGAAGGAACTGTTTGAATCTTTTATATAATCAACATTTGTTAAATCATAGCAAAACTTCCTCTGACTTCAGTGGGGCCATAGACTTCAATGGTGTCAGATTTCACCCCCTGTATACATTTTTATATAGTGATTCCTTAGTACTGCACATACCTGTTCCCTCTGTGTGGGATATATATCTGCTTAATTTACTGACGAAACCAAACTTTTAATGCTGCAAGCACTGAAGAACCTGTATAATGTAACTGAAGAGCAAGCTGTATTCTACTCTGCCTCAAGTATCATCAACTAAATTGCTAGCTATTAAATCTCTGACTCCAGAATCTTTATTGGTTTTGATAGGGATGATGCAGACAGCAAAAAAGTTTGATTTTGTGATAGCAGGATGTGAGTGTAATCGTGGCTGTTGGAAAGATGCTTGACTGGATTTGTAAACCAAATAAAATTGGAGAGTGGAAGTCATTGATGACGGCCTGGGAAAATATGAAACAATGAAATGTGATTTTTAGAGATGGTCGTTTTTAAACCACAACCACGCTTTAATGTTAAGGTCGTAACATAAAAACAAACACATAACTCCCCTTAAAGTGTGTAGGAGTCCATCCATATCCAAGGGAAGAATCTGGCTTCTTATAAAAGAGGGACAGATAATCTTGTGGTTGAAGCATGGAAATGGCAGCTAGGAGATGTGAATTCTAATCTCACTTTGCCCCATATTTCATGACAACTATATAGGCTTCCTGGGCAAGTTATTTAGGCAGAAATTTTCAAAGGTGCCCACTATTTTTAGGTGTCTCAGGTTTTAGAAGCCCAGCTTTAGAAACCTAGGTCTAATGTTCAGAGGCGCTGAATTGTAAGTACTCAGCACTTATGAAAATCAGGCCTTGGTGTCTCAAGTTGGGCACCCCAAACTTGGAGGCCCTCAAATTAATGGACACTACAAAATTTGGCCTCTCTCTGCTTGAGTTTCCCCATCTATTCCATGTGCATAACAATTGTTACTTCATAGAGTGTTGTGAAGCTTACTTCGTTATTGTTTGCTAAGTGCTCTGGGATTTTCAGGTTGTATTTAGATGCTATGGTGATTCTGGTTTATAGGGTTTTACTCACTTATCACCATGATATATATCTGGACACCTGTACAAAACCTGTACAAAAAGGTTTAAGCCAAAAGGTTTTTTTCCTTTCATTGATAATTGTCAACAGAAAACAGGTTGGTGAGTGACTGTAACTGATGTAATTGAAACATCACATTGGTAACATAGCACTGTACAAAAGATAGACATAGACATACAAAAGATAGACACCTGTACAAAAGATAGACATAGACATACAAAATTAGACAGATGAGATAGGTGGAAAATGCTATAGATATGAAAAGTGTAATCATAGTTTTTAAAGACACTTTGTTATACGAACGTATTGCAGTGGTTTCCTAGTCACTGAGGCTGGGATTTTCAGCAGACCTAATGGGGTTAGGCACCCAATTCTCATTGAAAGTCATTTGGAGTTGGGCAACTGACTCCTTTAGGTCCCTTTGAAAATCCCAGGCTGATTTCACATATCAAGTCCAGTTTTTAGATTTGGACACCCATTTGGCAATTAGGCATCTACACTAGATTGAGAATCTAGATAAGTGGTTCTCAAACTTTTGTACTGGTGACCCCTTTCACATAGCAAGCCTCTGAGTGCGACCCCCTTATAAATTAAAAACACTCTTTAATATATTTAACACCACTATAAATGCTGGATGCAAAGCAGAGTTTGGGGTGGAGGCTGACAGCTTCCGACCCCCCGTGTAATAACCTTGTGACCCTCTGAGGGGTCCCGACCCCCAGTTTGAGAACCCCTGATCTAGATGTTGAAATGAAAATGCACATGCAGAATTGGCTACCCTGCCTTAGACACCCATATTTGAAAGTTTGGTCCACCACGGCCCCGATCTTGGGAAGTACTGAATGCCCCCAGCTCCCATTGTTTTTAATGGGAATTGAGGATGCTCAGCTTTGTAGGAAGCATTCAGCAGTATACTGGACTGAACTCCAGATAAGCTACAACATCTAGGTTGTAGCTGGGGATTAATCTAGGGAGCAAAGTGCACCAGTCACAGGTAACAGATTCTTTACTCTTCCAGCTATGTAAGATATTAATTATGAGACTAGTGAAAACACACATAGAGACATGAAGTTTTTATTTAATACTTAGATACAAGAAATTATAGAAAAGCAAGAGAAGTATAGGAACATGTAGGTATTGTAAAGCACCCTTTAGCCCCCAGCATTGCATTGTGCATGCTTACAGCTTAGGCTGGTACAAGATAAAGCAATTCCCCAATGTTGACATGCTTACAAGCTGAGGGAAGTCAGTGGAGATGAAGATGAAACAAAGTAAGTGAAGAGTGCATCATAGGAGGAGGTGACAGTACAGGCTTCTGCCTTCTTATCACCCAGTGGCCTACTTTTGGTGTATGCCAGGCATGGATGGCATGCCCCAGTTCTGGCTGTGCCTGCGGGACTATACCATCTGCCCCCCAAACAAAATGGCATATTGTGAGATCACGCCGCATAGGGTATACCACTGCCTGACTAAAAATGCCACACCATGCCACTGTTATCACCCCAATGTTCCAACTGGGGATGGGCTTGACAACCTTTTATACACCTTTTCCCATTCCACCCACATACATCCAGGACCATATCTGATCAAGTGTCAGTCCCTATTGATATTTGGAATTCCGGGTTCCAATTTTAGGGTTCTGGTTGTCCATATGTGTTATTCCGGTTGACTATAATTCCATTTCCAACTATTAATCCAACCATTCGCCTCAGTCCCTTTCCCAGTAGTTTTGATATGTCAATGTGGTTAGCTCTTACAGCAAAAAGCCCTTAAGATGCTACCATCTGTTTATGGTTTACCTATTTATCACAAAGTGCATTGCTAAACTATCACAAGATACATATTACTAACTTCTAGGCCTCACTGTAAGCCCTTAATACTTAAGACCTATGCCTGAGCCTATTTTTTAATAAATATATGTTGGTTCTTTTACCTGCTGTTACAGATTCAATAACTTTCAGCATTATTTTACCCAAAACTATAGATCCTCCAAGATCAGGTCAAGGGTCGATGGTCAAGAAAGGATAAGATGATAAGATGTCAGCATCTGTTTTCCTGTGTTTTAAAATGTTTATCCTCAAAGAGGAAGAGAAGAAAGGGATTATAGAGCTTAATCTTGAATTTCTTTCCTTCTGTTGGATTGTGTTACAACTTGAAGGTTGCTATACAATAGGGCTTTTCTTGGTATAAATCATAATATTCATGTTCATTCTTTTCCCCCCTCTGGTGACACTCCACTAACTTAGATTTACTCTCCAAACTTTTGTCAGTTACCTCTGGATGGCAGTAGATATAGTTACAAGATAATAAAACCAATTCTTAAGCCTGCTCTGAGAAAAGTACTAAGAGTATTTTTTCAGGAAAGCTCAGTGTACTAGTAATTTAGTAAAATAGCAGAAAAGGGGCCCTTAAAATACTTACACTCTCTTCAAATCATTCCTCTTTATTAATTTATGATTTTAATTCAATATTGCTTGAAGTAAAAGTTTACTTTTAAGGATTCTTTTATATGACAGACTTTATAAAAATTATTTGCTCATCTGGATCTAGATTAAATGCTGAAGTCTGTGGGCCAAATTGTGCCCTGCATAACAACAATATCCTAATTTACTACATTGTACAGCTCCTAACACTAGGGGCCTGTAGATGCTACTGCAATCCAAATAAATAATAATAATGAATTTGGCTTTAGATAATACCTTTCCTGTTCACCATAACCTCTAAGTACAAATATATTGACAGGCAAAAAAATGTGGGCTATTGCAATTTGGATGATGATTTTGCCTGAGAAAGGACTGTAGGACTAGGTCCTAAATCAGCACAAACAACAAAATATATTTGGGGCCAAATTTTGCAGTGATTTATACTGTCTTCGGTCTCCTTTATTAATGGAGTTGCAGAGGATATAAGTCAGTTCAGAATTTGGTCCTCAATATGGTCTGCAAAAAATGAGGATAATAATACTTCCCTACCTCACAGGGAGTGTTGTGAGGATAAATACGTTAAAAGATTGTGAAGCATTTTGCGATCTACTGATGAAAAGGGCTATCTAAGATCTAGGCTATTATTATTATTTTATATTTAAACTATCCCTGCAAACAGAATTACTGAATACACTTTCAAGGCAGTGTGATCATGGGGGGAAATACATGCACAAGTCTTGCTCACAAATAGCAAAATGTTCATATGTGTGAGTGTACCTCCCACACGCTACTTTGATAACATACCCTGTAGGTGTCCATGTAAAAGATACTAAGTGCTATGTTACCAATGTGATGTTTCAATTACATCAGTTACAGTCACTCACCAACCTGTTTTCTGTTGACAATTATCAATGAAAGGAAAAAAACCTTTTGGCTTAAACCTTTTTACACACAGTATTGCAGCACTTTATGTGTTTAATCCAGGTTATTAGGCAGCAGACAAGCAGGGTTTCCATTCACAGACAACTGCAAGTGACTCATGGAAGATGAGAGTCATTTACAAACAGTTGTACACTCTGGTACCAAGTACATATGTTGTTCTCCATATTAACACAAGAAGAGTTGTGTTAACACATAAGTTATTTGATTTTAAATTGCACAACCACCTAACAGCACTCAAACCGGCAGGGAGCTCTCTGTTCTGATCAGCAGTCAGTGCTCTGCTTTCCTGTTTAAAGGGTGACACTTTTTCTAACAGCCAGCCCCCCCCACTCTGCCATAACAACATCAGCTATTCTGCACAGTAGTATTTATTCCATGTTTCCCCTGTAGCATGCCTTTGTTTATTGCATTGTGCTCATCTACTGCTCCATTCTGAGTGTGCTGGCAGTACAGTAAAATGGACTAAAACCTCAGTCTCTGAAGTGCTCTACATTGGTGCTTCAGAAATTGGGGTTCTAGCCATTTCACTCCATTACTGGCTCATTCAGTCCAGGGACAGGAAACACAAGCAGTGAGTAGTGGTGAAAGGAGCAATACAAGTAGGGGACGGTGGGAGACAGAAGGTACGTCCATAGTGCATGCTTCTTCCGGCAGCATGTAGAGTACATACTCGGATAGTCCCCCACAATACAGGTATAAATAGCAACGTAGATGGTGAGTCACAGCTTAGGCAAGTAAGACCCACCTGAAGCCTGTGAATATATATCCAAGTACATACCCTATAGGGCTCTCTACTTGCCCAAGCCCCGCCTCCCCGTCTAGAAGGCCACTTTTAGCAATGTCCCGCTACCTCCCCCTTGCTGGAGCCTTCTCCTGCCCCAGGGAAAGACTCCAACAGTTGGGAAAGGAGAGGGAGAAAGACCTCAGGTGGGGGAGAAAGACCCAGCCACAGTAAAAGGCTCTAGCAGCGGGAAGCTGTCATGTACTTCTGTACCAGATATGGACTGGCTACAAAGCTTGCTTATACACACCACATGTGTTCATTATAAAATCCTTTAATGCTCTGCCCTGGCTAAGGCCTGGTCCACACTAGGGGGGGATGTCGAAGTAAGATACGCAACTTCAGTTACAAGAATAGCGTAGCTGAAGTCGAAGTATCTTACTTCGAAGTACCGCGACTTACCTCGCGTCCTCGCGGCGCGGGATCGACGGCCACGGCTCCCACGTCGACTCCGCTACCTCCGCTCGCCCTGCTGGAGTTCCGGAGTCGAAGGGAGCGCGTTCGGGGATCGATATATCACGTCCAGACGAGACGCGATACATCGATCCCCGCTATATCGATGGCTACCCGCCGATCCGGGCGGGTAGTGTGGACGTAGCCTAAGATTAGCTTTAAATAATGTATTTTACACACCGTGCCATCTAGTGGCTGAACAGTATAATGCAGTTTAGCATTTTATGCCAGAGCCTTTCACTGATACAGGCAGTTTGCACTATGTGGATGCNCTAAGGCCTGGTCCACACTAGGGGGGGATGTCGAAGTAAGATACGCGACTTCAGCTACAAGAATAGCGTAGCTGAAGTCGAAGTATCTTACTTCGAAGTACCGCGACTTACCTCGCGTCCTCGCGGCGCGGGATCGACGGCCGCGGCTCCCACGTCGACTCCGCTACCTCCGCTCGCCCTGCTGGAGTTCCGGAGTCGAAGGGAGCGCGTTCGGGGATCGATATATCACGTCCAGACGAGACGCGATACATCGATCCCCGCTATATCGATGGCTACCCGCCGATCCGGGCGGGTAGTGTGGACGTAGCCTAAGATTAGCTTTAAATAATGTATTTTACACACCGTGCCATCTAGTGGCTGAACAGTATAATGCAGTTTAGCATTTTATGCCAGAGCCTTTCACTGATACAGGCAGTTTGCACTATGTGGATGCAATAGGCTTTTCACCATGGCATGTAGCTACACACATACCCTACATGCCACCACCTTTTTGTTCTGTGTTTGTACAGCAGCTAGCACATTAGCACCAGGGGGTCCATGACTAAAGTTCCTGGTTCCTACAGCAATACAAATAATACATAAATAAATATGTAATATACAATCTCTTTGTAGCTTGCAACAGCATTGAATACAAATACAACAGCTCCTGAGGATACAGTTGGAGTAGACTGCTCAGCATTACAATGACTCCATTCATTCTTCTCAGACAGGATGCAGCGATTGGTGATGGGTCCTCCCCTCATCCAGGGCCCTCACCTGTAATTTATGCAGAGACCTATTCTTTTCAATTTCCATCTGAGCCCACTGGGAGAGGTTGCGAGATGCCATGGGCAACACCCAGCTGTATATTTCCTTCTTAACAAACACAGCCAACTCCATCATCAAGGTGCGACAAAGCCATAGCACCCCCTTTCTGTCACCATCTTCCAGTCACTCAGATTTATAATCTGAATGTCAACTTTGCCTCTGCCTTCTATCAGACCTTGAATCCATCCCCATTCAGCAAAGCACTTCCTCGTGTGCTTAATGTTAAGCATGTATTTAACTTCTTTGCTGAAGAGAGATGGATTTAGAACATGCCAAAATACTCTGCTCAAGCTGTGCCTCTGAACTCCCTCAGCTAGGCTATGTCCAAATCTCCTGCTCCTACCTCTATAACATTTGCAAAATCTGGCCTTTTCTCTCTATCCATACAGCTAAACTTCTCTTCCAGGGCCTTGCCATCTCCTCTTAACTACTGCAACTTTCTTCTCTCTGACCCTCCCAACAGCCACCTTGTCCCAATCAGGTCCATCCAAAATACAGCTTCTAAGATATTCGTCTTAGCCCATCATTCTGATCCTGCTACTCCTTCTTGCCTTTTAGTCCCTCCTTCACTGTGTTCAGTTCAATTTTCATGTCCTCATGTGTAACCCTTCTGCCAGTCAGAGTTGGCAGAAACAAGGGCCGGATTCAGTATCTAGGGGTTCCTTTTCAACAATACAAAACACCCAGTGACCTAAGACAATTACACACCATCCGCTGGGTGCCTCTAAGAGGCAATACTTCCCCTCTCGCAAGCACAGAGTCTGAGTGTAGCAAAAGCTTTTAATAAAAGGAGGGGAGCAACTCAGCATTAATTTGGGAAAACACTGCAACTAGGGTTCATAAACATAAACCATGAGCAAAAGACCCACCCCCAAGTAAGTTGGGCAGTGTCCTTTTCCCAGAGGTGAAAGTAGGCCGGTACGGCGTACCCAGGGCCGGCGCTCCCATTAGGCGACCTAGGCGGTCGCCTAGGGTGCTGCTATTTTGGGGGCGCTTGCGCCCCCGCCGCCCGTAGAAATTTGGGGGCGGGACCTGCCGCCGCCGCTGTTGGGGGCGGGATTTCGGGGCGGGACCTGCCGCCGCCTAGGGCGCCGGCAAAGCTGGCGCCGCTACTGGGCGTACCAGTAAGAAACCGGTACCGGCCCGTATGCAGCCGACGTTAAAGTGCTGCCGCAGCAGTGCTTTAACATCGCTGCCCTTTTTGCACCCCCCTGTCGGTGGCCCTGCCCTGCCCTGGAGCTCTTGGCTGCCGCCTATATGGTCAGCTGTGTACCGGCTCTTACCGGTACGCTGGACTGTACCATACTGGCTTACTTTCACCTCTGTCCAACACCAGCCACAAGTGATCATTTGGGCAAGCAATCCCATCATGCTGAGCACCTAGGCAGGGTGGGTGTGCCAATGCAAACAAGATCAGCTCCTGAATTCCTTTTCCACAGCTCACCACTAGATGTCAGGGGAGAGCTCATTCAGACTCTGCTTACACATGTATAAGGCCCTTCACAACTCAGCCCCTCCCTACTTATCCACTCCTGTATCTTATGCCCCTCCATCTCCCTCCATCCCCCACAGAGCACTGGGCAGTGCATGTCACCTAATTAACTCAATAGGGCACTGACCCAGGTGTTTGGGAACCTGGGTTCTATTATCACCACATGCACTGACTTGCTGGGAAATCTTGGGCAAGTTGCTCAGCCTCTTCATGCATTGGTTTACCAAGTAATAGAATAGCTATAATTCAGATACATACTGCACAGAAGCTTAATGAACTAGTTCATGTTTGTAAAACACTTCAAGATTCTTGAATAAAAGGCAGTACAGGAATAAAAAGTGTCATTACTAAATGCACTGGGCGGGCTGGTTCTTCTGCCTCCCTGCTCTCTGTGCGGAAAAGCATCCCAGAGTGTGTTGCCCAACATACAGTTGGCCCTGCACTTCTGCAGGGATTTCTCTGCTAAGGCACTATACAATAGCTGCTCAGATTTTTCCAGAAAGCACTGATACGAACATGGTTAGTCATGTGGTAAGTGTGGATGCACCAATACATCTGAAATATGATTGAGTTGTGAATTAAGCTTACAACTCAACTACGTTTGTTGCTGTGATGCGACATGGAACTCTGCTCCTATCTTCTTGTATAAATTGCTCTGACCCCTCCGGTCTGTAACCACCGCTGTGTACTTTATTTGTGTTTTATCAACCACCACCCTCTTACAGTCCTGTACAGAAATTCTTATTTCCAGTGTTATGCAATCATGAGAGGGAAGAGCTCTCCCTTTACTGTGGCCCTACTGGCCTTTCTCTCTCTTCTTCTCCCCTCACACTTCCTTCCCATGCTCCTTTTCTACTAGTGCAATTAATGGCCTAATTAGCTCCTTAGCTGTCCCCAACCCAGGCTGATCTAATAATTAGCCACTCTTTCCCTCAGCCAGGCCTTCTCTGGGGGAATAATTGGATTTACAGTGACCAGAGTGCTGGTTCAAAGGCTTGGTCTCAGCACTCTGACACAGTTGCAATCAGATCAGATGAGAGGGTCACAAACTAGTTACAAAGCCCTGGTTGTACACAGAGTGCAGATAGAGCTATAGATTGGAAAGCAGTTAGTTTTACTTACCTGGTAAGTCTTTGCTTTTCTGTATTTCTCATGCTACATCAATGACACCACAAATGTGTCCAGGCACAGAGAATATAGGAAAGGAGAAGGGAAGCCAAATGGAAAAGTACTTTATAAAAGAGTTGAAAAGGATCAGTAGGGGAGGAGGAAGAGAACAACATCTCCTAAAAATGAATGGTTTGAATGATTGCAGCGTTTCCTTCATTCCAATTTACTCAAGCTGTGCAAAACAGCCCTAACTAGAGAACATTCTCATTACGTTTTCGCTGATTAGTGCAGGGGAAAAAAAAGCTGTAGTTGGTATGGGAGCGGTTGTGGCTATTCAGAAATCTTGGTATGCAGTTTTATTCACACTACAGGTTATTATGATGGGGAAATTACCTGATACTAACCCGGTCTTCTAAATTAATCCTCTAAACTCAAGCAACTGAGTAAAGAGAAAAATAAATGGATACTATCAATCTCTTATTTGCTAAAAACCTTAGTTTCAGATTGGAAATTTACTGATCCATGTTTGTAATCTTAATGGATTCAACAACTGTCCTCAGTGCTTCATAAGAAAGAACTGCTGTATGTATGCATGCATAGACACAGGCATCATATGACATTTATATCGACACTACAAACTTAAACACTGCAATTTGAGCTTCTTTGGAAACAATTTATAGTATTGTATACATTCACATGTGATGTTCACCTATCATATTAAACATAGCACTGTAGGTTGTAAATTTTTAAGGAAACATGTTTGTAAGCCTGAGCTTCCCCATTAAGGCCCACATTCAGCAAGGTACTTATGCGTGTGCTTAACTTTAAGCACGTTGGTAGTCCCTTTGATTTCAAAGAGATTATTTACATGTTTATAGTTAAGCACATTCTTAGTGAATCAGGGCCTTGATCCCTCTCTTTTGGAAACCCTGATTATGTGTTTCATGACATAGAAATATGTAGATGTAATTGAGCAGAACATAGCCCAAGATCTTTATTTGATTTTCTTTATTATCATTCTGTAAAATTCAACTAAATTATTACAAACCTGCCCCTTCATGCAAATGTCTGAGATATTCAGGTCCCAGAATAAGCTGCCCTAAATCTTCCATTCTGCCCTCTTTCCAGGGCCGTATTATAACACCGATTTTTAAGTAGAAGTTCACATCAGCATAGGAGTTTTGCCTAAAAATTAATGGCATAATATAGCCTTTCCCCCATGGGATCCAGGAGTCAAATATTGCTTTTAGGTACACCAGTACCTAGGGTAGCCCCAATGAAATGAGTGTAGTTAAGCTGGGTTTCACTTCAGTGTAAATGAGAGCATTCTCATTTGGTACCGTTGTCCATATGGTCTGCCATGAGGGAATTTGGGGCTTTTGATGCAAAGATAAAAGATGACTAAAGCTAGGCTGGTGCTAACTAAAGGAACCAGTAGTAACTTGTCTTCAGCCCTGTTATATCTCCAGCTCCCACTGAACTGACTGGAAAAATAACTGTTGTCTTCAGCCTTGATTGTAAGGATGCCAAGCACAGGCCTACCTTTAAGCACGTGAGCAATCTCATTGACTTCAAAGCTTAAAGCTAGGTATGTGCTTAAGGACAGGTTGCTAGGTGTCTGGTTTTCAACCGGAACACCCGGTTGAAAAGGGACCTTCCCCAGCCTGGTGAAAATGAGTGAGTGAGGGTGGGAGAGAGCAAGTGATGGAGGGAGGGGGCGGGGCCTCGGAGAAGGGGCAGAGCAAAGGTGTTTTGTTTTGGGTGATTAGAAAGTTGGCAACCCTAGATTAAGCCCCCCTTGCCTGATTTTCAAAGGTGCTGAGCACCTGCAGCCATTAGGCCTTGATTCAGGCAAACTCACAGAAGTCAACAGATTTAAACACATGCTTATAATTAAGCACATACCTCTGTGCCCTCCTGAATTGGGGCCCTGTTGACTGTAATGTGAACTGGGGCAGGGGTGCCGGAACAGGGGGCCATGGCTCCATCTCCCACTTTTTACTGGCTGTAAGGACGAGTGATGGGGGGAGGGGGCAGAGAGGAGTGAGTGGGGGGCAGGGTCTTGGGGGATAGAGGCAGCGTGAGGGCAGGGCCTCGGGAGAAGGGGCAGTATGAGGGCAAGGGTGAGAGGAAAAGGGGCGGTGCGGGAGTCTCAGGGGAAGGGGTGATGTGGGGGCGGGGCACGGTTTAGGCACCGGTGGCCCTCCCACTTTTAGGGAGCTTCCACCTCTCCTGAACTGGGGTTGCATTTTCTTTGAACAGCTCTAGTGCCCTGATGTTTGGGACCAGGGACTTGAAAGGTGGCAGAGGATGTCAGGGATGTGCCTTTTTTTTGCCATCTCCATGAAAATCTGCCCAAATCCAGTCTCTGAAAAAAAATCACCATTTGCACATGCTCAGTAGAGACTTCTTTGGCTTTAGCAGTTAAAGGTGAAAAAGATTCTGTTCACACTGGGCAGGCTCCAGGCTGGGTCTGAGCAGGACATTTCCTGCAGTTGCATCTGTGGGCTATGCCAGGGCCAAGGCACCTGAAGGGAAAGCTAGGAGCCTGTCTTTCCTGTGCTCTCAATGACTCCACTGCTGGGCCCAGGCAGCACGGAGGAGGAAGCTGCCTCATTCAAAGATGGGGGGGACAAGAACAGAACCTCTCTGTGTGGGGAGGGGTAGATTGGTACAAGGACAAGAGGGAAGGAGACTGAGATTGGAGGCTGGTGGAGAGAAGGAATATGGGACTGGGAGTTGGGGTGTGTGGAGACTGGGGCAGGCTGGGGAGACAGGGAGTACTGTGAAACAGCACCTGGGGGTGACACAGAGATAGGACGAGGAGCCAAAGGGGCAACTGAGACAGAGAACCAATGGGCTGCAGGGTATTGGTGAGAGAAGGCAGATTTGATGAGGAGCTAGGTTGCCAGCGGGAAACTGGGATTTGTTGGGCTAAGAGACTGGGACAAGGATCCGCAAGGGAGGAAGGAGGACTCTAAGATTGGATGAGGAACCAGGGGAGGGTGATTGGGACTGGAAAGGAGTGGGTGTGGGGAACATGTGTGGGAGGAGGTAAATGGAGATCAGGGTGGGGAAGAGAGACTGATTGGAGGAGCCAGGAGAGGATGGGGACTGGAAATGGCTGGACAAGGAGATTGGGTTTGGGAGGTGGAAGTCTGAAGAGGTCAGACTATTCTTGCTGAGCAAGAAGACTGGGATTGGGCTGAGAAGCCAGAAAAGTGGAGACTTGAATTGGCTGGTTGAGGAGAATGGGAATGGGATGAAAGACGAAAGGGGAAAAGACAGGACTGGGTGAGAGATAGATTGGAGAGAAAGGGGCACATTTAAGAGGGGAAAAGGGCAGAAGAGTCTCTGCCCACTACAGCACAATTCCCTGCAGAGACTAGAATGGACTCAAAATTCCTCTGAGGTCAGCTAATATCCGTGAAACCCATTGGCAAAGTGGTAGAATTCATGCCCCTCTCTGCTTAACGAGCAACTGTGAGATGATTACTGGAGTGCTAACTATGGAATGAAAAGTTTGGATTTCTGACATTATAAGTAAGTCATCCTCCCCTATTCATATTCTCTCCTTCCCCATAAGGAATGTGACATCACATGTCAGCCAAACAGCCAAAGATCACTCATGAACCATACATAATCTCATCAGCTATGAAGAACCTGATAGAATCTGCATCATTGAGACCTGGCTGGTAGACACTGCAAATCCTGTGCTAGCCCACCTTGTCTCCACAGGATGCATGCTACATCACTGACCCAGACAGGCCAAGAAGGCAGGTGGCATTGCATTCATCTTCTCTGCAAACATTAAATCCAAAAGAGGTGCCTCAGGTTCAAGTTCATTCAAATTAATCCAGCTGACAAAAGAAACCAAAGTCAATGCTAA
This sequence comes from Platysternon megacephalum, assembly GCA_003942145.1. Taxonomy (NCBI): domain Eukaryota; kingdom Metazoa; phylum Chordata; order Testudines; family Platysternidae; genus Platysternon; species Platysternon megacephalum. The sequence goes on from QXTE01000033.1 coordinate 456,592, forward strand.
CATAGATTTTACACTCACTCACAGACCACCACAGACTAAATTATTCTTAAAGGAGCTCACTCCCACCTTCTTGGCTTGTTGTCCTGGGAGATTTCAACATGCACGTAGGCAAGGCCACAGATGCAAAAGCCCAAAAACTCATCTCTTCTTTTCCTGTCTAGGATTTTCACAGGTCATCTTTAGTCAAATCCCCATACTTTGGATCTGATCTTCAGCCTAGATGTCAAAGGTGCAGTGTATCCCAGGTTACTAGTTTTACCTTAAACCACCACTCCTGTAAACCCCACAGCACTTGTGAGCACTTATAATAAAACAAAATAAGGTTTATTTAAGTAAGAATACAGATTTAACTAGAAATCAGAGAGTGCTGGAAACAAGTGGTTACAATACAAAACAAAACATAAAATGCAAACCTGGGTCTACACGTATTAATAGTTACCTTTCCTATCTAATAAAGTAGATGTTCCCTAGAAAGTTCAGTCTTTTGCAGAGCTGGCTGGTTTCAGCCAAATGAGGATCCAGATGTTCATAAATGCCTCCCTGCTCCTCAAGGGGTTTCCTCAGTGAATGGACCCAGAGTGTCCTTCCCCATACTCTGTTATACTGAAAATAGTCTTTTGTTTCCATTCACAGACAGCGTGGAACCACTCATCAAAGTTTCTTTTTAAGTGATTTCGACTGTCATCTCTGATGGTTTTCCCATTCAAAGTCTTAGTTTTGCACAAGGCTAACCAATTAAGCCTTTCATTTCATCACCAGCCAGCCAATGTGGGGTGACAACTCCCTCTTGCCCAAATGGGCCATAATCAGAACATCTTGGTGACTAATCTTTACTTTTCACTCCAAGTCCATAAAGCATACTTGGTTCCTTGCATATGACCCTTATGTACATTTCACAATTATTATGAGTCTTGATAAGTTATGAGCTTTCTGTTGACATCTCACATGCTATCCCTGATTGATAAAGACCCTGCAAGATATGTGTTCAGTGTTTGTCAGGTCTGAGGTGAGAGCTGTTTACAAAGAGTAGGGGACCCTTTGCCAAGGTGTGTCTGTGTCACAGTGGTGTACACTTCATGGGGCATATTTGTCCATTGTGTTATCCTACTGAAGTCAAAGTTACAAGTAGCCTCTTTTGCAGGCCCTGCATTGGGAAGGTCTTTCTTCTTAGTACATGTTCCCTTGTTATTGGCTTCCCCATAATTATTCTTCTAAAATTTGCAGATTAGAGCTGTCCGAAACTTGGAATTTCTGTTCTATGGGAAATTTTGACATTTCACAATTTGTTTTTGTCACAAATCAAAGTGATAAGTCAAAATTTTTAAATTTATCACAAAACAAACATTTTGAAATATTTCATTTCAGTAGTGTCAAAGCACCTTGTTGAAATGTTTCATTTTGACTTTATGTATATTGTTATATATTTTATATATATTTTTTATTTTGATGTTGTCAAAACAGCATCTTCTTGCTCACGGAAAACTATTCCGTCTCAAAATTTTTGACCAGCTACCCTGCAGATAGACTAAATCCTCCACCTCCTCAATAAATTTTCAGTTGGTGCAGCCTTTATTTGACTCTGGTTTAATAGAACTATAGACAAGTTACTGAAATGTGTATGCCAAGAGGAAATTGGTATGATGGTCATTAATTTTCTTGCTACTGTACCCATGTGTGTAATATTATGCAAATGTGCTATTTGTTTTAAAGAGTATGTCAGGTGAGTTCTGCTGTATCATAATATAAAAACATAGGAACATAAGAATGGCCATACTGGGTCAGACCAATGCCCATATAGGTCAGTATCCTGTCTTCTGACAGTCACCAATGCCAGGTGCTTCAGAGGGAATTAACACAACAAGCCAATTATTCAGTGATCCATCCACTCCCAGCTTCTGGCAGTCAGAGGCTAGGGACACCCAGACCATGGGGTTGCATCCCTGACCATCTTGGCTAATAGCCGTTGATGGACCTATCCTCCATGAACTTATCTAATTCTTTTTGGAACCCAGTTATAGTTTTGGCTTCACAACTTGCCCTAGCAACAAGTTCCACAGGTTGACTGTGCATTGTGTGAAGAAATACTTCCTTTTGTTTGTTTTTAATCGGCTGCCTATTAATTTCATTGGGTAACCGCTGGTTCTTGCATTATGTGAAGGAATAAATAACACTTCCTTATTCACCTTCTCCACACCATTCATGATTCATAGACCTCTATCATATCCTCCCTTAGTCATCTCTTTTCTAAGCTGAAAAGTCCCAGCCCTTTTTATTTCTCGTCATATGGAAGCTATTCCATACCCTTAACCATTTTTGTTGCCCTTCTCTGTACCTTTTCCATTTATATATATATATATATATATATCTTTTTTGAGATGAGGCAACCAAAACAGCTTGCAGTTTTCAAGGTGTGAGCGTTCCATGGATTTATATACTGGCATTATGATATTTTCTGTCTTCTTATCTATCCCTTTCCTAATGGTTCCTAACATTCTGTTCGCTTTTTTGACTGCTGCTGCACACGGACTGGATGTTTTCAGAGAACTATCCACAATGACTCCAAGATCTTTTTCTTGAGTGGTAACAGCTAATTTAGACCCCATCATTTTGTCTGCATAGTTGGGAGTATGTTTTCCAATGTGCATTACTTTGCATTTATCAACATTGCATTTCATCTACCATTTTGTTGCCCAATCTCCCAATTTTATGGGATCTCTGTGTAATTCTTTGCAGTCAGCTTTGGACTAACTGTCTTGAGTAATTTTGTATCATCTGCAAACTTTGCTACCTCTCCCCTTTTTCCAGAGTACTGGTCCCAGTACAGACCCGTGGGGGACACTACTATTTACCTCTCTCTAGGGTGACCATATTTCCCAAAGAGAAAACAGGACACCCCCAGCCACTCGCCTAAGGTCCCCACTCCTGAGACTGTTGTCCGTGGCTACAGCCCATGGCTAGAACCCCTCAGAACGCTGTCAGCCTGTTGCTGTAACCCTGCGGGGGCCCCCTCAGGAGGCTGTCGGCCTGTTGCTGGAACCTTGCTGCTCCCACCACGTTCCTCCACACCACACCCAACTTTTTTTGACAAAAGTGGACATTTGTCCCGTTTGCTCTTGCCAACTGATCAAGTGAGCAAGAGCAAACGGGACACCTGCCTCCCTTTGAAAAAAAAAAATTGGGACAGGGCTTAAAAAAGGGACTTTCCCAGCCAAAACAGGACGTTTGGTCACCGTATCTCTCTCCATTCTGAAAACTCACCATTTATTCCTACCCTTTGTTTTCTGTCTTTTAACCAGTTACTGATCCATGAGAGGACCTTCCCTCTTATTCCAGGACTGCTTTAAATTTAGAATTTAATATAATTTTAAAGTATCAAGCTCATAACAGATGCATATACATTTCTGGGACTGTAAAAAAAATCAAGTTTTGACAAATTGGGATACAATACTGCTTAGCCATAGCAAAAGTACACTGTAAAACATTACATTAAAATGTAAACAATACAAATGTTCATTTGTTTAAACTAATATGCTTTATTATTTTCCCATTTCCCATTGAACTTCTATTACTTTGTTTGCAAGGCCAATGATTTTACTGATAAAACCTGGTTTACACTAGAGAATTGTAGTGTTTGCAGAGCCAGTTCAAGCCCTGGAGTGCTTTTAAAACACATTATGGCTGATTCTGACATCACTTAAACTGGCATAAGCCAAAAGGAACTCAATTTATGTCAATGACAGTGTCCCAAGGGTCTTTGCAGAATCTGCAACATCCTTTTTGAACAATTCCAGGCTTTTGATAGTTTTAATAATTTTCATTCCTCTTTTACTGCTCACCTGCACAGTTGTTGGCTATCAATCTGCTCTTGATGGTTCTGGGGCTTGGGACAGCTGGCTGTTGTTCAGGTTCTGCCACCTGCTTCTTGTTCTTGATCTTCTTATTCCTCTTTCTCATCCCCTTGACTATCAGAGTTCATTATGTTATTAATGTCAGCCCCTCAGGTAAGTGCATTTCACATCTCATGGTAATGCTGTGGAACATACAACATGCCAGGAATAGTTTGTTAATCTTTCAGGAACGTATTGTAATTTGCCATCAGTCCAGTGCAAACACTTGGATCTTATTTTAAGAAGGCAAAATGCCTTCGTTATGACCATTCTGGTAGGCCCAGGATCGCTGTAGTGTTTGTACTGTACCCTTATTGGAACACTGTCATAGCTCCCAAGCCCCTTAGCTGTTATTTACTTTGTCTGCCTCTGTGCCCGACAGTCTCTGAATCTTTCTCTCACATTTATGTTCTCCTCCACGTTTGGGTTTCTTTGAAATCAGTTTGGAATGGGGTTCCCTCATGTGTGTTGCACAGAGAGCACCCCGTGCATGGCTGGTGTGTCAGTGGTTTAGCTTGCACCCTGGCATAGTAGGGTCTCTGTGACTATTGGTCAAGAGCAGCTTGCTGAGGGGGCCTCTCAGTGCTTTTGAAAACACTAGTCCCACCATCTTGGAGCGATCAGCACCCAGAAACGCACATGGGGACTTGAGCAGCACTAAATGTCTGGTTTGAAAACTTCCTGAATGCCCAAGCATGCTGCTCCCCTGCTGGAACATGCAACAGGTCACATGCACTAGACAGCAAAGGCTTTGGGACTCTTGGCTTTGATGTTTTAGGAACTCTCAAGATGAGTGGAGATTTTTAATAGTCAAGGCATTCACAGGAACGTGGTTAATGTTAGTGTATGTTTAAGCTGCTAACTGTTATACTGTGGATGGAGGATTCTTTGAGCATTAAATTCTGAAAAATGCATCTGAATTCTCTTTGTTAAAATAATATCTCATTGATGTGAAATAAAGATTAAAGGTCAGCTGTCAAATGTAGCTGTTAGAAAAAAAATCTCCTATGGGTTAGTGAAACCTTTTAAACACATGACACTTTTGATGAATAGAGAAAATTTGATCAATGAATCATTAGGAGCATTATGCCTGATAACGGAAGCCAGGCATGTCAGTGGGAGCCTTTTGAGTTCTTTTTGCTCATGTGTTTCACGCACTTTTGTTAACCTGTAGCATCATTGTTGATAGCTTGCTGATGTGATGATACTCTACCCCGCACTCAGATTTTAAAATATTTAAAGTCCTTTATTGGGAAATGCTTACTTAATAAATTAGTTTATGCACTATTGAGACTCAAGATAGTTCTTTAATACAGTTGGAAAGCCTGCTCTTGTTCTATACAATGATCACTATGATAAGTATAATGAATAGAAAAATATCCTGCTATGCATGAATGTGGAACTATCTGGGCTTGATTCTCTTGTCACACCAGTTTTACCTCAGTGTAATTCTAGTGGTGTTATTTCAGTGGCGTTATTTCTAGTGGCATTATGATTTCAGTGGCGTTATTTCTGATTTACACTGGTGTGAGAAGAGAATCAAATCAATCTTTATTCAGGTCCTGAGGATGAAAACACATTTCACTGTTAATTCTCATTTACACAACGGCATTTACACCTCTCTGGCAGTTATGAATTACATTCGTGCTCACTTAAAGGTCCTTTTTACATAGTCATAGAGATGTAAAGTGGCCTTTTTAAAAATGAGAATCAGGGTCCTTTAGCTTTGAACTTTCTCTGCTTTTTTTTCCCAACTGGTGTTTAGGGCATGATTCTAATCTCATTTAGACTAATATAAATAAGGAGTAAATCCACTGAACTCACAATAAAATCATGTGAGTTGGAAATACAGACAATTGCCACCAGCCCACTACCCTTTCTTTATAATTTCTTAAACTTAAATTAGTTTCTTTTTCAGAAGCATGATGGGATAGTCACTGTCTGGGAACCAAAGTTCAAAGAGCACAGTAGTTCAGATTTTTTGAAGAACAGGAAGTGATATACTTAGTAAAACAGCTGTCAATGTGTGAAAACTGAGCAACTTCTTCTCCTCCGCTTTGTTTAGTTTAACAGTTGTCTGATACTTTTGTGCAGACAGATAGCAGAATTATAGAATCAAAGAAATGTAGGGCTATAAGTAACCTTGAGAAATCATCAAGTCCAACTCCTACACTGAGGCAGGATCATATAACCTAGACCATCTCTGACAGGTGTTTGTCCAACCTGTTCTTAAAAATCTTGAATGATGGAGATTCCACAATCTCCCTTGGAAACCTATTCCAGAGTATACTACCCTTATAGTTAGAAAGTTTTCCCTAATATCTAACCTAAATCTCCCTTGTTGCAGATTAAGCCCATTACTTCTTGTCCTATCTTCTGTGGACATGGAGAACAATTGATTACAGTCCTCTTTATAACAGCCCTTTACATATTTGAAGACTTATCAGGTCCCCCCTCAGTCTTCTTTTCTCAAGACTAAACATACTCAGTTTTTTAAAACCTTTTCTCATAAGTCAGGTTTTCTAAATCTTTTATCATTTTTGTTGCTCTCCTTTGGACTCTCTCCAGTTTGTCCACAGCTTTCCTAAAGTGCGGTGTCCAGAGTTGGACACAATACTCTGGCTGAGTCCTCACCAATGCCGAGTAGAGCAGGATAATTACCTCCTGTGTCTTACATACAACACTCCTGTTAATACACCCCTGAATGATATTAGTCATTTTTGCAACTGCATCACATTGTTGACTTCTATTCAATTTGTGATCCACTATAACCCCCAGGTCCTTTTCAGCAGTACTACTGCTTAGCCAGTTAGTCCCCATTTTGTAGTTGTTCGTTTGATTGTTCCTTTCTAAGTGAAGTAATTTGCATGTATGTTTACTGAATTTCATCTTGTTGAATTCAGACCGATTCATCAAGGTCGTTTTGAACTCTAATCCCATCCTACAAAGTGCTTGCAAGCCCTCCCAGCTTGATGTCATCTGCAGATTTTATAAGCATACTCCATTCCATTATCCAAGTCATTAATGAAAATATTGACTAGTACTGGACCCAGGACTGATTCACTAGATACACCCTCCCAGTTTGACAGCGAACCATTGATGACTACTCTTTAAGTAAGATCTTTCAACCAACCTCATTTTCTAGTGCAGACCAGGCCTAATTGTCTGTACTAGTTCCAAGATTTTTCCCACCTCATGTTTTTTTCCAACAGGGTATCCCAATTGCACTTTTTCATCAAGAACCCAAAAGAATAAATAAAATAAAGCTATTATTTTGGAAATTCTGACATTAAGGATAAAGGGTCTGATGCTGCAAAACCTTACTCAGGTCATTAATCCCATTGTGCACAAATGTAGGGTCAGAGCCTCAGTAAGTGAAAACTGGTATAGTACCATTGGTGCTACACCAATTTACATCTGCTGAGGATCTAAGCCGTAGACCTCGTTGTATGAATGGGACTGCTCATGTGAGTAAAGGTTTGTAAGGATCAGGCCCTCTGTAGCCACCCTGGTGCATTCAAATAACTTTTCTCAGACCCTGCGAAAAGTAGTTCATACTGTGCTGAAAAAGGCCACAACGACACTTACTTTTCAACAAGTGTTAATTAGCATATTATTTGGTTCTTCATGTGTCACGTCTCATTAAATAATCTATGCTGCTAGTAGTTATACAAGTACTGGGCTGTGCTAATGCTATCAGAGTAAAATTATGTTAAGAAACCCTAAGAGCTGCATAGTGTAGTTAGTAAGTAATATATAAGTGATTTGTGAATTTCTGATTTTCTTCCTTAAGGCTTACTCTCAGGGTGGAATAAATTTTTTTAGTACCAAAAAAAAAAAAAATCCTTATGGGCAGTTAATGGGAAGTATCTCTATAAAAGCAGAAAATGTCCTGAAAGCCCTAGTATTCCATTGATATATATTCTTTTTAATTATTTAAACTCTCTTATGTCTAGATTTCAAATCACACAATAGCTGAAATTGAGTAACACTGTCTTTTATTCCAGACTTTTTTCTGAAAAATGTAATTGCTCCAAAAACAAGTTTATTATTTTCATTTTATACTTTACTTTTATTTTTTCTGTTCATGTTACAGCAGAACTCAAATTAGAAGAACTTTGCCCACAAGTTTGTTAAAAGATAGGGCAAATAATTGGTAAAAAATACTTTATGTAACAAATTTGAAAAGGTAGAAAGAATGGCAACAAAAAATTATTAGAGATATGGAATAGCTTCCATATGAAGAGAGATAAAAAGACTGGGGCTTTTCAGTTTAGAAAAGAGACAACTAAGTGGGATACGATAGAGGTCTACAAAATCACGGTGCGGAGAAAGTGAATAGGGAAGTGTTCTTTACCCCTTTACATAAACACAGGAACCAGCAGACACCCAATAAAATTAATAGGCAGCAGGTTTAAAACAAAGATAAGGAAGTACTTCTTCACACAACATACAGTCAACCTGTGGCATTCATTGCCAGGGGATGTTGTGAAGGCCTAAAGTATAACTGGGTTAAAAAAAGGAAAGAGATAAGTTCATGAAGGGTAGGTCCATCGCTGGCTACTAGCCAAGTTGGTCAGGGATACAACCCCATGCTCTGGGTGTCCTTAAACCTCTGCCTGCTAGCAGCTGGGAGCGGATACCAGGGGATGGATCACTCAATAATTGCCCTGGTCTGTTCATTCCCTCTAAAGCATGTGGTACTGGCCACTGTCAGAAGACAGGATACTGGGCTAGATGGACCATTGGTCTGACGCAGTATGTCTGTTCTTATCTTCTTTAGTTTCAATTCATGGGCAGAAAAAGAAGTAGCTGTTGTTTGGAATGATTTTTTGAATAATTCTTGCTCTGAAGCTTGTTTGTGAAAAATTGATTTAATCTGGTCTGATTGGGTCACATGATAGCTTTGTTTCGTGACTGGAGAAATATGAATAGCCTATGTCTATATAACCCATGTCTACTGAGTGTGGCACTATGTCCCCTCTAGTGGTGGCTAGACCAGCTAAAGACTGATGAGCCTGCTACAGCCTTAGCTAAGAGACATGTGTCTTTTAGCTCACGCAGTAGAGGCTCTTGCATTAAGCTGCAAAAGGTCCCAGATTTGACATTGGCTGCTGCAGACTCGGGTCTGTCAGTGTTAAAGCTACCCTGCAGTAAAACACCCTCAGCTGGCCCAGGTCACGTGACTTGGGCTTGCAGGGCTTGGGCTGCATGGCTATAAAATTGCAGTGTAGATGTTCTGGCTCAAGCTGGAGCCTGGGCTCTAAAACTCCCTGTGGGGGGAAGGTCCCAGAGCCCAGGCTCCAGACTGAGTCCAAACATCTACACTGCAATTTTATAGCTCCGTGAGCCCGAGTCAGCTGACCTGGGTCAACTGCTGGTGTTTTATTGCAATGTAGACATGCCCTTAGAATCAAATGTCTGGTGCAAATACTCAATTTCAAATTTGAAATTCACCTTTGTGAATATCCTACAATTGTTTAAAATTCACTGATTCCATGAACATTCCTTCCAATTCAACTCATTCACTAGACTATCTATCTATGGGAAGTGATCCCAGAAGGAGAATTAACATGGTCAAATTTATTTAAAAATTCAAATGGATATTCACAGAATTTTTTGTAATATGTGTTAAAGTCTATTTGTTAGCAGTGAGCTATAAACAACAACAAATTAAGGCACAAATGAAGCCACATAAAATCATCAATATGCCATCAGAGATGTTTTAATGTGCACTCACTGCTTGTGAAAGGATAGGAAAGGATGAGAAAAAGACAGTGATCCAACATGTTGGGTTATAAAGTCCATTCTTCTTTTTAGTTACAGCCCTTTTCACTACTCTGAGTATTATTAGTCCTACAAGTAAATTGCATAGCTTATAAAGAGTTGCAAACAATACGGTGTCATTCATTCCAGTGAACTATGAAATCTATGCTATTGTTGGAACAGAAAACACTATGGATTCCAATCTTACTTCTATTGAAAGCAAAGGGAGTTTTCCCATTGCTTTCAATGAAAACACTGGATTGGGCTACAAGAGGTAAACTTTCAAGAATTGAGGATGAGGGCCAAATGCCAAAAATGTATGTAGAGGCACCTGCAACTGTTTGCCCCAACTGGTTTATTGCATGTACAGATATCTATTAGTGTATACAGTTAACCCACTTGCATTTGCAAATAAATGTACAGCTCACATTCACTATGCACTCTATTCCAGGGAAAAAACTCTCTCCCCACTTGAGCGGCTGGCTGACAGCCTGAGTTCCATATACTTAGTTCCCTAGAATAGACCACATTCTTTTAGTCTGTCATGTCGCTCATTACACATAGGTCAGGACCACTAGTCCAGCAGCCATAGCTAGAGCTGGTAGGAAAAATTCGTATGAAACACCATTCTGTTGGACTTTGCCAATTAGCGGAAATTGAAATGTTTTGCAGAGATGGTTTGATTTCACTAAAGTTCTGATGGAACCTCTTTGCCAGGAAGGTTTTAACCCACCATCTGGCTCCTTGCTAGCCTAACCTGTGCATTGCTGGGGACCCCAGGGCTGTCAGGGGTCTGCAGCGCAAGAGCAGCCTGCCATGTAGCCTGTCCCAAGGCTTCCAGGATTCAGAGCCCTGGAGGAGCTGCCATACTGACTGCCCCAGAGCTGGGGCTCCCTTCAATTTTATGCAGAATTTTGAGGGTTTATTCCCAATAGGATTGAGACTAAATTTCAGAATTTTGACTCCTCTGCTAAAGAATGACCTTTCTCCACCCAGTTCTGGCCATGACACTTTGTTTTCAGATGAGCCATAACACTCTGGTCCTGATGACTATAATACTTAAAGCTCCAGGCTCACTTTGTGAGAGTTGGGGTGTTAACTCTAGTGTCTTGGCTAAATGCCATTTTAGGCAATTACATTCTGCATACATATATGCCCCTGCAGTTTCATTTAGAAAGGCATTTTCTTCAGTTCTGTGACATTCCCCAGGGTACAATCTGGACTGTTGAAGAGCTGTGTCCCCTCACTTCTCCAGTGCGGGGTGCCTTTTACACTGCTTCGCTGTGAGAGCAATCACTCCTGGTCAGCTCCCACCCAGCCTCCAGCATGCAAAATCACTCCCAGCTGAATTACATGAATGCTCTGGCCATCCATTCATGAATTACATACAGGGTGACACCAGCAAACTCCCAGTACCAGACCTTCCCCCAGAAATGTGTCTTGCACTGCCCAGCTCTCTACTGGACAATGCAAGCTCATATAAAGTGCATCGTTTCATCAATGGAAACATGATGTGCACAAACCTTATCTCAAATGGAGGTTCCCAAACACTTCAATCCCAACATGCTGGTTTAGATGAAACAATAAAACAAGTTTATTAACTACAGAAAGATATATTTTAAGTTATTACAAGTATTGAGGCATAAAAGTTAGATTTCATTACAAAGAAAATAAAAGATAAAACAGACTGATATCTAACTTAGCAAGCTAAACAGATTCAAACAAAGGTTTTTCTCACCATATGTTCTTTACAGTCTTTACTGGCTGGAACCTCCAGATCAGGACCCCTCTCCCTGTTCAATGTTTCTTCAGGCGCTGTTGCTGCCATGAGCAGAGAGAAGTAGAGCAGAGAGGTAATTTGTGTTGTGCTTGTTCTTAATCCTCAAGGAGGGGAGAGTGGTATGAGAATAATCTCCAGCTGGGATTCAGGTGACAGCCAGTCTGTTTACACAGGAACCCCCAATTGTTCTATTGTCAATATGTAGAGTTCTTGCTTAAACCTTTCTTCCAGCTGAAGAATAGCTAGGTGATGGTGATGGTCCAGGCCCACTTGACTTTGTTGACACCTGGCTGAGGAACTAGTTTGTGCCTGATTTTCTAAACTTGGAGCATGTTACAGCAATGTTATACAGTAGAATCTTATAACTTTACATGCAATATTGATAAACATTTTACCCGGACAATAGTATTTAGTAAATTATGAGTTTTCAAATGATACCTCACAAGGCATACTTTGTACAAAATTTATCATGGTCTTTTAAAAAGGATGAATATAAGGGTGCAGACTGTCACAAGTTCCTCTACGAAAACTGTTGTGTAGTGTTGCTATGTACTGGTAAGTAACTGCTTTGTTTCACCCCAAAGGAGGCTGCATTTCAGAGGTGTTTGAAACAGGCCTAATAGCTCAGTTCACATTTAGAAACAGCTGTAGGTACAGATTTAGGTGAAGAACTGTAACTTGCCTTTGCTGCACATGTGCTCATGAAGAGCCAATCCAAGCCCACTGAAGTCCATGGAAAGTGCCCTAAAAACTTCAGTGTGCTTGAGACCAGGCTTTCAAGTAGGTGCAGTCTTGAAAGGGACACTCAGGGTATGTCAACTATGCAATCAGACACGTGCAGCTGGCTCCTGCCAGCTGACTTGGGCTCGTGGGGTTCAGACTGAGCTGTGGAACCCTTTCATCTCGTAGGGTCTTAGAACCCAGGTTCCAGCCGAAGCCAAAACATCTACACTACAATTAAATAGCTCCTTAGCATGAGTCAGCTGGCACAGGCCAGCCACAGGTGTCTAACTGCAGTGTAGACATACCCACAGTGCTTTGCTGTGGTTGGCAGGCAGGTCAATGAAGTCCTGCGGCTGCAGCTTGGGAGACACTTACTGCAATGTGAATGGTACAGTCTGGACCAATGGAGTAATGGTGGAGCTAGTCTGTTAAATTAAAAGAACTATTCTGTTAAACTTGCAGCTATGGCTAGCAGAGAGAAAGGGGATGAAGGTAAAGGAGTTTTACTCTAATTTTATTCCCTCGTTTTTCTGAGCAGGTCATTGTCCCAGGTGTCCCAATGTTAGAACCACTACAGGCTATAATGTGCTTTAACATGAAAGGAGATAACAATAGTGATACATAAATATAAGTTATTAAATAGCATATAACATCATATATTTTATATGTATATTTACATTGTTTAAAAGAAAATTTGTACAACTTTTTTTTTTTAAACAAGCCAGAGTAAAAACATCTTGGGATCTAGTTTTAGGCCAAAAAAAAGTCAACTTGACAAGAAGTTTGATGCTGTTGGACTGTGACTTAGAGGAAGAGAGAGGAAGTGACAACAGGAGCAGAATCTCATATGTAGGCACAGTATTAAAAAAAAAAAACCCACACGGTAGCAAGTTAATTACCAGATGCGTCCGAAGTCTGCCTTGGTGATCATGTCCATGGTGTGGCCTAGATCAGAAAAATCTGCTTGTCCTGCTACACTTGTTTCTGAAATGTATTAGCACTGTCACATCCCTGGTTGTGTTGTTTTCATTATTCCTGACAGAAAGTTTGGGGAGAGCGGCAGAAGAGAGAGGGGACAGTGTAGTAATTTGACAGTCCTAATTATGAATGTTTAAGAGCTATTTAAATGTGCTCTCTTTTATCACCTAATTTCCTATCAATGACAGCACTTGTCTCATTTTTCAAATCAAAGCTTCCTCAAGCAAAATGCTTAGAGATTAAATAGCTTGTGCGTCCTATTAATCACAGAGGGTGGGAAAAGATCCATCAAACTATCTGAAATACTTGAAAGTGCTCAGTTCTTGTGGTGTCTACTCCTCCCATGTCTCACACAAGGCTATATGCCTCCTATGAATGATCTATGCAATTCTCATCCAGAGATGGTTTCAGACTTATCTTTCTTCAACAATGTGCCAATGACGTCTGAATATTTCCACAAAAGACTAGTCTGATGGGGGCTATAAGTATATAAAAAAGCAATTGTGCTTCATTGGGTAAGAATTATTTTGCTTAACAATTGGTCAAGATGCAGCAAAGCAGCATTGCAGTTCAGCCAAAAATGGGTAGGGACTCCGATTGTGACACTGGCAGGCCAGATGCCAGCTCTTGCCCAGGCTGCAGGCATTAGCTAAGAACTGATGAACTCATAGCTGGAGACCAGACCAGGTCACCTGTTAGGGTAGTTTTGCTCAAAAAATAGGTATTAGTCTTATAAGAATGTATTTAGCGTTTAGACTATGAAATGCTTATAAGTTGCTGCATGCATTAGTCTCACTTCCAATGTCTATATTCCATGCTACAAGAAAATATGTAAGTTTTGCTTTATAACTTTGAAAAAGGTTGCTTTGAACTTGTGAGCCCAGACACGGGAATCATCCATTGCCACCCAAACAGAAGAGCTATCAAAATCACAGGGGCCATCAAGGAACATCGCAACACAATGGATTAGTCAATGGCCCTATTGCACCTTGGAAATGCTATGTGGAAGGAAGCTTGTTTTGTGGACTTGGAAGCTGAAGGAAGGAAATAAAACAAAGTCATAGGAAATTTTTCCATCTCTCTTTGTATTTTGAACTCTGACAGGGCCAGAGACTCTAAACCGAGGCAGAGATCCCCAGGGGCTACCCCTAGATCTACCCTGAAGGAAACTTTGAATTGACAAATCATTACAACTCTGTCACTTAGGATTTAGATAATTCATTTGTGTGTATAAGTTTGCTTGCTTTAACCTGTAAATAACTTATTTCTTCTTCCTAGTTAATAAACCTTTAGATAGTTTATTACAGGATTGGCTACAGCATTGTCTTTGGCATAAGATTTAGGGTACCAATTGATCTGGGGTAAGTGACTGGTCTCTTGGGACTGGAAGTAACCTGAATATTGTGTGATTTTTGGTGTAAGTAACCATTTATCACTAAGTCATTTGTCTGTGTGGTAAGATAGACTGGAGAGTCTAAGACGGGGTAGGCAACCTATGGCATGCGTGCCGAAGGCGGCACGCGATCTGATTTTCAGTGGCACTCACACTGCCTGGGTCCTGGCCAACAGTCCGGAGGGCTCTGCATTTTAATTTAATTTTAAATGAAGCTTCTTAAACATTTTAAAAACCTTATTTACTTTACATACAACAATAGTTTAGTTATATATTATAGACTTATAAAAAGAGACCTTCTAAAAATGTTAAAATGTATTACTGGCACACGAAACCTTAAATTAGAGTGAATAAATGAAGACTCGGCACACCACTTCTGAAAGGTTGCCGACCCCTGGTCTAAGAGGACTGTCTGTGACTCCATGATAAGACTGTTATAGGGATCCAGGAGTTCACATTTGTTACTGGTTTGGTGAAATCTAATTATAGAACACATGCCACCAGTTTCAGGTGTATGCCCTGTTTTTGACAGTCTGCCCTGAGGTAGGCACGCAATTGTGAGATACACAAGACAGCACGACACCGATATTCACACCCAGTGCATTGCAGAAAAATGGCTTACAGCTGGCATATTGGACTAAAATTAATCCTTAGTCTAACTCTAATGAAGATACCAGGGATGAATTTGGCCCATTATCACAAACAAGCTGTTCATTCTCACTGGTAATTAAATGTTTAATGGACTTGTTTTAAAAAGGTTGCTTGATTTGGAACATACATATTAATGCCAAGTGTTTATAGTATGAACATTGCTGCTGCATTCTATGCTTAGGGACAGTCTGGGCCTATATTATGCATGGCCCTAAAATGGCTTTAAATTAACTCTACCAAACCAGTGGTATGGTTTACCCATGTTTTGAATAGCAGAGCCCTCTCTGTCACAGAGCCCTCTATTGACTCTACAATAGTAACATTAACAATAGGCAGTAAGACAGGGGTGCTGGAACAATTTGTATAGTGGGGCTGCTGAGAACCATTGAACTAAACTGTAAACCCGTATATAATGGAAACTACTTCAAGCCAAGGGGTGCAGCAGCACCCCTAGTTCCAGCACCGATGGACAGAGGCGCTGGATTGCCAGTGCTGGAGAGGAGGTGATGTGCCTAAATATGCATATCATGTCCATTGATTGCCAGCCCCGCTCTAGCAATGGCTCTCCAGGGTGCCTGTCATGGAAGGCTGCAGATGCATGTGGCTAAAAACATTGGGTAAAGTGTTCAAATGGAGGTTCCTAAAGTTAAACACCTAGATCCATGTTTAGGCAGCTAGATCAAAGTGGCCTGATGTTCAGCAGTGCTGAGTACCCACAACTCCCAGTGAAGTTACTGGGAGCGGTAAGCACTCACCACCTCTGGAAATCAGGCTGCCTATATTTAAGCACCTAAGTATGGAGTTAATTATTTAACTTTGAAAATTTGGGCCTTTATTTTAATTAAAAATATTAGCCTGTGTCCGATATTTAGACTTCAGCTTCATGGATCTAAAGTTGGAAGAATTATAATCCAGCCACTCATTAGCTAGACAGATTCAAGAAAAGGTGAGACTGCAAAATTTCTAAATGGAGTGACTTTTAACTGCTTCTAAGTCTTAAAATCACTGAATGAATTTTCAGGGAAGTTAGAGGTAAGTCTATTCTTTACCCTATGAATACCTGTGGTGAGTTTGGTGCGATACGCTGAGAAGTTAATCACTGTATGAAAAATGAAAATGTGAGTGAAAAATTTCAGCACAACCTTAGCTATTAAAATTATAACTGACAGTTCTATAATTATATGCCATAGCAGGCATGGCCAAACTGTGGCTCATGAGCTGCATGCGGCTCTTTTACAGTTAAAATGTGGCTTGGAGCCCCCCCATGCACCTCCCATTCTCCACCTATCAGAGTGTGCTGGGGGAGCCTGGGGCTTCTGCAGCAGGGTGGTAGGACTAGGGGCTTTAGCCCTGCTGGGAGGGGAGTCTAAGGGCTTTAGCCCTGCAGGGAGGTGTCGGGGCAGAAGCCCCGTGCCTCAGCAGACACCACCCCGTGGGGCAGCTTGTGCATGTCTTGCAGCTCTCAAACTCCTAAAGATTATTGTGTGTGGCTCAGAGGGTCAGTAAATTTGGCCACTCCTATTCTATAGGAATGTCAATGACACCCCCCGCCCCCCCCCCAAAAAACAACAAAAAAAAACCTTAAAGCAAAGCTATAGTTTTCAATTCCATAGGAATTTTCCATAAGGAAAGAGACTAGCTGACTAAGAAAGGCAAGATGGAAGAACAACCTGCCTGCTGAAATAACTCTCAGTTCTGGATGTTGGTTGGGGAGAGACGGGTCTTTGTTGGAAACACACAGGTCGAGCCCAACACTAAGGAAAGGCATCAACACTAACTTTACTCAATTAATTTTACTTTGAAATAGAGACCCAGCACATTTGACTATTAAGGAGACAACTACGAGTCTGATTAAATTTTTCAATCAAAATTGTTACCTTTTGTTAATTGAAATGATTATCACCCCAAGCACATTAACTGTGCTGTTCAATCCAGTGTACATGAGCTCACCAAATCATGTCCTTTATACAAAAGGTTAAAGTGGGTCAAAAATAAATTGAGTCAGTGACCTTTTCCAGTATTTTCCCCCTAGGCATATCATAATGTGATGTGCTCCTAAGTAATGTATTTTCTCTTTACAATGGTTCTATGTACTGTCATGATTTGCAGCTTTTTCAGAACACTAATTAATTCGGCTGAGCACTGCTGATCACTATCATGAGAGCCTTGAAGCACTTAAGGTGCATTGGTGAAAGATAACCATATTTCAAGTGTCAAAAAGCAGTCACCGTTTCACCACACCAACTGAATGAAATCATCATGTCATGCCAAGAGCTTGCATAACATTAATCACCTTTACAGACTCCTGGGCCTGAAGCCTGGCTGTGTATGGATAAGGAGGTAGGGAGAAACATTTCATTAGCCTTTTTTATAAAGTGACATATAAAAAGGCAATGAGTTATATGGTTATTACTTTTTATTAACTGGAGTTCAGTTCTCTTTGGCTATAAGAACAGGGACTGCTTGCACCTGTAACTATGGCTTGATTTCATTTACACTTAGTCTCTTTTGTACTGGTCTATCAAACTTTACATTAGTGCCCCTTTATTCTGCTCTGGTAATGTAAATGAGAACCAGGTCCTATCTTGGGCATACATTTAAGATTAAATCTTCTCTAGACAGCTCTTCCATAGTCTTAGCTGTAAATCAAAGGCCCTGATTCTCTACTGCTTTACATCTTGCGTGGATATTTATCTCTGTGCAAAGTGCGTGTAAAAAAAATTCCCAAATCAGAATGGTAGTATTTCCCACCCACTTCTTGCACAGGTGTAAATGACTACACAAGGTCAAGGCAGTAGAGAATTAGGATCAAAGGGTTTGAGTCTATTCTGGACTTAAAAATAGTGTAAATCAGGAATAGCATCATTGACATTAATGTCCGCCTACTGGAGTGAGATCAAAATCAAGCCCTTTGTTTTCTATGATCCTTTTAAATTCTGATAGTGCCATGTGACCTTCAAGAGATGAGAAGAAATTAGCACAATCTGAAAACAGTATTTCATTGTATGGTATAGATGAAGCCAGTATGTGTCAGATATTCCGAATGCCATGCTGCATTCTATGCCCACCAGAACTCCCACTGAAATCAATGGGATTTTTTAGTGGAAACCAATACAGAACCTGGCCCTCTGCCTAGCAACGATAGCTGCCTTTCTTTGCCGATTGTAATATCATGAAAATCTGGGCCACATTTAAAAATTAGGGTATCTAACAAACATTGCGAGCCATCATTTATATTTCCTTTTACGTCTGCAACTCCATGCCCAAACATTACGATCCCTCCGCATTTAATGGTGCCTCAAAACCCTTTCTTGGGCCAAATGTCACTCTCCAAAATGCACCCTCAGCAACCTTTGAATTCAGTAAATGTTGAGACTGTTTTTTCAATTGGCAGCACTTGGCCCTGGGAGTGGAAAATTATTTTAGAGCGGTCTTATTTTTACTGACGGAAGCCTCTATGAATACAGTACAATAGGTATGTAAAATGTATGGAATCTGCATTCTGTTTTATGGAGATTTGCTATTGGTTTAGGGTGCAAAAAACACTGTCAAAACTCAGTCTAATTTAAAACCACATCCAGACCATTCAGTTTGTATATGGTGCATTGCTACATCATTGGTGAATTTTTGCCGCAATTACTTGTCTGAAGATGCTCTTAAAATAACTGAATGGGATATTGTATCTTATCCATAAGAACGCAACAGCTGTATCAGGAGATGTGAAGGAGGGGTCAACAAAGCTGATGGATGAATTTTAATATATAGCTTTTTAATACTTTGTAAGACTATTACAATGTCTCTGAAAAGGTCATCTCCAAGTTTAATTTTTGTAATGGACTTACATTATGGCCAGGAGAACAAAACTAGAGTGAGAAGTTTACCTAGAGTCATCCATCAAAAAGCTATTTGTGTGAATCTTCATACAATTCCTTCCTCTTTATATATGGAACAGCACCTTTTCTGCACAAAATACAGTTTCTACAAGTCATTAAAACATTTTCTCTACACACAGGAGTGAGAAGTGAGAGGAAAACAATGGGGATCTTAGGTTTAAACCATTAAATAAGAATATTCATTGAAATATCTAGGACAGTGGTTCCCAAACTGGTTCTTCCGCTTGTGCAGGGAAAGCCCCTGGCGGGCCGGGCCGGTTTGTTTACCTGCCGCATCCGCAGGTTCGGCCGATCCCTGCTCCAGGCTCCCAGTGGCCGCGGTTCGCTGCTCCAGGCCAATGGGAGCTGCTGGAAGCGGTGCGGGCTGAGGGTAGTACTGGCCGCCGCTTCCAACAGCTTCCGTTGGTCTGGAGCAGCGAACCGCGGCCACTGGGAGCCTGGAGCAGCGATCGGCCGAACCTGCGGACGCGGCAGGTAAACAAACCGGCCCGGCCCACCAGGGGCTTTTCCTGCACAAGCGGCGGAACAAGTTTGGGAACCACTGATCTAGGGCATCTGAAAATAGTTTAAATGGCATACAGACCTTTAAAATATAAAATTTCAAATTTTATGTTTTAAACCAGCAGTTCTCAAACTGGGGTCTACAAGTCATGTCCGGCTCTAGAGGGTCTGAGAGTCACATCTGGGGCCCCCAGCCCTGCTGATCAACTCCTCCCACTCCCTCCCAGTGCCTCCTGCATGCCGTGGAACAGCTGTTCAGTGGCGTGCAGGAGGCGCTGGGAGGGAGGGGGAGGAGTGGGGACAGGGTGTGCTCGAGGGAGGGAGCAGAAAGAGGTGGGGAAGAGGAGGGGCAGGGCTGGAGCGGTGGCAGGAAGAGATGGGACAGGGGTGAGTCCTTGGTGGAAGGGGTGGAGTGGGGACAGGGCCTGGGCCTGAGTGAGGGTTAAGCACACCCAGGGAAAATTAGAAGCTGGTTTGGGGGTCTGTGAAAATTTTAAAATCAAAATGGGGGTCCTCAGGTTGCTAAAGTTTGAGAACCACTGTTTTAAACAGTTTCCATCTTGATGAGCTTTAAGGTAAAAAAAATTTCTGTCACGGTGTAGATTTCAGAAGATAAGTTGTCTGACCTATAGCCCATTTCCAAAATAGGAAGGTTACTCGAATTGCCTGTTTCTAAGAACAACATTTGTCTGTTTTTACATTAGCAGAGGAGGAAGTGGAGATTAAATGTATCATGTCTGAAATTTTTACTTTGCTGACGAGTGAATGTTTGAGCGACTGGCTTTGTTAGGCTGGGATTTTTCCCATTAGTTATTTTATCAGGGTTTTACACTGAATTTTCTATAAACTGGTAACATAGGGCCAGATTTTAAAAAGTATTTAGGCACCTAAAGATGTGCCTAGAGGGATTTTCAAAAATGCCTAGGTGCCTTTGAAAATCCCTCTAGATATCTAAATATTTAGGCTCCTAGATACCTTTAAAATCTGGCCCATAATGTCTTAAAGACATTTGAGCAGATAAGACTATGCCAACTTCCTCAAAACTGGTATTGTATCTGGGTTTTTTATAATTTTTGGCAGGGGGAAGAGGTGGTGTCAAAGACCAAATCTCTGTGATATAGAAAACACTTTAAATTGCTGGTTTGAGTTGGACTTTTCCAAGCTGGTGCTCATTAATAATGACCTAGTCCAAATGTGACTGGACTGAAGTTGCCTGGCCCCAAGATAGGTCTTGCACCTTATTTGTCCGAAGACCTTGGAAGGGGCTGCTACATGGCAGAGCTAGAGAAAGTATCCAGGGTAAGGCTGAGAAACCTCAGCTCTTGGGTCAAACAAGCCTTCTGAGGGAAGACAGGGGAGAGAAGTAACAACATCAACAAACAGGCCACTTCAGCCTTTGTCCGGTCTCTCTCTATGTACCTGAAAGTCTGCTAGCAAGAAACGCTTACTGAGCCAGCAGAAAATCCCCATCTGGTTCCTTGTTTGTAGTTCTAGCACCTACTCTGTGAGAGTCCAAAAGACAGAGAGCTGAAATTTTTGCAACCCACATCCAATCATTTTAGGTATCTCATTTTTCCTTATTCTGTTTTTTCATCTTTTGTCTGTATTAGCTCAGAGCCCTGGAGACATCCCAGCCTTTTTATTTTAGGGTGTGAAAGTGAAAGCGTACTTGTGTGCATGTGAGAGCACTTTTAAAACTGACAGAGAAAGAAGAGCTCCCCAGGTTTAAACCATTCTAAACATTGTCTCCTGAACAATTTCTTTGAAGTGTGTTCTGTCTCAAAAATCTTGAGAGATTTGAGATTGTCACCTGTAATTTCTGGGTAAATAAAATGTGTCAAACTTTGTTGATTAAGACTTTTGATAAAGTCTGTACTATGAGATCTGTGCAGGGAGGAGAGGAAAAGGTTAGCCACCACATAAGAACTGAAATCAATTATAATTGGCTCTGAGGTTGTGGTTAGACACTAGATAATAATATGGTTTCAGTATTACACTGCTTAACCAGATTAGAGATATGATTGACTTTGCTAAAATAAAGATAGTTGGTTATAAATCCCAACTGAAGTGATGCCTTAGAATTTATATAAGGATTGATTTTTTGGTATTAATTAGATGATTTAACTCCAATCCAGTATTGAGATTAACTTGTTTTATTTGTTAAATAAAACTCAAAGAAAGATCAAATTGGTAAAGTGCTTTATTCTTAGTTTATTAAGAATAGATTAGTTTTGGTGATAAACTAAACTAAAATCAAGAAAATGTAACAGTTTAATTAATAAAATAAAAACCTGAAAGTGACTCATTTTGTCCATTAAGAAAATTTGGTCCAGAATCTTTGAGGACCTGTGATGAATACCAGCTGGTCTAGAAGCCTCACCAGCTACCCCTAATAAGTCTATGGCTCTAACAGAGATTTTGAAGGCAAGAGTAGATAGATTATTGCAACTATAGGTCAGCTTCGTCTTTCATACTGGCACAGAACACAGGTTTACGTACCAGTTTACTCTGATATTGAATTAACAGATTAAGGGCAAAATAGGAGCAACGTGGTATCAACATATGGATGAATTTTAGTGAGTTTGATATTTTGTATTCCTGTGGGGTGAAAGAGAAAAGGCAACCTTGTGGTTCTATTTATTGGGCCATATTCTCCTTCATGTTTATGGCTTCTGCACAAGTCCACCAGCACAGGAAGCCCACAAAAGCCAGCTTCAGAAGTGTAGTGACGTTCTTATTACAAGGTTCACAGCAGACACTCTGAGAAATTAGATAAAGAACAATCTTGCTGGAAGTTGAATCGTAACATATTTCTTTAGAGTTCGGGATGAACACACACACAAGAACCAGAAAGAGAAAGAAAGCAGGCTGCTCCCTAAGGCAGCAAGGCACAACTCACCCCACCTTGCTTTTAGCTGACTGATTGCAGAGCCGCCTGGCCTGCAAGCAGGACCAGGAATCCATCCCCCCATTCCTAAAGAGACAGCTTGCAATTCCAACGCAGCTTGCAATTCTAACACATTCCTCAATATACCACACTTACCTATCATAGAGCTGGTGTAGCTACCTCCTCCGCCTCCCTCCCCCAAGGTTTGCAAAGTGCTTTGAGATCTCCAAAGGAAAGGCAGAATAGTATAAAGTATTAGTATCCATCTCAGGCCAACTCAAGGTGTTGGTAAATATTAAAGGCTCTGGTGACTTTGCCACAGTTTGATTCTGTTCATTACTTCCTTTCTATAGTTGCTATTTCCTATTTGGTAGTTTAGACTTAAAAGAATCTCAACACTTATACCAGTGTGCAGAAGACATTGTTAATCACTGCTGAGTTCTCTGTAACTAGTTTGTTATACAGTGTTATACCTGTTTGCTGTTCTTGTTATCTCGTTTAAAATCAATAGTTCCCACATATATAAAGCAAAAGGACCAGATCTAGCTCACATTCACTCAGTAATCAGAGATCTACCTCCAATACACTTCAAATTTAAATTACTTTGTCTAGAGTGGGTGGATGCGGAGGTATAACATTACTTATGGGTCAGAGCTCCAACCTAAACTTTCTCAGTCTCTTTTAGCATCTCTACTTTCAGCTATACCTGTGCACTTAATGCAGGAATTTTCTAGCTGTGTCACAATCTCAGGGTGAACTGACAATTGGGACAATTCATGGTCCCACTCCTCTTCTCGATTCCTTCTCAACTCTGCCACTCCCTAACACCTGAAACAACCTGCCTATTCCACAAAACTCACTCTTTTCTGTTGGATTTCTACTGAATCTCCACAACAATTCTGTGTATTTGCACTCTGGAGTTTAACCATTAAAACTGAACATAATAAATAATATCTATGTATGTTTGCATACATCTCAATGTTTAGGGTCAAGTTACACAATCAGTGAAACTGTGTAGACTTGGCTACAGTATAAGGCACAGGGTTACTGCTCCCTTTAAGAGGTAATAGGGTCCAGTCCCACTAGTGACTCATTCAGCTCTCCTCCCAGTTGGAGAAATTAGTATAGCTACATGACAGGAAGGTCATGTGCAGGGCCGGCGCTTCCATTAGGCGACCTAGGCGGTCGCCTAGGATGCTGCTATTTTGGGGGCGCCTGCCCCCCCGCCGCCCGTAAAAATTTGGGGGCGGGACCTTCCGCCGCCGCTGTTGGGGGCGGGATTTCGGGGGCGGGACCTTCCGCCGCCTAGGGCGCCAGCAAAGCTGGCGCCGTTACTGGTCATGTGGCTAAATCAGTCCAAGGTTGAAGATAAAAGAAGCCTCCTGAAATGAAGGGGAGAGGGCAGATAGCTTGTAGAAGAGACTGTCTGCCAACAGCACATCACCAGGAGGGCTGTTGGACTCCTGAACCAAGGAGAAGGGGGACTGGAAGGGCCAAAGAATTTGTATTCTGAAAAGAATTACTAAGAGCTCACAACAGGGGATCTTACTTTAAGTATAATGTCCTGTGAGCAACTTAATGCTAGAACCAAGAGGGAGCTGAAGGTGGGGTAAATGTAGGGCCACGCTCTGCCACGGGAGGGCTTGCTCAGGGATGTCACCCTGCTACCCTGTATATGCAGATATACTCAAGGAGCTGGCTACTAGTGTGCACAGGCTTCAAACATTAACCAGCACCAGTGCCCCTTACTTGCAGTATCGTCACAATCTCTCAAATTAGACACAAAATGAGCCTTATTCTGATATCACCCCAGTGTAAAGGAGGAGTAACTCCTAAAGTCAGTGAGCCAGATTCTTGGCTGGTGTGAATCAGGCTAACTCCCTTGACTTCAGTTGAGTGAAATAGATTTACACCAGCTGAGAATCTGTTTGCAATGGAGATAGATCTCACACCAGTTTAGAGTGAGCTGAGGTCATGTCCACTGACACGAACATAGTTAGAGATCTATATTGAACTACGTGCTTGGAGAGAGCACCATAGGTGTGGATAGCTTTTACAGTTGTAAAATAAGACACTCTCTCTAACCCAAGGATCTTACCATCTAATATATATGATTAATACAGTGAATAAAGACAGCATCCACATGGTGATGGGAGGGGATTAATGGGATGACAAAATAAGGGGATAAGAGGAAAATGTATTTATTTTTTATGTTTCATATGTTGGAGCTTTGGTATAATTTGAGTTGCCATCTAACACTAGTTTCTGGGAGTTTTTCACTTTAATTGTCCAGCTTGACCATAGGTTGGAGTGGAAATGGTAAGCGCCTGAGTGGAGGTTAGTAGCAGAGTGGTAGCCACAACAGGTTAGTTTTGAGCAGGGATATGTAGGAGAGTGAGGTCACGAGGCACACTGGGAATGAGGCAATTCTATAATTATTTGTCTTATCATAGCACCGATGAGCCCCACTCTTGGACCAGGGCCCCACTTTGCTAGGTGCTGTACAAACACTGAACCAAGAGACAGTCCCAGCCCCAACAAGCTTACATTCTAAGTGTCTGTGTACACTGGAGCTGGAAGGTGTAATTTCCAGCTTGGATAGACATAAGCACCGCTAGCTCTGATTGAGATCGTGCGCTAAAAATAAAAGTGTAGCCATGGCAGCACAAGCAGTGGGAGGGGTTAGCCACCAGAGAACTATGTTTTTGAGGAGAAGTACTGGTGGCAGCTGGCCTATTCCACATCTCATGCTGCTGTTCTTATGGCTACAATTCTATTTTTAGCATGCCAGCATGGGTATGTCTACTCAAGCTGGAATTTATACCTCCAGCTTCAGTGTAGACATCCTGATAATAGGCAGACATATAGTGTGAAAGAGGGATCCTAGAGTGGAAGGAGGAGACCAAGGTAAGATGAAGATGAGTGGTGATAGCAAAATGAAAACAACTAGGAGTCCGGTGGCAACTTAAAGACTAACAGATTTATTTGGGCATAAGCTTTTGTGGGTAAAAAACCCACTTCTTCAGATGCATGGAGTGAAAGTTACAGATGCAGGCATTATTATACTGACACATGAAGAGAAGGGAGTCACCTTGCCAGTGTTGACAGGTCCAATTCAATCAGGGTGGATGTAGTCCACTCCCAATAATTGGGAGTAATAATAATAATTAGGGAGCCCTAAGATACAACTGAATTTGCTCCAATCCCTCATACAGAGACAAACACCTACAAGATCTTTATCAAGCATTCTTAAAACTACAATACCCACCTGGGGAAGTGAGGAAACAGATTGACAGAGTGAGATGGGTACCCAGAAATCACCTACTACAGGACAGGCCCAACAAGGAAAACAGAACAGAACATCACATACAGCCCCCAGCTAAGACCGCTTCAGCACATCATCAGTGATCTACAACCTATCCTGGAAAACGATACCTCACTCTCACAGATCTTGGGAGGCAGGCCAGTCCTTGCTTACAGATAGCTCCCCAACCTGAAGCAGATACTCACCAGCAACTACACCACCACACCACAGAAACACTAACGTAGGAACCAATCCCTGTAACAAACCTCGTTGCCTTCTCTGTCCCCATAACTACTCTAGCAACACCATCAGAGGACCCTACCACATCAGCCACACCATCAGAGGCTCATTCACTTGCACATCTTCTAATGTGATATATGCCACCATGTGCCACCAATGCCCCTCTGCCACGTACATTGGCCAAACCAGACAGTCTCTACGTAAAAGAATAAATGGACACAAATTGGACATCAGGAATCTTCCTGGATATTCTATAACAGATTTAAAAGTAGCCATACTTGAACAAAAAACTTCAAAAACAGACTTCAAAGAGAAACTGCAGAACTAAAATTCATTTGCAAGTTTAACACCATTAATTTGGGCTTGAATAGGGACTGGGAGTGGCTGTCTCACTACAAAAGCAACTTTCCCTCTCCTGGCATTGACATCTCATCAATTATTGGGAGTGGACTACATCCACCCTGATTGAATTGGCCCTGTCAACACTGGTAAGGTAATTCCCTTCTCTTCATTTGTCAGTATAATAATGCCTGCATCTGTAATTTTCACTCCATGCATCTGAAGAAGTGGGTTTTTTACCCACAAAAGCTTATGACCAAATAAATGTGTTAGTCTTTAAGGTGCCACCGGACTCCTTGTTGTTTTTGTGGATACAGACTAACACGGCTGCCCCCTGATACTTAGCAAAATGAAAGGTGTTCTGCGTGTACATGCCTGGGAGTGGGAGTATAGTATGGGAGGGGAAGAGAATAGAGATGAAGGTAGGAGCAGGCTTGGAATAGTTTTAAACATGGAATTTGATTAGGTAGTATAATACACATTATAGTATATTAGGTAGTATAATACAGTTAAAGTAAATGCTGGCATGGTGGGTTCATGTCTGCCTATACACAAACACCTACCTAGCTTCAACAATATGCCGTGTTTCAAACATTTTAGTGGCATGTAACTCGAGGTCAGATGGTGAATCTCTTGTGGCCTGCCCCCTCTAGTTGCAGTGAGCTAACATGAGAATTAGAGAGCAGAGGGAGCATGCAGAGAAATACTGAATTAGCCTTCACATGGAGAGGAAATAATATGGAA
Organism: Platysternon megacephalum; assembly: GCA_003942145.1. Lineage (NCBI taxonomy): Eukaryota > Metazoa > Chordata > Testudines > Platysternidae > Platysternon > Platysternon megacephalum. The sequence continues at coordinate 483,678 of QXTE01000033.1, forward strand.
TCAATGAGGCCACTTTTGATATTTGTCCCCCTGCTCATGTTGCGTCTTGATCTAAAAATAGAAATTCCATTAATTTGATAAATATGCAGCATATGTTTAATACAATCAAATTAAATGTATAAGTCTTGAACATGGACTATTGAAACAATGTGAATTCATAAAACTCCAGGTAGTCTCCCTCTGGGGGTATAATGTCATACTGTCACTCATTAGTAATTTTTTCCTGTCACTTCTGACTTGACTAATTTAAAGAAGCTTGCAGCCATTGCTTTTCCTCTACTCGTTAACAAACTTATTATACATCAATGCATAAGGCAAGACTGGATATTCTCAAACCTGAAGCCAGAAAAGTGATTTCTGATTCACCTAGATTGAATCCTGCTCTCGTTTTTCACATGGCATTTTGAGGAGTCTTGCTAGGTCCATGGGTGCAGGCAGGCACACACCAGGCAGTAGATTTTAAAATGCATGTTTAGATTTAAGATACAAATGTATTTACAATTTAAAACAAAATATTTAAAACAGTTCCTTGATGTGGCTGCCAAATTCCAAGTGCAGAATTTCAGGCCACATTTTTAGCAGGTGTCATCTGATTTAGGTCTATTAAAGTCAAGAGTAATTACAGTTTTACACCTGTTGAGGATGTGGCTGTCCATGTTTCATGTGCAACTACTTATATCACAAGCACCCAAAACAGTGCAAGTGATGTTCTACTGGGTCCTGTGGTCATCACTGGTTTTAAAGTGCAAACATATTTGTAAGTTAAGTGCACAGATGCATTCTGCTACTGATTTGGGATCTCAGGCAGTATGTTTAAAACTTTGGGATGAAATTCTGGCTCCAGTCAAGTGAATGGCAAAACTCTTGTTAGTTTCATCCCTATTTGCTGTTGTCTTCCCTCCACACCCTGGTTACTTGCTATAGTCCCAGTCTCCACCCTGTCCTGTGCACCTCATCCCAGTTCTAGTCTCCTTGACCAGCCTGTCTCAGAATCTCCCTCTCTAGCTCTCAGTCCCCCTCCCCCCTCCCTCCCTACTACCTTGTCTCAGTCTACTCCCTCTGATCCTACTTCCCCTTGATCTAGATCTTGTCCTCTCTGCATTTTTTTCCGTCAGGCTAATTCCTTCTCCTCCTCTGCCTAGACACCAGCAGGCGCAACACAGAGTACAGGAGAGAATCTCATAGCTCTCAGTTCCTGTGTCTGGTGCCCCAGTAGCTTCTGGCAGCTGAGAGCAACAATTGCAAGGAGAGTCCTGCTCAACCCCTGCTGCCTGGACTGGAGCATGCTCAGTGCAGACAGTCTTCAGAGAATTTAGCTGCCAAATTCTAACAAATATCTGAGCATGTGCAAAGAGAAGACTGAGCTTTGGCCAAATCTAGGTATCTTTTTCATGGGAACAGCAAAAAGACATCCCTGACACCAGCCCGCCCCCCCCCCCCCCCACCAAATTTCAAGTACCTGCTCCAAAGCTTAGGGACTCAATGAAAGCTGCAATTTTTTTTTAAAACATGGGAAAAACAATTATTCTCCTTAATCTCATTCTCGGAAACAATCAAACCATTCTAGCTGAAACATTTCAAAAATTTCAGCCTAAGGTAGATAGCCAGCATCGAAAAAATCCAGCCCCAATGGTTAAAGTTTGGCAAAGTTATATTCAAGCAAAAACAGAGTCTTAAGTGGGAAATGCTGGGCAACCTTAACTATAGTTGTGCCTATAATACTGGGGAATTGTGGAATAGGTCTGAAATCCATGGCTAGGGCCAAAGTAGAATAAACACATTGCCACATTGTAGCAAGACACAGAAAAATTACCAGGTAGGCACCTTAGACCATATTTTAAAAGGAATTTCAATCCCGCCTCTAAATCTGTGGGTGCAATTTTACTTTACCAAATTTCAACTTGCAGAATTTCTTACCCACATTTGAGGATGTAATTTTTCCCATTCAAATGCCACATGTGAAAATTGTACATAAAAATAGTGCATGCAATTTTTGGAGGTCAATTTGAAAGTTTGTCCTCCCTGAGGAACAACAAAAAAGCCAAATCAAAATACTCCTCTGCTCACAAGGTCCTTCTTCCACTCAGTAGTTAGAGGAAAGGCCAAGCAGGGCGCATTTCAATTATTTTTGTACATTTCTCCTGCATTCTGACTGAACCATCTCAATGAAAGAATTAAATACCAAAAATAATGAAAAATGATGATGCTGGTAGCAATGATTAAAATAATCTACGTTAATACATTTCAGTTTGGACTAAAGAAGTCCCCAAGGTTACTTGAAGCTGTAGGCTGCTTGTATGAATTACAAAGATATGCATGAGTGGTGGACCATCTGCACATGTGTCACTGTGGTTATGGGGCCCACTTGCTTTATCAGTAGTGAACTGAGTAAATGCCACCACCTAGCAACAGACAGCCCTCTTCTCTGAAACCGTTTCCTCCCCCTCGCCCCCCAGCAGTGGAATTAGCATGGCACACAGTGAGGGAAGCTCCCACGTTGACACTCATGAGTTCACACATGAACAAAATGAGATGCTGAAAGATTGTCTGTCACCTGTGTATCCATAGAGACGACACATTTGAGGAAACTGCTACCTTTTAAAACAAGGTATCACAAAAGCCATGAATTATTTATCAGTTCAGTTAATCAGTGTGGACCAAGGATGGTGAGGGCTGTACAATAATTACTTATTGATTTGCCTTTTCTCCTTCAAACAGCTTCACAATTTTGGTACAAGACAGCAAAAATGGAATGGGGCCCCATTTGCTTTCAGTTTTCGTTACAGCAGAGCTGGCGTTACTGATAATGAGGTTTCAGCTTTGGACATGTGCAAATATTGGTGCTGGCACTACAGATGGAAAGACTATTTGCTATAGCACAGAGGCTGTAACCCTGTTATTTTCAACAGGCATGTTAGGCAACAATCAATAGCTCCTCCTCTGCTTATGCCATTTGAAAGTCTCTGGGGCCTACTTATGACATTCACTTGTTTTTTTGCACTTGCTATTAAGTCATATTCAAAATGCCCCCGAACTTTCAAATGATGGCTGCATAATTGTCCTGCATATTAACAATAAAAAACCCACCCAGCTGCAGTAAGTGACAACCTGTCTTGCCTCTTGCAAGGAAGAGGACACAGCTAATGGCCGATTTATAGATTGTTAAAAAGCTACATGATTACTTTCAAATTAATTGGCAATTATTATGACTGGAAATTTGCAGCAAATATCAGGTGTTTATTATGATTTGTACCAATGGCTGTGTCATGATGAGTTTCCTGGAAGTAAAGAGGAGGCAGCTTGAGAGGGATTTACACTACAGGTTTGTGATTTAGATGTTCTGTTACCAAATTGTCATCTCAAACTACTGATCTTTGCAGTGCTTAAAAATACAGCCAGCAAGCTTCTTGCATTAACATCCTAATTTTAAGATTTAAAGTGAATTTCAGATTTGATCACACACCAAACAATTAACTATTTCAAAACAGATCAGAAACTTTAATACCGTTAGTAGAAAAAAAATCCTCAAACTGCTGGAGACACTTTAAAAAATTGTACTGCTCTTCAGAGCCTTGCAGGGTCGAATGTGACTATTACTGTCAAACAGCAAGTTAGAATACAATGTATATACTGTCTTTAGTCATTACAGGCTCTGGTCAGGAAAATGTCAGGCCAACACAAGATGACAGATTTCCATGCACATAAGGATATGTACACACTTATATCATAAGAATAGCCTGAGGCAGACAAAAGCCAATATGACAAGCACTGACATTTAAACTTTGAATAGACATTACAGATTTTTAAACAGAGGAGCAAAGATTTTCTCTAGCGGGTGACTACCATACATTCTACTGTATATCCTCAGGTTACTAAAACTCCTAGCTTCACTGTAACAGGGAGCGATGGACCATTTGCTTCCTTGTGTCCTTCAGACAAGTGATCTGATCAGATTCAGCACCAAGCCACTTGTTTTACACTGGTACAGCTCCAATGGTTTAAAACGTGTTATTCCTCTTATTTATTCTGGTGTAATTAGAAATCACTCTGTGGAAGCCAATGGAGTTGTACAGGTATAAAACCACTAAATGATAGGAGAATCAGGGCCATGGATTACACACACAGGTTGCTTGTGAAGAAACCTGGAGCCCATGTTAATGTCACTCCCACTACCCTACCTTCCTTGAAGGCTCTGGGCACTAGGGTGAGTCACAACTTTGCCAGGGGAAGGGGTCACACTGGCCCAGGAGAGTGCAATGATATCCTGAAACCACCTTTGTATCCCATCAGCTGGGATGAGTGGAGATCTGGCATAGCCAAGGATTTGGCCCATGGATTTAGCCAGACATTGGGTTGGAATATTCAGCTAGTCATTACTGGAAAATTCATATGCATAAATTCAAGCAGCTTCATAGTTGTGTATAGGCAGAGCTGGTCATGCTGCCTGTGATTAAGGTTGCATGACACTTCCCATTATAAGACTGTTTTCAGTTACTTATAACTTTGCTAGACTTTTACCATTCGGGCTGAAATTTGCCATGCTGGGAGAAGACAGACTGGATAAGAAATCAGGGAGGATGGTGACTCGTGAGGCAAGGAACCTGGGGAAAGGAACCTTTGGAGGAGATAGGACTAGGAGTGGCAGGGGAAAGACAGACTGAATGAGAAGGATGAGGGTGGGGAAAAGAGACTAGGTAGCAAGGACACTGGGATTGGGCCAAGGAGCCAGCAAGGAAGGAAGGGTAGAGGAAACTGGGATGAAAAGCCAAAGGAGGGAAGATACAGTCCTGGCTCAGGGACAGGCTGGTAGGGACAGAGCAGAAGGAGTCAAACTTGGGGGAAGCAGGGACATAAGGGCCTTTGACCGTCAGTGCTTACTCCCCTCCAAAATCTGTAATAGAACCCAAGATTCCTGAGTCTCACCATTCCTCTGCTGACAGCAAATCTCTGTGCTCTGGCAGAGTGTCTCATATCCCTCTACACCTGGTACACATAGAGGCTGACAACCTATTACTATCTTCTACACCATTAGATCAAGTGGTAGCATCCTGTTCTGCATGGATCTATAGGCTGCAACCCTACTGACACCCCATGTGGATGTCAAAGTGACAACAGGACAGAATTTTCAGATTGCTTTTTTTTAAAAGCTAGGAAGTTACACAAAAATATTAAAAGAACATTATGAAGGTTGCAAATGCATTCAAGTTAGGAAATGCCAGAACTAAGTTTGCCTTAATTCTGTCTCCCGTTTCCCCCCGCCCCCTCCTGTGCATATGCATTTATGATACAATCTTTAATTACAAGATAACATACTATTTTTCCCCACAGGCAACTTTAATTCCAGCACTTCCTAATTTGAGTGCTTGACTTTGCAAGCATAATGTTCTTTTAACATAATTTGTGTGTTTAATATATATATTCTTGCTCTCTCTCCTTCTCAAATAAAAACAGGAATCAGAATTGAGGAACACTGTGCCACAGAATTAGACACATCAAGGACTTATTAAAAGCCAGTTATGTGATGATCATTTGGTTCAGTGAGTGAGTCTCAAATATTTTCCAGCACTCCATTTGGGATGCATCTTCAGGAAGCAATTATCAGCGGTGAATTAGGGAAAGTTTGACAGTTAAGGGTACTTACGTTTAAGTGTTATTTTGAAAATATTTTTGGTTAAGTGCTAACACTCATTTTAAAGTGTCATTTAACAGCTACGATGGCATTTCATGCGGGAGGTGAGCATACAGCAACAAAGGTGCTACTCCTTCCGCATGACACATTCTTTTTATGCAGTGGAATGGGGATTGTGATAAGGGTTCTTTGTTAGTACCCTGGGTGGCATGAGTCATAAAATAATGTGTTATTCCCCTGGGTGGTATTCCCAGCTGGATTGTAAGTTTAATTATTGCCAGTGCACTCACAGGTATTTGTCTACCTCATATCAAAATAAATATTACATTTTTCTCTTTTCTATGAAGATAGACACTGTTTAGCAGCACTAACTTTGACTGGTGTTAGATTCCTGTAAACTAGCCTGGGCCAGTCTACCTACCGAGGTGCTTCTATGGCCCTCACCACCAGAGTGGCTGAGTGCTTTGCAGACAATTCATTATGAGCATAGCTACAGAAGCAGCCATAGAATGTAGACAGGAAAAGTATGTTCCTCTCATAAGTTAGGGCTTGATCCTGCTCCAGTGAAGTCAGTAATTTCAGTGTGGGCAGGATTGGGTCTTCAGAGAACTTAGCAATTGCATATTGCTCCCCAGGAAGGCCAGATTTTGCCTGGTGTATAGCAGGGGATACAAGTGTGTGATGGAGTGCTCTACTCACCACTAGGATGGCACCTCCTCCTCACCATTCTGGGGATTAGCTTCACAAGGTCAAAACCCCTTCTCACAGTTGCACATAAGGTTGCCAACAGTCTAATCACACAAACCCAAACACCCTTGCCCTGCTCCTTCCCTGAGGCCCCACCCCTTCCCTGCGGCCCTGCCCCACTCACTCCATCCCCCCTCCCTCTGTCGCTCGCTCTCCCACAACCACTTTCACCGGGCTGGGGCAGGGGGTTGGGGTGCAGGCTCTGGGCTGAGCCTGGAGCTTGGGGTGAGAAAGGGTGTGCGGGGTGCAAGCTCTGGGAGGGAGTTTAGATGCTGGAGGGGGCTCAGAGTTGGGGCAGGCGATTGAGGTGAGGGAGGGGGTGAGGGCTCTGGGATGGAGTTTGGGTGCAGAAGGGGGCTCAGGGCTGGGGTAGGGGTACAGGAGGGGGTGATGGGTGTAGGCTACGGCCAGGAAGCGCTTACCTCAGGCAGCTCCTGGTCAGCGGCACAGCAGGGATAAGGCAGGCTCTCTGCCTGCCCTGGCCCCACACTGCTCCCGGAAGCAGCTGGCATGTCCATAGCCCCATGGGGCTTTGTGCACTGCCCATGCATGCAAGCACTGGCCCTGCAGCTCCCATTGGCTACAGTTCCCAGGGAGCTGTGGAGTCAGCGCTTGGGGCAGTGGCAGTGCACAGAGCCTCCCTGCCCCCTGGGGCCACAGGGGGGTACCACCACTTTCGGGAGCTGCAGGGAGCCTGCCTTAGCCCTGCCAGACTTTCAGCACTTAAAATCTCCCAGTTTGGCTTCAGTAGCCTCCAGGAGATAGGGCCTGATTCCAGGAGACTCCCGGCAAAACCAGGAGAGTTGGCAAACCTAATTGCGTAACCTCTCTCCATTCCCCGCACTCTCCAGGAGCTGCTGCTGCATCTTTGTGACTCAGTCCTCCAGCCAGGTCAATAGCCATACTTTCCCCTTCCAGGGTATCAGTCTTCTTCAGCAGTCCTAGGCAGTCTTCCCATTCACTGCCTCAATGCCACTTCTGCAGTGGCTGGCAGGGAAACCCAGGCCCACCCTCTACTCTGGGTTCCAGCTTAGGGACCATCTAGTCAGCAGCAAAGGTCTGTTCCCTTCCAGACCTTACCACCTTTCCTGAGCTCTTTCCTTACCTCTCCCCACCCAGCATATTTTCTCTCTCTCTCTCTCTCCCTCCCCCCCCGGGTTGCCAACCTCTCAGCTCCCTCCTACACAAGAGGGACTGTAGGCTACCCATCTCTGCAGCCTGTCTCGCCACTCCTTCATACTCCCAGAGACTGATTACAGCCTTTCCCAGCAGACCCTTCTGCTGCTAATTTCCTGTCTTTATAGTCATTCCCCAGCTCATTCCTCCTCAGCTGGGCTCCCCCATTCAGTCAGCCACATGATTCCCCTCAGCTGTGGCCTGTGAGGTTAATTAGCACCCTTCTCCATCCACATTAACCCTTTCTGGGCAAGTGTGGGGTAAATGCCCCATCACAAGGTGGGAAGGGGCAAAGAGCCTTTCTTCCCTCCCACTTCTATCCCTTGCACCTCACACAAGGGCTGGGGCTAATCACAATGCCTTCCTTGGCTCTGCACCATCCCGTATGCTGGGGAAATATGACTAGTTTAATATTTGCACATTTTCCCCCCAGTTAAGCTGAACGTTTACTTCTTGTAATAACCATGTAATTACACATATCAGTGACAATTCCACTTTGCTTTTTCCTGCACATGTGAACAGCTATTAAAGCTAGTTACTGTTTGTGATTAGTGCTAGTTAATGTTCGTAGAGCACTTTGATTGTGTAAAGCTCTGTAAGTGTTTAAAATGAATAGTTCTCTCATATTATATTAAACAGCGTCAAAAATTGCTTTATTTCTATTTTCTTGTTCTCAAAAGTGTCCATCATTTTTATGGGCTCAGGCAGACACCAGGACTGGAAAATTTCAGTATGAAAAGAGAAAATTTTGGGAAGTTATGAGCAACCAAAAGAGGCAGGATTTAGAATGGAAACACTTATGCACCCCTAGCTGCAGCTGTCTCTTTTACTCCTGGAATTCTTCATTATTATATAAGTAATTCCATTTAGAGCTAGGTGAATAATAGATTTTTTTCAGTTCACTGGCAATTCCAAAAGATGGAAAAAATGGTTTTGGATCAAACCAAAAACATTTTTTTAACTGTTCAGCAAATAGAAAAGTCAGGGGAGGGGGGGAGGAAATGGGTTATACAAAACATTTTGTTCAACCCAAAATGAAACATTTTGTTTTGATTCCAAGCATATTTAACCATAATTTTATTTTTAAAAACGAAACATTTAGATTTTGGGGGTATTTCTTTTCCAGTTTTCTTTTTCCTTTCTTTTTTTGTCTGAAACAATTTGGCAAAATCAACACAAACTAATGAAATGTTTCAATGTTGCTGAATCTGCACTTTTGGCTGAAAAACAGTTTGGTCAATTTTTTTTGCCCCGCTCTAATTTCATTATTATTGTAACCCTTCTTCCAGGCAGAGTTGACAGCAACAGGGCCGGGTTCAGTACCTAGGGGTTCCCTTTCAACAATACAATGCAAAACGGGATCAAGCCCTCACCCAGTGACCTGGGAAAATTACACACTCACCCCTGGGCGCCTTTCCCCTCTCGCAAGCACAGAGTCTCGGTGTAGCAAAAACCTTTAATAACAGGAGGTAAACAACTCAGCATTAAATTGGGAAAACAACAAAACTAGGGTTCATAAATACAAACCATGAACAGGAAGACCCACCTCCAAGTAGATTGGGCCATGTCCGTTCCCTTTGGGTTCTTAAGTCCAGCAACCTAAAAGTCACCCCATTCAAAGTTGCTGTCTTTGGTCAGTACAGCCCCAGAGTTCAGAAGTTCATCTACAGAGTTCACCTCCCAGCCTGGGTGGAACAGGGGGAAAGTATGGAGGCACCTTACACGCTGCTCGGGCCCTCGATGGCCAATTGCCACACCTCTCTGTAGGGTTCTGCTCCAATCGTCACCACCAGCCATTCACCAATATGTCTTCAGGCCCCCCTACTTAACACAGCTCTTAATGATTTCAGCTGTTAGTAGAGGAGCCTCACTGCTGGTGCACCTGGATAGTCTTCTTGCATCAGAACCACTAGCCCAAAGTAGTTCTAACACTTAGACCTAGATATCAGTGATTTCAGCTCTGTAGTACATAAGACTCTTACTTGAATCTAAATTAGCTGTTATTACACAGCAGAAAGAGAAAGGGTCAAGGTGGTGTTTACTGCCCTCAGACCAGCACCCACTCTGCTGAGCACAAATACCTATCCCCAGCCTCTCTCAATTCACTGGGCTTTGGAACCCATGTCCCTTGCCTAGCGAATGCTGCTTAGTTGAGGGTGAGTCCCTCAGTCATAAAATGCCAAGTACAGTTCTACTGTCCTTGATTCACATAACCAGGATAACACCCTTTATTACTCCTGCCCCAATAACAAAGAGACTGGAGATCCCACAGCAGCCAAAGTGACCATTTGGGCAAACAGTCCCATCATGCTAGGCAGGGTGGGTGTGCCCATGCAAACAAGATTAGCCCCTGAAGTCCTTTTCCACAGCTCACCACTAGATGTCAGTGGAGAGCTCATTCTGACTCTGCTTACACCATGAAACAATGACAGTAGCTCCATAGTTAAGATTGCAGCTGAGTTTTATTATAAGCCTTACCACCTTCCACAAAATCCACAAAAAATGTTATCTCAGGGCTTATCTACACTAAACAGTTAGATCAACAGAAGTCAGTGCCTACACTACAGCCTTCCTCCCACCAATGTAAATGCCTACTACACCAACATAACTCCACCTCCATGAGCGGCATAAGGCTTATGTCAGTGTAGTTAGGGTGATGCAGTGTCTGTAAAGACACAGAGCCCCTTACATGGGCTGTGGGCTTCATCTATCAATGAAAACAGCTTTCTTGGTGACCATCACTTTTACCCAGAGGGTTGGAAAACTGGGGCCTTTATTGGCAGACACCCCTTCCCCCACTCATTTACAATATTCTTCAAGGAAAAGGTCTCATTGTGACCACATCAACATTTTTACCTAAAGCATCTTCTGAATTTCGTATTAACCAGACAGTTCATCTCCCAACTTTTTTCCTGAAACCACATCACACTAGGCAGGAAGTTGTCTTCCATTCCCTGGATGTTGAAAGGGCATTAGTCTTGTATTTGACCAGAACCAAACCATTCAGAAAGTCTCCTAGACTGTTTGTTTCAATTGCAGACAGATTCAAAGGATCCACAATCTACACCCAGAGGCTTTCATGATGGATCGCTGGGTGTAGCATTTCGTGTTATGACTCTACCAACAGAGTACTCTTCTGGAGTATTAACCCATTCTACAAGGTCTCAATCTACCTCCATGGCATTATTCAACAGTGTTCCAGTTGTTAACTTCTAGAGCTGCAACCTGGACTTCAGTATACACTTTCTCCAACTGCTATGCTGTGGTTCTTGCCTCTAGATCAGATGTTGCAGCTGGCTATGCAGTTCTGTCTTCAGTATTAGACTTTGTTTTGAAGCTTCCTTCTCCCTGTGGGGATACTGCTCAGGAAACACCTGAAATGGAGCATCCATATAGACACTACTTGAAGAAGGAGTTACTCGCCTTGTGCAGTAACTGTATTTCTTTGAGATTTGTCCCCCTACAGATACTCTACTGTCTGCCCTTCTTCCCCTCTGCTTTTGGAGTTTTCTCAGTGGGACTTTGCGGTAGGGAAGGAGCTGAGGGTGGTTCACCTGTGCCGCCCTATATATCCTTAGTATGGGGCACAAGGATTTGTAGAGCACATGTGTGGGCTGAACGGTCACTGCTACCAAAAATCTCCAATCAAAAGCACTGGGGCACATGCACATGAAGTGGAACTCTGATAGGGACACACATCTCAAAGAACTCCAGTTACTGCACAAGGTGAGTAACCTGTTATTATGGAGAGTTTTTTGTAAAATTTCAGGCGGATGGAAAAAGGGGTTCTTGAATGAGGACGCTCTAAAAATAGAAGTGTTTGCCAGTGTTCAAAATGTCTTCTAACTTCTTGGCATTTTTTGTAGTAAACAATGGAAAGCAGGAGAGAAATTAAACTCAGTGTATTGGATTGCCTTAACTGAGATCTAGTGCACATAACCAATGTCTAGGGTTGAGATTTGCAAAGGGGCCATTGAAACTCAATTAGAGGCATGTGCTTAGCTCTGTTCGGCCCCATTAGAGACCCTGGTCTAGTTGATTAAAGACTAATTTCAAAAGTTATTAAGGATTTTAATTGGTAACATTGCTGGGGAACAGTGGCTCTGATAATCTTAACATCAAATGACTTCTGGAAACCTAACCTTTCAATAAAAATAATAAATAAAAGTCTAGTCCTTATCCTTGCAGAGACTGAGCTGTAGGTGTAACCTAATCTCTGGAGAGGCTTGTCAATGGAAAAGAAAGAACGATCAAAATGATCATGTAAGGTCCACCAAGCACAGTGTGTGGGCTTGTCTACACTACCGCATGGGGTCGATATAAGATTCACAACTTCAGCTACGTGAATAGCGTAGCTGAAGTTGACGTATTTAGATTTACTTACTGCGGTGTCTTCACTGCGGTAAGTCAACAGCTGATGCTCTCCTGTCGACTCCGCTTGCGCTCCTCGTTCTGGTGGGGTACCGGAGTTGACGGGAGAGCGCTCAGCGGTCGATTTCTTGCGTCTATACTAGACGCGATAAATCGACCCCCACTGGATCGATTGCTACCCGCTGATCCGGCAGATAGTGTAGACAAGCCGTGTGTGTGTGTGTGGGTGTGTGTGAAAGAGACCCACTGAACCTTCAAAGGTTCATAGAGCCTGACCCAAAGTCCACTGAAGTCAATAGGAATCTTTCCATTGATTTCAATGGGCTTTGGATTAGGCCCATTGATGAGGGCTAACGTTCACTGGAGTCTCTTCACTTGCTTTAGTACCTAGAAATATTTTGGGCAATATTTTCAGGCTTTGTATGCTATGGACCTGATAGGGTACATCAGAATAAATCTGGAGCAAGCTTATTGAAGCCAGTGGCCTGATTCTCCCATCTGTTACACCAGTTTCCCACCGGTATATCTCAAAGGAAATCAGTGGTGTTACCCAGGTATAAAATTGGTGTAACAGAATTAAGAATCAGGCCCACTGACTGATTTATGCTGGTTTAGCTGAGAGCAAACTGTGGCCTGCTCTCTACTGACACACAGAAGTTCCTCTGTCTTTAGTTAATAATTCACTTTGCATTCATACATTCATCAGCATAAATCCCAGAGAACAATTTTGCATGAGTCCCTGATCATTTTTACGCCTTAAATGCATACACATGTCATGATACAAGTTTACATAGGAACTGGTTTTAAAAACATTGACACTAGTATAATGTTTGATAACAACAAAAATATTCTTATATTTTAAGGACACAAAACCCAAATCCTTTGCTTTCCTTTCACATCATTGTCCAATATTTTTGTTATCTCTCTTCAGAGTTATCTACTTTCTGTGCTATATTCCACTCTAAGCTATATTCTGGAGCTCTAGAACAGACACAATTCTTACTATAAATCAACTTAATTCATTTACTTACAACTACAAAATTATGAATATTTATCATTTCTATTGCAGTAACATCCAATATGTGCTTGATTCTTTCCAAACACAGGGAGATGCACTCTCTACCCTGGAAAGCATACAGTCTACAAAAACCAAAGGGTGGGGGAAAGTGATATACAATATATTAGCAAAGTGATTGAGGTGATGATTGACACATATCTTAGTTTAACATTAGGTTGTTGTTGTTTTTAAGCTAAATTCATCAAATTCCCCTCTCTCTGTCCTCTCTCTACCATTCAACTCCTTGTCTTTTCCTCACAGCGATCCCCAACTTCAGTGTCCTAGTGTCTCTCCTTCCCAACATTCACTCCCTTCCCTCCATATATATATTAGCAGCTGGTTCACAAGATAAGATGATGAGTTAGGTTGATTCTTGTAGGTGTCACCGAATTAGTAACTTTGCAGGAACATTCTATAGAACATGTGGAGACAGTTGTGGAAGAAGAAGCAAACTGGATGTTGAGACTGCTATCATTGATGGAGTGGCGAGATTAGGGACGTGATAAGAGACAAGGGCATCTAAGTAGGTGAAAGTAGAGTTATATAGGGACTTTAATATAATCCCAAGAAGCTTGAACTTGAAATGATGGAGAAGAGCCAGTGGAGAGAGTGGGACATGGTAAGAATAACGAGCAAGAAATGTGCAGTGTTGTTGTCGCTGTCTCAGTCCCAGGATATGAGAGACACAGGGTGGATGAGGTAATATCTTTTACAGGTGAGAGGGACAAGCTTTTGAGCTACACAGATCTTCCTAGCTGCATTTTGTCTTATAATTTTCCAATAGGCTTATAACATTACAATCCCAATTCTGGCTTTCCTTTGCAGAACGCTACTTGCTTTTGTAAGCTTTGAAAAAAATTACTGTTTGGGTAGTTTAAACCCAAAATTCTGATATCCTTTTTTAAGTGAGCAAATGCTATTCATCATGAGTAAAGAATACAGGATCAGCCTCTCAATGAGGCAAAGACCTCCTCAGAGTCCTGCCTCCTTCCAGACATACTTGGAAAGAGTGTATGGAGCCCTCTCTTATTGATTGCAAACTTGCACATTGAATGCAGCAGGGTACAAATGACTTGTACCAAAATTATTTATGCAAACTGCAGTCTTCTTTCCATCAGAATGTTGGGAGATGATTATTAAAATACTGCTACTGAGTAGTTAGTGTGCATGCATGAAGTTTGACCATTAGTTTAAATAGATCCATAAAATCTCCACATGACATAAGGATTGTGGAACTGGGCACTAAATAAGACACATACTCAGGAGGGCGGATTTCTGCAGGGGTTGTTGGCTTGAGTAAGGGAACACTCCTTCAGTGGAGTTATTCTAAATTTCTGCTGCTGAAATGAGAGCAGAATCTGGTCTTTGAAGCCAGGCTAATATTGGATTGTGACAACAGACTCAGGGCATTGCCGGTTTGGAATAGGTGAAAACTATTAGGTCCTTGCACAAAACAAAAATACTTAGAAAGGTTGATATCAAAAGTCTTCACACCTGCTATACCAGATATAGACAAGATACAACCATCAGGTCATTGGAAGATGTTATGGATCCATTTAAACTAAAGGTCACTGATTTGATTTTTGTTTAGTAACAAATGCTTTCTCATCCAAAAACACCTATTACAAAAGTCAACCTGTGCCTTTCAGGGATAGATACAGTGTATCATCCTGAGAAAGGTCAGAACATGCAGCACTTCCCTTTCTTAGAATAAACCTAGAGAAGCAATGAAGGTTTTGTTGTGGCTGTTGTTATTGTTAAGACTTGTTACACAAAGTTATCCCTAGGCTTTGTGAAGAGCTATTTTATAATGACAAATGCATCTTTATTTCTTCCAGTTAAACCATATTTCTCTCAAGTGCAGCTAGATCTTTGAATCTATTTTGTTAGACAAGGGCAGTATGTTGATAAACCATATATATCAATTTTAAATAGAGAAATAGGTGGATAAGAGTTACATTATTTGTCCCCAATATATTGACTGTGAAGCCAATTGGATATTTGATTCAGATGGAACCATAAAAACTGAAAGGTAAAATTGTAGACTACTGTTACATTAGCTTATTTATAAGGGATTTTTTGCGATCTGTTTCTGAACCTGTAAGTATTTATTGCAATTCATGAACTATTTAATACTTGATGGCTTTAATGTTTTTATTCAGATTTTTGAATTAATATATCCAGCACTGTCTTTTTATAGCATTAAAATTAGGGGGGAAATCAAAGGGGTCTTGAAATGGCTAACAGGAAAAGCTGTCCATGGTTTGTCCTGTATATGAAAATGGTACCCATAGATTTTGTTTTAAAAATCTATTATATAGAAGCCTATTTGGTATTCCATAAAGAGTGTTTCTCATGAATAGATTAGGTAATTTGATATGTGGTAAGTGAGAATGACTGATATACACTGTGACAGTCTGACAATGTCCTGTAATATCCTGAACAAACCTCATGAAATTAAGATAAGCTTTATTGAGAAATTAAACCTTATTGAATTAGGGTTAACACCTTTGAGAGTCCATTGTATTAAAAATGCATTGTGTGTGTGTGTTCCGGTGGTATTGTATGCAATTTCTCTAGTACAGAGGTGGGGTGCTGATATACTTCCTCTGTTATCAGCCCTCTGAAGTCACTCCCCTGGGGAAATATGCATAAACTGGTTCAAACTGGGTTCTCCAGAGACAACAGACAATGAAAAGACTTTTGGATAAAAGCCTGGGGGTTTAACCTGCCTCTCAGTGCTTTCTTCCTGATCCAGCAAACAGAGAGGAACCCTGGTCCATGGAGGGCCAGGCCCTCATCCTTTGGGGGTGTGTGTGGAAGGACGTGGCCTACTGAGGCCTCATAAGACTGTGTGTTTGTTCTGAGTTGAAGCACTGATGGACTTGCAACCAGAAGGATGCCCCATAGGGTGGGCTATTAAAAGACTGCACTTGCCAGAGCCCATGGGCGGCACATGAACTGTCGGTTGTGGGAGGCTAGCACCCAGCCCTGTCCCTTCTGCCTGAGGCCCTGCCGGAGCCACTGGCCCAGTCCCGCGGCTAGCCCCCCAACCCGGGAGCGTGGGCCGCACAGGGCCCCAGTCTTGGAGAGTGGGCGGCATGCGGCCCAGCCTCCCCAGCCCCAGAGCACCGGGAAGGTGAGTGGCACATGGCCCAGCCTCCCCAGCTCCGGAGCATGGGAAGGCAGGTGGCCCCAGCCTGAGACCATTGCGGGGCTGGACTTGGAGCCAGGAGGACTGGAGCCGCAAGCAGGGAGCGTCACGGCAGGGGGTGGGGTCATGCCTGATTGTTTGGGGAGGCAATGCCTCCCCCTGCCTATGAGACCCGCCACCCATGCCAGAGCCCATGTGAGAGTTGGGCTGATCTCTGGTGAGCTTATTAGCATGTGTGTAGGTTCTTGTATTGTTTTTTAATATGTTCTCTCTGAATGCTTTTTACCTTAAGAATACAGTAGTTTGTCTTAGAAAGAGCTGTGTGGTAAATTATATCTGTAATAATTACACTGTTATTTGTCTCCGAAGAGAAAGAAAGCAGGTGTTCTGGGCAACCTGTCTGTGCTGGGAATGACACAGTGAAGGCAGGGAACTGTGCAGCCTGGAAATACCCTAGTTGGAAGGGAGCAAGACACCTGTCAATTCACCACCCAAGAGAGGCAACAGCTGTGGAGCTGAGAGTGGGTGCCCTTCCTGGACCATTGAGAGGAAATACAGGTGCACTTGCCCTGAACTGTGACATACGCTTTGCAGTGTTAAACAGCCCAGCTACGTATGTTGAATACATGATACCTGGATCCAGATTTTAAAAAAAACCCAGAAGTATGGGAATTAAATTCACCCCCATTGAATTATACAGTAGCCAGGCCACAGCAGGCAGTAACCTCCTCAGATCTCACGGGGTGGGTAACTCAAAGCTCTGTTTCAAAACTCAGGATAATTCTGAGGAAAACACTGGGGACCCAATTCAGCACTACCCTGCACCTTGGGAAGTCATTCACACTAACACAAAGTAGATGTAAAATGCTGCCGCATCAGAATGATAGGGCAAGAGTCTCAGCTGGTGTAATTCAGCACAGCTCCATTCACCTTGGGTCTCTGCACAGGCACAGCAGACTGCCCACATAATACAAGAGGCAGAATCAGGGATGAAGATGGTGAACGGTTCCACTTTGTGAGTTTGCNCCCTAGTTGGAAGGGAGCAAGACACCTGTCAATTCACCACCCAAGAGAGGCAACAGCTGTGAAGCTGGAAGCCTGAGAGTGGGTGCCCTTCCTGGACTATTGAGAGGAAATACAGGTGCACTTGCCCTGAACTGTGACATACGCTTTGCGGTGTTAAACAGCCCAGCTACGTATGTTGAATACATGATACCTGGATCCAGATTTTTTTAAAAACCCAGAAGTATGGGAATTAAATTCACCCCCATTGAATTATACAGTAGCCAGGCCACAGCAGGCAGTAACCTCCTCAGATCTCACGGGGTGGGTAACTCAAAGCTCTGTTTCAAAACTCAGGATAATTCCGAGGAAAACACTGGGGACCCAATTCAGCACTACCCTGCACCTTGGGAAGTCATTCACACTAACACAAAGTAGATGTAAAATGCTGCCACATCAGAATGATAGGGCAAGAGTCTCAGCTGGTGTAATTCAGCACAGCTCCATTCACCTTGGGTCTCTGCACAGGCACAGCAGACTGCTCACATAGTACAAGAGGCAGAATCAGGGATGAAGATGGTGAACGGTTCCACTTTGTGAGCTTAGAGAATCCAGTTTGATTCTACAGCCACCTTGCTTCAGCCAACATACAACATTTCTGGCAAAGCGCATGGGGATAGAAAATCCACACCCAAAGAGTTGTAGCTATGCTGACCTAACCCCCAGGTAGACAGCACTAGGTCGATGGAAGAATTATTTTGTTGACCTAGCTATCATCTCCCAGGGAGGTGGATTGACTACAGCGCTGGGAGAAACCCTCTTGTCACTGTAGCGAGTGGCAACACTGAAGCACCACAGCAGTGCAGCTATAGCATTTTAAGTGTAGACATACCTTAAGTAGTTCTTAACTTGTTCTTTCCCTATTTCAGCCTCAGATCTTACCACATTTACACTGATGTTCACAATGTTAGCTATCTGCTCACAACTGAAACAAAAAAGGCAGTTAACACTTCAGCCATTGCTGTGTTTTCTGCTATTATCGTTCCCTCCTCATTGAGTAATGGGCCTACTCTATCCTTTCTCTTCCTCTTGCTTCTAATGTATTTGTAAAATGTTTTCTTGTTACGCTTTATGTCCCTAGCTAGCTTAATCTTGTTCTGTGCCTTAGTCTTTCTAATTTTGTCCCTACATGTTTGTGTTGTTTATTTATATTCATCCTTCATTATTTGACAATGTTGCTCAGGTGCATGTGTATTTTTTTCCAGCAATATAAGTTTTAAGTGTGAACCAAACTTAATCTTGTTCACTTCGTTAGAGCCAGCAGTGGCTCGCTTCCTCTTGGTTACTTCATTCTTTACTTTTCTGACTAATTCACATGCTCGGAATAAAAAGAAAACCCCAAAGGTGTTATCAAAGCTCTTTCTAAAGCAGTTATTCTGGGACCTAGATGAACTTTGATAAGGGTTCATCTGCACTAGAAAGTTTTTCTGCTTTAACTACACCAGTATAATTAAAGAAGAAAAAAACAAAACAAAACAAACAGAAAATCCCAATGCCATCCCTCCCCTCCCCACACACAAATAAACCAAACTAAAAAAACCAAACTGTAGTGTGGAGGAAGTTATACTTGGCTAGCTTATTCTTGTTTGAGAACCAAATAATCTATAGTAGGACAAGGCACCTTTATTCTGCTATAACTGTGTCTGTACTAGGGGAGGTTGCCAGTGTATCTATGTTGGTAAACCCATCCACCCGCTCACCCCAACCAACATAGTTGGGGATGAAGATCAGTGTAGTTCTATTGAAATCAACAGAGCTACGCTGATTTACACTAGCTGAGGACCTGTCTCACAGTTTACGTCAAGGTTCTTTTGTCTGCCACACGCACAGATAATATTAAAACGGAACGCTGTGGGTCCCACTCTCCACTGCCATGCATCTCATGCAGGCATTTACACCTGTGCAGCAGAGACGATCTGTATCTGCTGATAATAGGGGGAGGGGCACAAGTAAGGGCAGAATGAGGGCAATGGCTTCAGCAGATGGCACTGAGTATGCTCAGTCCATCTGAGCATGCTCAGTACAAGTCATGAAGTTAAATCTGGGGGGGCACGTGACTCTGCGTGCCCCCCCCCCCATGCATCGTCATTGCTGTGCAAAGTGAGTGTAGAATGCTACAGCATCTTACATCTACTTTGCAATCAACTTGTACAAATGCTTACTGGGGTTTTCATAGTAATCAACGGGAGTTAGGCTCCTCAAACCCACTCAACTTCAGTGAAAGTTGGGCACCTAACTCTCTTAGGACCCTTTGACAATCTCAGCCATAAGTGCTACACAAGGTGCAAGCGAGTGTAGAATCAGGCCCCTAATTGGCTAATAGCTGCAGTAGCTGCTTAAGTTATTTCAAGTGAATAAGTACTTAAATATATTTTCATTTTGACACAGAATTGAGTGCCAGCTAGACATCCATCATCCTCATGAGCCAGCTCCGTGAACTGAGATCCTTTCATCATGGATGACTGTAATCACTCAATGGAGTGATGTGAATGTCTGTCACATTTATAGTTAGAAACAGTGGAGGCTGGTGACATCTGAAAATGATGAGGCAAACCTGACATGCACCCCCACTTAAGGCTGCATTTCCTCTCTCCAGTGGCTGGTACAACAGCCCATCGAAACTGTGCTGGTTTTGCCTACATAGCTAGGTGAAGTCTTAGGCTAGTTTCTGTCTTGAGGACAGCTGCGTGCATGGCATTTGTAATAAGTACATACCAGAAAGATTAGAAAGTGATGGCTATACAAATCTGTTTCATGCTAGGCACATGTAGCTGCTACCTCTTTATGCTCTGGCACTTCTAAATCAGTTATTAAAAAAATCAGTTACTGGTGAAACTTCCATGACTGTGGCTGGTCATTTGCCTTCGGTTTGATTATTAATGGTATTTATTAAGCATCTAAAATGTGCTTTGTGCATTAGAGACAAAGATACACCCAAGATCCCTGCCCTGAGGAGATTACAATCTAAGAGTTGGACTGGCACCGTGGAACCCAGCCTGTAGCAGATCTGCCAACTCACCGGCACGGCGCTTCCTGCTGGTCAGTCTGGGAATTAGCTTATACAGTTCAGGAGCACCCTCCTCTGGATGGTTTCTCCCTTTTCTCCCTTACTTGACCCTCTGCAGTCCTTTTATCTCCACCATGTATAGGCCCCACGTCCCTCCCAGACCACGGTGCCCCTTACCTTGGGGTGCTGCCCCTCACCCAGGGAACCCCGCTCCCCTGAGCCCACCTCACCTCAGTGACCCACTGCCAGTCCTCATCTAGCCCCTTTACTCAGGGGCAAACTGCAGTCTGTAATGGCCACTCATCATTGGCTAGGGGGTTGGACTTGCTGCCTTTCCCTGCAGCCCCAGTAACTCTTTAGGCCTTCCTGTCAGGCCTCAACCTGGGAGGTCGCCAGGCCTGAGCTCCCCAGCTCAGCCTACCCCTTCCCCAGCACTGCTCTGTTGAAGGTACCCTGTGCTCCCAGGCAGCCTGGTCCTTCCCACCCCAAGGCTGGAGTGAGACTGCCTGCCTCCTAGCTCACAGCCATTTTTATACTAGCCCTCCTGGGCCTGGATTGGCTGCTACCTGTCCTCCCCTGATTGGCTCCTCGGGGCAACCCTTTCCCAGAGCTGGGAGCAAGACACCTGTGACTGGCCCACTACACATCCTCCCCCTCAAAATCCCACCTCTGGGGACAGGGGAGCCTCCTAGCCTGGGCGACCCGAAGGTGTCCCACCAGTCGCTCTCGCTTCTCTTCATTTTCTTTCAACTTTAGGGCCAGGTCTTCCTTCTCCTTGTGGGCTTTTTGCAGCTCCACCTCCGCCGTCCAGAGGGCCTGTTCCGCTGCTGTCAGCCGCATACACAGGCTAATGTCCCCCGGGCTCTCTAACTTCAGGGTCTGGGTTCCCGTCGTAGCCTGCTCCCTAATAATCTGGGTCCCCGCTTCTTGCTGGGCCCTCTCTGTCCCAGTACATTTGTCTGATACCTCCTAATGGGCATGGCTCCCTGGCAGTTCTACTGCCCTCACTGCAGTGTTGACCCTGCCGGCCTTCGACCCCCTGGGGTCCTTAGGTATCTCCCCCTGCACCCCTCATCCATTGAGGGGACAGTGCCTCTTAATTTGGCCCCTCTCCTGGCACAAGAAGCAAACTCCTTGCCTCCTCCCAGCCTTGGGCCTTTCGAACTCCTTCCTGGACCTAGCCCTCCCTGGGCTGCCCTGGGCCATGTTCCCTGGGTCCAGGCAATCCCTCCATAGGTGCCCTTGCTGCCCACAGGCCCAAATTGTCCGTCCCCTCTTGGGTTTCTTCACCCAACGGGCCTTCCCAGGGTCTTATCCCTTCCCCTGTTCTGGGTGAGGCTCCTTGTCCCCAACCCAATAGGGACAGTCCCCTCTCAAATGTCCCTGCCTCCCACAGGCATAACAAGCCCTGCACTCTGCCCCCAGCCTCTTGGCCATGGCACTCGGCTTTCCATCACGCTCTCGGCAGCTCTTCTTGAACTCCCTTCTCCGAAGTTGCACCAGGGCCCACTGCTCCCTTGCCAGCTGCCTCACCTGCTCTTGGAGGGCCCACTGCACCTCCCATAGTCTCTCTTGGGGGTCCCAGGATCCCTTGCAGCAGGGACTCCCATGTCTCTTGTGGGTCATCTGCCCCCTTCCACCAGGGCCAAACAGGGATGGCATAAGCATCTTCCACAAAGAACATCTCCGTGTATCCGGGATCATCATCCCTCAATAGTGCACAACTTGCCCAGTCCTGACAGTTCCCCTTGTATCAGGAGTGGACCGCATATGCCTGCATTCTTCATCATGTGTAGCTGATCGTCAACTCACTGGTNAAAGAACATCTCCGTGTATCCGGGATCATCATCCCTCAATAGTGCACAACTTGCCCAGTCCCGACAGTTCCCCTTGTATCAGGAGTGGACCGCATATGCCTGCATTCTTCACCATGTGTAGCTGATCGTCAACTCACTGGCGCGGCGCCTCCTGCTGGTCAGTCCAGGAATTAGCTTATCCAGCTCAGGAGCACCCTTCTCTGGATGGTTTCTCCCTGCCCTTACCTGACCCTCTGCAGTCCTTTTATCTCCACCACGTACAGGCCCCACATCCCTCCTGGACCACGGTGCCCCTTACCTTTGGGTGCTGCTCCTCACCCAGGGAACCCCACTCCCCTGAGCCCACCTCACCTCAGTGACCCACTGCCAGTCCTCATCTAGCCCCTTTACTCAGGGGCAAACTGCAGTCTGTAATGGCCACTCATCATTGGCTAGGGGGTTGGACCTGCTGCCTTTCCCTGCAGCCCCAGTAACTCTTTAGGCCTTCCTGTCAGGCCTCAACCTGGAAGGTCATCAGGCCTGAGCTCTCCAGCTCAGCCTACCCCTTCCCCAGCACTGGTCTTCCCAGGCAGACCAGTGCTTCCCACCCCAAGGCTGGAGTGAGACTGCCNCCCTTACCTTGGGGTGCTGCCCCTCACCCAGGGAACCCCGCTCCCCTGAGCCCACCTCACCTCAGTGACCCACTGCCAGTCCTCATCTAGCCCCTTTACTCAGGGGCAAACTGCAGTCTGTAATGGCCACTCATCATTGGCTAGGGGGTTGGACTTGCTGCCTTTCCCTGCAGCCCCAGTAACTCTTTAGGCCTTCCTGTCAGGCCTCAACCTGGGAGGTCGCCAGGCCTGAGCTCCCCAGCTCAGCCTACCCCTTCCCCAGCACTGCTCTGTTGAAGGTACCCTGTGCTCCCAGGCAGCCTGGTCCTTCCCACCCCAAGGCTGGAGTGAGACTGCCTGCCTCCTAGCTCACAGCCATTTTTATACTAGCCCTCCTGGGCCCAGATTGGCTGCTACCTGTCCTCCCCTGATTGGCTCCTCGGGGCAACCCTTTCCCAGAGCTGGGAGCAAGACACCTGTGACCGGCCCACTACACATCCTCCCCCTCAAAATCCCACCTCTGGGGACAGGGGAGCCTCCTAGCCTGGGCGACCCGAAGGTGTCCCACCAGTCGCTCTCGCTTCTCTTCATTTTCTTTCAACTTTAGGGCCAGGTCTTCCTTCTCCTTGTGGGCTTTTTGCAGCTCCACCTCCGCCGTCCAGAGGGCCTGTTCCGCTGCTGTCAGCCGCATACACAGGCTAATGTCCCCCGGGCTCTCTAACTTCAGGGTCTGGGTTCCCGTCGTAGCCTGCTCCCTAACAATCTGGGTCCCCGCTTCTTGCTGGGCCCTCTCTGTCCCAGTACATTTGTCTGATACCTCCTAATGGTCACGGCTCCCTGGCAGTTCTACTGCCCTCACTGCAGTGTTGACCCTGCCGGCCTTCGACCCCCTGGGGTCCTTAGGTATCTCCCCCTGCACCCCTCATCCATTGAGGGGACAGTGCCTCTTAATTTGGCCCCTCTCCTGGCACAAGAAGCAAACTCCTTGCCTCCTCCCAGCCTTGGGCCTTTCGAACTCCTTCCTGGACCTAGCCCTCCCTGGGCTGCCCTGGGCCATGTTCCCTGGGTCCAGGCAATCCCTCCATAGGTGCCCTTGCTGCCCACAGGCCCAAATTGTCCGTCCCCTCTTGGGTTTCTTCACCCAACGGGCCTTCCCAGGGTCTTATCCCTTCCCCTGTTCTGGGTGAGGCTCCTTGTCCCCAACCCAATAGGGACAGTCCCCTCTCAAATGTCCCCGCCTCCCACAGGCATAAAAAGCCCTGCACTCTGCCCCCAGCCTCTTGGCCATGGCACTCGGCTTTCCAGCACGCTCTCGGCAGCTCTTCTTGAACTCCCTTCTCCGAAGTTGTACCAGGGCCCGCTGCTCCCTTGCCAGCTGCCTCACCTGCTCTTGGAGGGCCCACTGCACCTCCCATAGTCTCTCTTGGGGGTCCCAAGATCCCTTGCAGCAGGGACTCCCATCTCTCTTGTGGGTCATCTGCCCGCTTCCACCAGGGCCAAACAGGGATGGCATAAGCATCTTCCACAAAGAACATCTCCGTGTATCCGGGATCATCATCCCTCAATAGTGCACAACTTGCCCAGTCCTGACAGTTCCCCTTGTATCAGGAGTGGACCGCATATGCCTGCATTCTTCATCATGTGTAGCTGATCGTCAACTCACTGGTGCGGCGCCTCCTGCTGGTCAGTCCAGGAATTAGCTTATCCAGCTCAGGAGCACCCTTCTCTGGATGGTTTCTCCCTGCCCTTACCTGACCCTCTGCAGTCCTTTTATCTCCACCACGTACAGGCCCCACATCCCTCCTGGACCACGGTGCCCCTTACCTTGGGGTGCTGCTCCTCACCCAGGGAACCCCACTCCCCTGAGCCCACCTCACCTCAGTGACCCACTGCCAGTCCTCATCTAGCCCCTTTACTCAGGGGCAAACTGCAGTCTGTAATGGCCACTCATCATTGGCTAGGGGGTTGGACCTGCTGCCTTTCCCTGCAGCCCCAGTAACTCTTTAGGCCTTCCTGTCAGGCCTCAACCTGGAAGGTCATCAGGCCTGAGCTCTCCAGCTCAGCCTACCCCTTCCCCAGCACTGGTCTTCCCAGGCAGACCAGTGCTTCCCACCCCAAGGCTGGAGTGAGACTGCCTGCCTCCTAGCTCACTGCCATTTTTATACCAGCCCTCCTGGGCCTGGATTGGCTGCTACCTACCCTCCCCTGATTGGCTCCTTGGGGCAGCCCTTTCCCAGAGCTGGTTTTAACCCCTTTCTGATTGGAGCGGGGTGACCGCCCTGCTACACAGCCCAAAAAGGGGCAGTGTACAGCTGTGCTGCTGTAGGAACTGAATTGCAGGAACCAAACTATGGCCTAGTCTACACTGAAAAGTTATATCAGCCTAGCTACATCAGCTAGAAATGTGAAAAAACCACATCCTGGACTGACGTAGCTATGCCAGCCTACCCTCCAGTATAGATGCAGCTGTGTCAATGGAAGTGGGCTTCCATCAACTTCGCTAACATTGTTCAGAGAGGTGCTCCTACACAGACAGAAAAACTGTTTCTGTCAGTATAGGTTACATCTACACGTTGGGGCTATGCTGGGCTAGTCTCCATACTGTAGACATACCCAGTTACCTCCTCCACTCTGGTTGAGCTCTGCTGGCCAGCACATTGGGAGAGGTCGGGTGGAGACAAGGCTACGGTAACTCCCATCTCAAGGGCAGAGGAAAAAGAGAAGGCACTAGGTTATGGCTGCTGTCATCCATGCTGCTACATATAATACAGGTACCATCTTACACCTGTGCGTAGACCTGTACCCAGGTGTGATCGGGTATACCATGCCCACTGCCTTGGAGCACCTCGCCCTAATAAGATGATCTGCCAGAGGGGAAAAGCAATTAGTTCAGACCTCCAGTGGTTGCCTAGACCAGTGGTTCCCAACCTTTTCAGTGTGGCGGGTGCCTGACAACTAGCCGTCGAGGAGTGTGGCCGCTGGACAAGCAGCCGCCGAAATGCCGCGGAGAAGTAGCGTCATCAAGAGGTGTCGCCGCCGAAATACCGCCGAAAATCAGCGGCATTTCAGCGGCGGCGCTTCTTGATGTTGCCGCTTCTTGGCGGCATTTTGGCGGCTGCTTTTCCGGCGGAGCAGTAGGCGGGCGCACATAGATGCCATGGCGGGCGCCATGGTGCCCGCGGGCACCGTGTTGGGGACCCCTGGCCTAGACAGTCCTCCTGTGATCAGTTGTGGGCAGAACCTGCAAGAGTTGGTCCTCCAGCACCTAGAGGGCTGGAAGCAGGTGGAGGCCAGTCAGGGTCCAGCAGACTAGATAAAAAGGGCTGGCTGCTTTTACTAGGTGCCAGTTCTGGGTGAAGTCAGGACAAGCAAAGAAGGCTGTCCCTACTGTAACCAAGTAACTGGGCCTAGCCAGGGGTCTAACCTTGACAACATTGGCCTTGGATCTCCATGAAGGATTCACATTTATGTTATAGGCTTTAATGCCCACATGGCTATTTTTGAGTTCAGCATTAATTTGTTTTCTGCTAATCCTGAAAGGGGAATGCACTGAGAACTGACTTGGCCAGAGAGCTAGGCCACTGAAGAAGCTGACCATTGCAGAACAAGGACACGAGGTGGGGTGTGTCGCTATAGGGGATGAACCCCTGCAACACCAGGTCTTGACATGACGGGGTACTCTGATGGTGAGTGCACAAGAGAACACCGGAGTTATGATCTGGCCCCAAAGAGGAAACAAATAAAGGAGGAAGGACGTTGAAATTCAACAGCAGCCCTGTGACGGATGCTGGAGTTAGCATGCATCTGGTTAATTCTAGGATATTCATTTAGAGTTTTTTAAACCCACTCTTACTTGTCTGCTTTGTTAAAAACTTCTTTGAGGCAGGGACTAGGAATTTAAAAAAGATGTTTTTTTCAGTGTACAAACTGGTGCTGTACAAGATACAGGCTTGTTGATGTGATCTGGCTTTGCTCTTTGGGCTTGTAAGGTCTCATCTGTCATGGCATGCGTCCATCCCATCTATCCCTCTTGGTTCTTACATGCTGCCCGTGAAGCCTTTACTTCAATCTTTTCACAACTAAAGCACATAGGGACAGATTTTTCACTCATTTACATTGGTGTCAATTCAGAGTAATTCCACTAGAGTCTGTGATGTAAATGAAAAGAATCTGACCAATCAGTTTTTGGAAGTGTTTTTAAAACTTACCTATGGACTGAAAATAAGCAGATTGTTTCCGACCTAATAGAGGAGCTTTCTCTATCGGAATGCTGCTTTAGTCTACCTTGAGTTGATTGATGGTAGCATAATAATGCTGATCGATTAGCTCATCAGTGTCATCCTTTGAGAGAATGTGCTTTAGTTAATGACATATGTTGACTAATAGAGTCTTGTTTAAATGTCAAGGGGCCAGAATAAGATGCTCCAATAAGTATTTACATTTATACCTTTGGGAAGATCACATCTAGAGCTGCTTCATAAATAAAGAATTTTTATAACAGTTACAGCTTCTCTACCTGCCATAGTGAGCAGAATTTGGCTCAGTATCTCCAGTAATAATCAGATATAATCACTGAACTTCTACATTAATTTTCATTTCCCTCTTATAATTATGGAGGCCATGCATGTGCTCTGCAGCCCCGTAGCCAGGAACACAGAAAGCAGGTTCTCCTTAGTAGTGATCCCTTTTTAGCTGGATCAGAGAAAGAGTTTTTGATTGAATTTTCTCTTTTCCAATGTCATTTATTTCTGAACAAACCAAACTCACCTCCCTTAATTAGATTACATGCCACTTATTGGCCATCTTGATAGCATCCCTATACCTTTGTTGCTGGATAGAAGCTATAATTCTGTTAATTTTTCCTTCAAGCATAAAAATCTGAATGAAATTCTAAAATGTTATTATATTCAATAATTATCTTAATTATATTCAACAATTATATTAATAATCCCAGTGGGCCATATCATACTATCAGATTTCCAAACATAGCTTCCACTTTGTTTTTAAATTGCCCTTCAAAGAAATGCTTGGGTGATAATGGCAAACTACTGTTCTTAGAGGCCATCTGACATACAGTAGGTAAATCTACAGAGAATCAATAGAAATATCTTTCTACTAGTGGTGCATGGAGTGCACTTTCTCTTATGGAGTGGTGCATTTTTATGACAAGGTTTGACTCACATTAAAATGAATCTTGTAAGTAGGTGGTTGAATGGGGGCATATTTTGGTATATACAGGTATATAATTAGACAGTAGAAGTTAATTTTGTATATTGTATTGGACTTAAATCAAAATGTTCAGGATTCCCACGGTGTGTTATGCGAAGTTTTTATAGCATATGTAAAAATTGACTTCCTATGAAGTATAACTGTTGGACAGATTTATTGCACACTTTTGAGGAGAACTATTCATGGTGTGTGTCTGCTGCTATCCATTTTGCAGAGCTGACATGCTCAGCATTGCAGACTGACACTGAGGTGCTCATATTCAAATGGATGTGTGTATTAAAAAGCAGCAACGCATCTGCAGGCTGAATCTGCGACATTTTCATAGTGGGTTGATTAGGTGTGCCTAAGTAAATGAGCTTTTGTTTATGCCTCAGCATGGGTGCTGGGTAGATAAAGCCCGCCTTACTTTCAGAGCAGCCTGTCTGTAGGCAGTAACTGAGCTAGGCAAACACTCATAGTGCACTCGCCCATGGAGAGCTGCCATTTGTTGGGTGCGAAGGCATATTTATATCTGACAGAGGCCTGCTGTGGATTTTAAGAGTTTGTTCTGATAACGTTTAACAGCGTAAGCATAAGTAGAACTGCGTATGTGTAAGAAACTGCAGAGTAATCGTGTTTGGGAGAACAAGAAAAGATAAAGTAACTAGAAGCTAGGAAAGACTGGTTTGAACTTGACCTGTACTGACAGGAGGACAGTTAACATGGAAATGACAGACTAATACGTATGTATTAGGAAAAAATAACAAAAAGTGTGTGCAACAAATGGAGGTTGGAGCTGTATTGTCCGGTGCTGGAAGTGACTGTGAGGAAATCATCCTGCTGAGCTTCCCACTTGTGATTAACAGATGACTACTTGCTGAGTGTTTTGCCTTAATAAAGTTTTATTAGACCCATCTGCTGAGTAAGTGAATCTCAGTCCAACACCACTGGTTCGCAGTTCATTCTCAAATGGCTGTTGGGAGCTGCCTGCACAGGCTGCCCTGAGACAAGACTTTCACATGCAGCAGTTAGGAAAGAGGGGTCTAGTATGCTGATCCACAGGGCTAACAATTTATCATGGCTGTACAGAGATAAATGAGAGAGAGTGAGACAGATGAGGTCTCTGTAACTGCAGTGCAAGCTTTATAGGTTACAGAGCTAGTAGGGAAGGGGTGTGGTCATCAGCTTTGGTCATTCCTGACAGAGAGAGCTTTCTCTGATTTATCACTGTCTACACCTGGCCGAGGAGCAAGTGTTCTAGAGAGATTGGTTTGCAAGACAAATGTTCCACTCTTCCTGAAAGGACTTAAAATGGGGGCCTGGAGAATCAGATACTGAGTGTCATACTATACTAGTAGAGCCTTAGAATTTTTCAGCAGAATTAATCCTGCTGAGGTAGAGTAAGGATATTTTCCATTGATGTGTGTGAAGTTTTTTCCCCAGTAGGTCATGCTTCTTTTGCACTCACCCAGCCACTTTCCAGGTACATAGATCTCATCTGTTCTCCCCCCTCATTTATCTCTGTACAGCCATGATAAGCCATTTTCTTATCCCATGTCAGGTACACATCTGAGTACTATGCAAGACCAAATGCTGAATTCAGTACCTATGTTCCACAGTACCTAGTTTCCTCTATACACACCCTATGGGAGTGCAAATCCTCTACACCTCTTTGAGGTCATGTCTACACTGAAAAGTTTTGCTGCTTTAACTATCCTGGCTAATATGGGTATAGATTATTCTGGTTCAGCAAAGCAAAATAAGCTATAACTGTATCTACATTAGGGCTTTTACCAGCATAACTATGTCAATTAAAAAAACATCTTCCTGACTGATAGAGTTATGCCAGGAAAACTATTTAGGTGTAGGTCAGTCCTGAGTAACCCATACATAGACCTTTATTGGACTGGCTTCTCTGGAGCAACAGTTTGAATTTATTAGATCCTTCCCCTTTTAGTGGGTTTGGCCTCCACTCCTGCCTTGCTCCTCTGTGAGCACAAAGCACCTGGAAGCAGTTACCCTGCACAGAAAAGAGTAGATGATAGACATCCCACCTCAGGAGATCTGCAAGCTGTGTGCACCATGGAACTGTGCAACATCTGTGCTAGGGCAAAAAGGGTTTTAGGAGAGTTCGAGAAGACAGAAGCATGAACGCAGCTGTATCCTCAGCCATTTGGCTTCGTTGGCCAAACCATGCTCCATCCCACACTGCAGGGCCTCAGTGAGTGCAAAGGGACTGTGGGAGCAGCTACTTACCACGGTGCAGGGAAGGATTCTGTCTCTCTCTCCTTCACAAAGAACCCCTGCACAAAGTCTGTTCCCTTGGATTTTGCCCAAAGAGGGAAGATTTGGCTTTTACTGTCTGATTAATTGTTAACTCTGTGGCATTACTTTCTTCCTTCCAGTTACACTGTTAAAATCATAGTAGGAATATTGATACTCACACTCTGCCCAGCATTCTATACTAATGTATTCCTAATGTAACCCACTAAACGTAGTTTATGATCAGGTAGAAGAGGTGGAGGATCTTACCTCTAAGAACTTGAGGTGCCCGTTGATATAGGTTGCACACACACGCTGCCCTGAGAAATAACCCAAAAGAGCATTGATTTACTTGTTATGTTTCCCAAACATCATTATGAGCAACCAGAGATTTCTAGTCAGAAGGACTTATTTTAGATTAAGATAAACAGAAAAAGAGTAAAAAGTCTCCATGAGAAAGAGCACAGTGTTTTTACCCTGTAAGTGCCTCCTCCAGAGCCCACTGAAGTGAATGGAATGACCCCCATTGACTTCAATGGACATTAGACTGAGCTCAGTAATGGCAGCTGTCTCTGTAGATAGCAGCTCCTAGAAATGTAAAGGAGCACTGTACAGGACACGGAATGATGAATTACACGGCTATGTATGCCGCAATTTTCTGGCTCAGTTTTGAGATCATTATTCCTGGGACATAACAAAGTTCAGAGACAGATATCAAAATCCTGGTATAGGTGGCGGTGGGGGGGGAAATCCTGCTAATTGATATGATTTTGAAATTTTACCAGGTGTTTTCAGGAAGGAGAAAAAAATAGAGCTTGTTAGAATCAGCACAAAACTATTTCCCTTATAATTTCAAGTCATACCTTGGCTGTAGAGACAGAGACATGCATTCATCATCTCAATTCGTTTTATATATAGTTTGCTTATTTTACCTTCACTCTTATCAAGAGGATAAAAACATATTGAAAATGAGGTCTCCTAGCAAGAACAAAAGCAACTTGGAAAGGTACATTCTGCAAACACAGATCCATTAATTTAAGTCCTGAAGGGACTGCATTATATTATTACAAATAATATGCAGGAACACAGAATGAAAAGAAAAAAATAGGAAGAGTAGTTGGCCTTTTGGAGAAGTAATTTTTTCACATTCCGAGACTGAAAACCACATTTCTTTAATCATAAGTTTTGTAAAATGTCTTCTTAAATTTCCTGCCCAATACATCATAGTGTGACTCATGGAACTAAGTTGCGTAGGTCACATCAGGCTGTTTTGTATAAGACAACATGATGTCATTAATACAGCCCAATGTGATGTGCCAGAGAATGTAGGATGTTGCCCATGAGATGTGACAGAATGATTCTCAGATTGTTTAAAATGTAAGATACAACAAAGTGCTAGATAACTATCTCATGGTGTTACTGCTACATATACCACAATAACTATTTTTCATTTATATGGTTTTTCATCTTGGAGGATCTCATCAAGGTGCTCGACATATAAATACTCACCATCCGCTGAAATACAACCACCCTTGGTACAGTGGAACACAAAAACCATTCTGTGTCCGTAATATTGCGCAACAGGGTGTGTTTTTTCTTTCTATTTTAAAAGGAAAGTTAATGAAAAAATAATTACTCTAACTGAAACTGTAGGAGGATGTCTAATTTTTGATTACCTAAAGCAGAATTTGACCAGGACCAAAAGTCTTCTCAGAAGTCCTTTGAGATACTGTAATTATTATGAGTGCTCAAGGTCTTGGTTTCATGGCATGTGTCACCAAAGGATCTCCAGTAAAACAGTGCCACTTACAGCACTTGGTTCATTGGTTCAGTACTGACTCAAAGGGAGAGACATCACCTACCAGATCACCAACAATGCACAGAAACACAGACCTTAAATGTGTGATAAGAGTGGAACTGAAAATCAGAGTGGATCCTCTGCAGTGGTCCTTGTAGTGCTATGGCAGGTCCAATGACTATTGCTCAGACTTCCCTGGTGCTTCCACTGGCAAGCTTGCTTTCTTTCAGATCCCCTCTGATTTTTCCTTATCTAAAGATTACAATCACTAATTAACCACTCACAGGTTATGGCATGTCAGCAAGAGCCAGTGCTTGATCTTCAGTAGCGGCGCCAGTTCTTCCGGCGCCCTGGGCGGCAGAAGGTCCCGCCCCCGAAACAGCAGCGGCGGAAGGTCCCACCCCCAAAATTGAATGGACGGCCGGGGCGCCGGCGCCCCCAAAATAACAGTGCCCTAGGCGACCGCCTAGGTCGCCTAATGGGTTGCGCTGGCCCTGTTGATCTTAAATCTAAACAGGGCATCATCAACAGTAGTACTTTAAAGCAGTAGTTTCTGTAATGTATTACAACATAGACCTCTACCCCGATATAACGCTGTCCTCGGGAGCCAAAAAAATCTTACCGTGTTATAGGTGAAACCGCATTATATCGAACTTGCTTTGATCCGCCGGAGCACGCAGCCCCGCCCCCCCCGGAGCGCTGCTTTACCGCGTTATATCCGAATTCGTGTTATATCGGGTCGCGTTATATTGGGGTAGAGGTGTACTAGCACTTCAGCTAATCTTCGTTAATTCCCAGTGTGACCCTGTCTCACGCCAAGCACCCCTGGCAATACTGGAGTTCCCTAATCATGCAGGACTCTCTCGGGTACCTTGTTGCTTAGATTCTGCAACTTTATTTTAAATCATCCCTGGGAAAATGGGCAATTTGGTACTGCCTCCTATTGTCAGCTCATGTGTCAACTTGGTATATCTCTTTTAATGGAGGGATATTGCCAGATGAGAACATGCTCTATCAGTTGGACAAACATTTCCACTGCACAGGAAGAAAAATATTGGCTTGCATGTTTTTCCATCTCTGCTAGGTAAATCTGGTCTATAAAATTGAGCCTATTTGGGTAGACGCTCTATGGGTCTCATCCAAATGCATCCAACATAGTCACACCCGCTTCCCCTACTGTGTCCTGCAGTGTGACATCACTAAGGAAATATACACATCTGTTATAGGACAAATAGTCCTGCGTGAAGGTTTAAAATCTGCTTTCTGTGTTTCCTCAAGCACGGAGGCTTAAAATTAATTTTTCACAATGTGTGCAGAAAGTGAAACAAAAAGGGCATGAGTGCATCCAGTGTGAATTCAGGTTCAGGTTCAGGTAAGTTTTTTTCCAGCATTAACTGAGCTCTTCCTACAGACTCAAAAGAAAAAAAAATGTTAAAATGCATTCATACCTGGCAATTACAGGCCAGTAAACCTAACTTCAGTACCAGGCAAATTGGTTGACACTATAGTAAACAACAGACTTAACAGACACATAGATGAACACAATATGTTGAGGACAAGCCAACTCAGCTTTTGTAAAGGAAAATCATGCCTCACCACTCTATTAGAATTCTTATCTGTCAACAAGCATGTGGACAAGGTTGATCCAGTCAATATAATGTACTTGGTCATTCAGAAAGCCTTTGACAAGGTCTCTCACCAAAGGCTCTTAAGCAAAGTAAGCTGTCCTGGGATAAGAGGGAAGGTCCTCTCCTGGATCAGTAACTGGTTGAAAGATAGAAAACAAAGGGTAGGAATAAATAGTCAGTTTTCACAATGGAAAGAGGTAAAAAGCGGGGTTGCCTAAGGATCTGTACTGGGCCCTATGCTGTTCCACATCTTCATAAATGATCTGGAAAAGGGGGTGAAAAGTGAGGTAGCAAAGTTTGCAGACAATACAAAATTACTCAAAATCATTAAATCCAAAGCTGACAGAGAGTTACAAAGGCATCTCACTAAACTGGGTGACTGAACAACAAAATCAGGGCTGGCCTTAGGGAAAATGGCACCCTGGGCAAACTTGTATTTTGGTGCCCCCGGCCCCCGTGAGCATGGCAACCCCATTGCCCCTGTCCTCCCTGGGGGCCCCCATTTCCCCAGGTCCCTGCGAGCTCCCCTCCCCCACATGACTCCTGGCCCCCACAGGCTCCCTGGGCTCCCCCCAGACCTCACTGCCTTCCCACAGTGCTTAATTTGTATTGAAAGAGGTGCCAGGGCTCAGCCCCAGCAAGCCCAGGCACAAATTAAGCACTAGCTGGGAGGCTGGAGAGCATCAGCTGCTGGCTGGGCGCCCAGCTCTGAAGGCAGTGCTGGCACCAGCAGCAACAAAGTAATAAGCTTGGCATGGTATCTAGTGTATTGCCACCCTTACTCTAGAATAAAGTAAGGGATGGAGAGAACCCAGACAAACAGAGGGAAGATAGACCCATCTTGCGCTAGTGCAGAGAAGCTGAGAGATGGCGTCACTGATAAAACTGAGCGTGAGTTCAGGCATCTAATCTGAGATGTATGTCTGAAATTATTGTAAAATACACAGTAACAGAGCAGGGAGCAGCAAGGGGAGAGACCAGTACTACCCTGCCCCAGACTATCTTGCCTCCCACCACCCAGCTTGGGGCCGGATTGTGTTGACCAGAAGCTGCAGTTTATGTCTCTATGCAAATACACCCATCAAATAATTTACACAGACCATCCCACAGAGAGGCCATTTTGGCAGGGCCGGGGGAAATCTCTGGTGCACCCTAGGCCAACTCCTACCTGCGAGATGTTCTCCTTTGGATACAGGCTCTGCCCTTGCAGCTTCCCAACCAGGACGAACAGACAGAGGAGGAAGGGGCCCACTCTGCACTTATAAAGGAGAGTGAAGAGGTGGAGCTGGAAAGAAATGGGTGGAGTCACCCAAGGGGGCAGATCTTGCTGGGGGAGCTCAGAGCACAGAGGCTGCAGTTGGGTGAGAAGGGGGCCATGTTGTGTGTCCGTGAGGGGGCAGGGACGTTCCTGGCACAGTTCGGGTTGGGCTGGTGAGGCAGCCACTGTGACAGCGGCCCTCCGGCGGGGATGGGTCACGTGGCCTGGGGCCAGATCTGCCCTGCGCGGTGCCCTGCCTCCCATGCTCAGACACTCCAGCATCTCTGCCTCCAGTTACAAGAAAAGGGGCTCCTCGCTCTCAGGGCTGCAGAGAGACCTTTGCACACAGGGCCCGAGTGCGAGTGACAGGATGAGCCTGCCGCCGGGACTCTTCCCACTGCTACCTCTGGGGTCCAAGCTCCGCCCCACCCAAGTCCCATCATGAGCTTGTTATAGCTCCGCCCCCTCAGGTGACTCCTCCCCTTTCCTCCCAACTCCACCTCCTAACACTGCCATATAAGTCCCCTCCCCTGCTGTGGCAGGATGAGGCCCTCCTTGCTGGGCTGACTCCAGGTTGGCAGGAGCTGGCTGGAGGGAGTTTTTGTTAGAGTAATCCCAGGTAAATCCTGATTATAGCCCCAGCAGGGGCCTCCACAGCTGCCACAGGCCTGACTCCACTCCCAGGCTGAGCCCTCGGCAGGGGGGCAGTTGTGACACTGGCGTTAATGGGACGTGTGCAAACAACCATTGTTACAAACCCGACTGGGTGAGACTGGCCCTTGTCCAGGAGAGGCCTGTCCCTGCAGAGCCATGGCAGCAGCAGCTCTGGTGTTAAGGTAGCAAATCTAGGACTCCTCATGAACTGTTACTGCCTCAAAACGCAGAACTCAAAGCTGGGGCCTGGGGTTGAGATCAGTCGGACAGGGCCTGTCTGACCCAGAGGTCTCCAATGGCCCCTCACTCCTTTGCAGCAAAAGAACAGCAATAATCCCTGGCTGCTACCCCCCCCCCCCCCCCAGGGCTCCCTACATCCAGGTCACTTTCCCCACCTGGGCTGCTTAAGGGGAGGGCAGGAGAGCAGCAGCTCCTGATGTTCGCCTCACAGCACAGCCCAGGTGGGAAAGTGACCTGGATGCAGGGAGCCCTGGTATTGCTCTTTGCTCCCTCCTCACAGCCCCCTGGGGGGGGGGGGACATTGTGGGGGGTAAGCAGTATCTGTGCATCACTGCTTGCTACCCCCCCATGTTCCTCCACTGGGAGGAAGCAGGGAGAAATCTGGGTGTCCTTTCCCCCAACATCACCTCTGTGAGTTTGCAGTGCTCCCCAGCCAGCCAACAGCATGCACCTCTGCACTGCCACATGGTGCCCCACTGATCATGGCACCCTGAGTGGTCTCCCAGGTGGACCACCCTTAAGGCCATCCCTGAACAAAATAGCAGATGAAATCAGTGTTGACAGGTGCAAAGTAATGCACATTGGAAAACACAAATCCCAACTATGCAGACAAAATGATGGGGGTCTAAATTAGCTGTTACCACGCAAGAAAGAGATCTTGGAGTCATCGTGGATAATTCTCTGAAAACATCTGCTCATCGTGCAGCCGCAGTCAAAAAAGCGAACAGAATGTTAGGAAGCATTAGGAAAAGGATAGATAATAAGAGAGAATATATGATAATGCCACTATATCAAGCCCTGGTATGCCTACACCTTGAATATTGCATGCAGTTCTGGTTGCCCCATCTCAAAAGAGATATATTGGAATTGAAAAAGGGGAAGAGAAGGGCAGTTTCCATACGAAGAGAGATTTAAAAGACTGGGACTGTTCATCTGAGAAAAGAGACAACTAAGGGGGGGATATGATAGATGTTTATAAAATCATGAATGGCATGGAGAAAGTGAATAGGAAAGTGTTATTTACCCCTTAACATAACACAGGAACTAGGGTTCAGCAGGTTTAAAAACAAACATAAGGAAATACTTCTTCACACAATGCACAGGCAACCTGTGGAACTCGTTGCCATAGGATGTTATGGGGGTTCAAAGAATGTACAAGGGGGTTCAAAGAACATGGAGGATAGGTCCATAAATGGCTATTAGCCAAGATGGTCAGGGATGCAACCCCCTGCTCTGGGTGTCCCTATACCTCCTACTGCCAGAAGCTGGGCTTGGACAACAGGAGATGGATCACACAAAATTGCCCTGATCTGTTCATGCCCTTGGAAGCACCTGGTATTGGTTACTGTCAGAGACAGGATACTGGGCTAGCGGGATCATTGGACTGACTCAGAATGCCCGTTCTTTATGTTCTTATGGCTCATTGTTTTTCATAACACTTTGATTTTTCATTTTCCCAATTTTATGTGGGATTTTTTTCACTGACTATTTCCTACCAATTTTCAAAATGGGTCATTTTAAAAAATGAAATATTAAAAAACCAACAAAAACAAAACCAACCGCCAAACTGAGTTTACCAATCAAAACAGGAAATCCAAGAAGCAGAGACAAAAATTACGGCTCAGAGAAACCAACAAGCAAAATATATTAATAACAAATGTTAATGTTTTCATCAAACATTTTCAAAAAGCAGAACATTAAAAAAATAGTTGGATTTTTTCTAAAAAGGTTTTAAAGTTTTTTTTTCTTCCCCAAAAGACCATTTTTCAACAACAAAAAGTTTCAGTTGACCAATGTCGACCAGTTCCATTCAGAAGTGACAAGAAATGTTGCCTTTTAGTTGACCCCAGGCCTACCTAGCCAGGGTCACTGCACTATAAGGACTACTACTTAGTCTGTGTATGATAATTAACATTTGCCCCTCAGTCTCCTCTCACTTACACCCATGTTACTTGGTGTAACTCTGGTGACTTTAAATGCAGTTACTCCTTAAACTACTGTAAAGTGAAAGGCGAATCATGTTCCTTGTCCAAAGCACCGTACTTGAACAGATTCATTTACATTTAAAACTTCACTCAGGATTTCCAAATATTCATTAACATAAAACTATTTAGAGGTAGTAGATGTCAAGTGAAGTGGTTAATAATCTTGTTTACACGGTACATAAAAGGGTTGAGAAAGATCAAAGAGATTGTCTCAAAATTCAATGCAAAAATTATTAGCACCTAGAAACCTCTTTTGGGCAATTAATAGTCCTTTGATATTGAAAGTCTTCATTGTTCTACAGAATGCCAGGTTTTTAGAGTGTCAAAGCCAGACCAAAATTCCTTTGATTTCTTTGTGTGAATAAAATCTTTAATTTCATGACTCTTCTGTGAGAACAAGTGTAGTTAAATAGGACTGATTGCTCCTCTAGTGCAGTCATTGGACTTTGTTCCAAGGAATCCTGAAGACATTGTTTCTTCTCTTCCTGAACTGACATCAAACATCACTCTCGGTGTCAACATCTGTAAATATAGAAGCTGCAGCATTTAGAAGAAATAGTTCTTCAAAGTGCCATTTTGCTCCCCATCCTCAGTAGGGTTGGCTTTTTGGTTAGCTATAGTTGTTCTGCAAGTGCATTCTAAGGGCTGGCTATGCACAAAAGTACTGCTTTAACTATACTGGCTATATACAAGGTAGTTAAAGTGTTATAACTCCCCATAGCGTGCATGCAGATATTGCAGTATACAATGAGCACCTTTATACTGGTATGACTGCGCCCACACTAAGGGGTTATACTGGTATAACTCTTTTGGTTAAAAAAAAAAAATCACACCCCTAACCAAAATAGTTATACTAGTACAAAGTCTGTGTATAGACAGACCAATGGGGGAAATCCTGATCCTTCTTCAGCAGCCAAGGAGTGCCCTGCCTGCAGTGGAACTGGTGCAGTTTCAATGAATGGAAAGAGGACACCTTAAATACAGTTTCATTGAAGGGAGTCTGCATTCTCTATTACTCAAACCATAATACAAAGGCATTTTATTCTTTGTTTCCCCAATGGAAAATGTTTATTGAGTTTTCCATACGTGCTGCAGGAAGAGAACTAAAGTTCTTTTCTGAATAGAGTTCTTCATGAATATCCTGTAGCAAATCCAAAATATTTCACAAGTGCAGGGAACAGAGCAGCAATATGAAAAGTGTTATATTCACACACACAACCCACAGTATCAGTAACAGGGAGCAAGCTTAGGTTCATATAATGTGCCACAGATTGTCATCTTTAGGTTTCAAAGTTAACACCCCATTAGTTGAATGGGGCAGTTTACACCTCTGAGTTATTGTTTCAGGACCTCTGCAAACTCAGGAAGATGTCACTGCATCAGATACATTCAGTTCATCTTTTTTTGAGGTTGTCTTCACCATCATGAGGGTGAGAAACAGGACCGTATTCTTAGCTGATGTAAATTGGTGCAGCACTATTGAAAAATGTATGCCAAAAATGAAATCTTAGACTCTGGAGCACAATTTTATGGCAAAATTCTGTGACTGGGTGGGAGGGATATCTCAGTGGTTTGAGCATTGGCCTGCTAAACCCAGGGTTGTGAGTTCAATCCTTGAGGGGGCCATTTAGAGATCGGGGGGAAACACTGTCAGGGACAGTACTTGGTCCTGCTAGTGAAGGCAGAGGACTGGACTCAATGACCTTCAAGGTCCCTTCCAGCTCTACGAGATAGGTATATCTCCATATATATATATAGAGAGAGAGAGTCCCTCCCTATACATGAAGGCATAACCGAATTTCATTAGACTAATCATACTGATGTTCAAATGCCAGAGCTGTGATATTGACCAATATCAGGAATTAAACCAGGGGCCTGTAGAGCTGAGTTCATGAGGATCTACAACTTGAATTAAAGAAATAAGCTCTAGCTGAGAGCTGTAACAGACCAATATGCTCTGTGGATCAGACACTGAAGGGTGTATGTAACATACACTGACTAGTAGGCTACACTGGAAAACAGAAAGGAGTTTGAGGAAAATAGAAAGGAGCATAAACTCTGGCAAGTGAAGTGTAAAAATACAATTAGGAAAGCCAGAAAAGAATTTGAAGAACAGCTAGCCAAAAAGTAACAGCATTTTTTTAAAATTACATCAGATGCAGGAAGCCTACTAAACAACCAGGGGGCCACATGGGATGATTGAGATGCTCAAGGAGCACTCAAGGGAGATAAGGTCATTGCAGAGAAAATAAGTGAATTCTTTGCATCGGTCTTCATGGCTGAGGATGTGAGAGAGATTCCTCAACCTGAGCCATTCTTTTTAGGTGACAAATCTGAGGAACTGTCCCAGATTGAGGTGTCATTAGAGGAGGTTTTGAACAAACTGGTAAATTAAACAGTAATAAGTCACCAGGACCAGATGGTATTCACCCAAGAGTTCTGAAGGAACTCAGTTGTGAAATTGCACAACTACTAACTGTGGTATGAAACCTATCATTTAAATCAGCTTCTGTACCAGATGACTGGAGGATAGGTAATGTGATGCCAATTTTTTTAAAAAGCCTCCAGAGAGACGATCCCGATAATTACAGGCCTGACTTCAGTACCACGCAAATTGGTTGAAATTATAGCAAAGAACAGACCTAACGGACATGTAGATGAACACAATATGTTGAGGACGAGTCAACTTGGCTTTTGTAAAGGGAAATCATGCCTCACCAATCTATTAGAATTCTTAGAAGGTGTCAACAAGCATGTGGACAAGGGTGATTCGGTCAATATAGTGTACTTGGACTTCCAGAAAGCCTTCACCAAAGGCTCTTAAGCAAAGTAAGCTGTCCTGGGATAAGAGGGAGGGTATTCTCATGGATCAGTAATTGGTTAAAAGATAGGAAGGGGTGGAATGGGGGCAAGTGAGGGTGGTGCAGGTGTGGGAAGAGAAAAAAAATAGTGGGTGCTCAGCACCCACCAACAGCCCCACCAATCAGCTCCTCTCCCCCACCCCCCAGCGCCTCCTGCCTGCAGCAATCAGCTGTTCAGGGGCGTGCAGGAGGTGCTGAGGGGGAGGAGTGGGGGCAGGAAGAGGCTGGGGGAGGGATGGAGCAGGGTGGGAAGAGGCGGGTGGGGGAGGGGTTTGAGGGAAGGGGTGGAGTGGGGGCGGGGCCTGGGGCAGAGCAGAGGGTTGAGCACCACTCGGGAACTCGGTGCCTCTGTTATATTTTATAATCTTTTACCAGTTTTGTGGCCAAATCCTGTTCTCAGTTACACTAGTACAAATCTTGAGAAATAACTTTGAAGTCAATAGAGTTTCTTCAGATTTACATGGGTCTGATAGAGAGCAGAATTTGGGCTGAACATTAAAGGGCTGATTCACCACTGCATTTTTTCAGTTTTACATCTGTGTATCTCCATTAAAGTCAGTGGAGTTAAAACTGGAGTAATGGCCCTAAATTTCTCATAACTCTCTTGTATCATGGTAAGTGGCAATGGGCAGTCTTTTCCTAAAGTGCAGTTATTTAAGTGCAAAATTAAAAAAAAAATCATTTTTCGTATTTATGGCAGGTCATAACTTAGAAGGATGGCTCGGACATAATGGTCAAAGGTAGGACAGCCCCTTAGGAAGTAGGGCCAAATTCTGTCCAGCAATACAGTCTTTTCTCTATGCTCTGGCTGGACAAAGGGATTGTAAAGCTGCCTTAATGGAATAGCTGAGGAATCTCACATAGTAATGGCTAACATACTAATCATTTAGTTAGCAAATCAAGTGGCTATGGCTGAATAAACAGAGGATACCTGATCCTCTCATCTGTTGGGCTCTTCAGTGTAGTGGAGAAAGGCATAACAAAACCAAAACCTCTGTGCCTTATTTCTTAACAGTGAGAGTGATTAACCATTAGAACAAACTACCAAGGGAAGTAGTGGATTTTCCATCTCTTGAAATCTTTGAATCAAGACTGGAAGATATGCTTTAGCCAAACACAAGTTATTGGGCTCAATACAGAGGTAAATGGGTAAAACTGAATGGCCTGTGATATACAGGAGTTTAGACTAAATGATCTAATGGTCCCTTCCTGCCGTTAAACTCTATGAAAGTTACATCATTTTATGTGAGTGACCTCAACAGCAGAGAACCATGGCCAGGAAGTAGGTCCAATGGGTAAGGTGATACCATTTTTACAGTCTCTTTTCTGATAAGCACACTTGAAGCTATATGTTTTCATTAAACCAGTTTGTTGGCCTTCAGTTCCCCCCTCCTAATTCATGTTTTGTAACAGAGGGATAAAAGAAATCATATGCTCATTCATAACTTTTCAAGACTCAAATGCAGTAGTTAATTCAGATTTTGTTTGTGTTTAAAAATAATGTATTGAAGTACTGAATTTTTGGGTGACTCATCTAATTCTTTGAGTAGGTGTATTGTATGCCTTCAAGATATTATGTAGTATAAATATACTTTTATCTCAGCCATCTAATTCTTTTAATCTTCAAAGATATAACAACTCAAACAATCAGTGCAGCTGACTGCTGATGTAAGCTCACTGGTCCTGGACCTGCTTAAGAAAGACACTCATATGCACCAGACTCTCTGTTCCATGTGGCTTAACACCACTTCTGCTCTCCCGTAGCTGCTGGGAGCCAATGTGGCCTGTGGCATAACTTAGAGCAGTCTCAGTGCTGCTCTAAGTTCTTCTAGGTTCTAGTTGCCCACTAAGGGCTGTTATCCCAGCAGAGATCATTAGAGAGAGCACACTCCATCCATGCTCTCTTCTATGCCTGGCACATCTCCCATGCTTCCCTGCACCAGCTTGGCGTGACTCTAGCAATGTATATTTAATTATATCAACTCACTATCTTATAAGAAGGCCCTGGGTGCAGGCACACATCCCAGTGCACCTGTTGCAGCCTTTGGGCCCATTCA
Organism: Platysternon megacephalum; assembly: GCA_003942145.1. Lineage (NCBI taxonomy): Eukaryota > Metazoa > Chordata > Testudines > Platysternidae > Platysternon > Platysternon megacephalum. Next base: position 526,239 of record QXTE01000033.1, read on the forward strand.
AGCTGGGAGCTGAAGTCACAAGGAAAATGACTAAGGGCAACCATATGACCTACAGGAAGCAAAATGTAGGGCTACCTGACTTTTAGGGAGGAGCAGCAGACAGGAGAGACCCAAGGACTTGGGAAGGGGTTGTTCATGGTAGCTAGGAAGGACTAATTGTGGGGAATGAGGATGGATGTGTCCTCCCAACTTTCAGCTTGTGGACAGTGGGAAAGTCTCTGTTGCTAAGCGTTTGTATTACTTTGAGCCTAGTGTACCATCTGCTTCTTAATAAAACCCGCCCTGAGGAAAGGGGTGTGGAACTTGACTCAAGCGTTTGGGCTTTACTTGAGCTGCCCTGGCGAGTGAATCTGTCTTCTGGCATACCCACCCGTATACCTGTTTGGTAAAGAGAACATACTGTTTAAATTCCCAGAACAGGCTCTGTAGAAAGAACAGCTTCCCGCTCCCAGTTTGGGTATCATTAACTTAACTTCTGAGTACCTTCTTCTGGTTTGTAGTGTGCAAAGTCCTGCTAGGCATAACTCTCACTGAGAGTCAATGGAGGTTTTGCCCGCATCATATTTGCAGTATGGGGCCCTTTATAACCACATGGGATAGATGTGATATAAACATCAACTATCCCAGTTTCAGAAAATAAATGTAGGTGAGTGCGTGATAGAGCTAAATCATTTGTGCACAGATAAATGTATCAAGTCCAACATGTAGTGGTTAGCCCATTTACACTTGCTTAATTCATGAAATTTAAAAAAAAATAACTGTTTGATTGGCCTTGTAATCTAGGGACCACAGACTGCCCTTGTTAATAGGACACCTGCTGGTTGGATAATAGAGTGAATTGCTAATTTACTTGTAATTCACTATGCATTAATTTTTCATCTGAACTCTAAAAATAATTTATTTTCCTTCCCAAAAGTGGGAAACAAAAGAAAGTATGTCTAATAAGAATGTTCTGTGACTTTGGGTGGAAAGGGGCAAGCTAAGTTTAGAATTGTATACCATTGAACAAGATGCATTATGAACAGTTTAAGAAGATTGCTTCTATTTTCTTCTGTATATAAATAGGTTCAGGGAAAGAACTCAACCAGAGTTTTAGTTTTTTATGAAAATAGATTGATGCACATATTGACTGAGTGAGGAGTTTCCATTTGTTAGTTTCTTTCCTTGATTCTGGGTTTGGCTACAATATATATTTTAAAAAGCACAAACAGTGGTGGCTGGATTGGGTGCACAGGAAGCAATTCTCAGTTTGAAGCCTGTAGAATAGATGGAGAACTCACTGCTTCATGCACAGATGTGCCTGCCCCTCCACTCCCCAATTTACATATTGGGGCTACTTATCCCCCACCCTCCAGTGCTGGTTTCTGGTATAGGGATGGGGTCTTCTCCTTGCAGATGAGGCTGGGTGGGCAGTGCTGCCTTTGCTGCATTTTCTGAACCGTGGGGGTGCCCAGCTGTCTTAGTGCTGAGCCTACTGTATAAGCTCCCTGCCTGCTCTCTGTATTCCTCCTAAGTTTTAATTTAGCACGCTGTTCATGATCTGAGCTGTTGCTTAGTGCATAATGAAGTGCAGTCAGGTCAAGCAGCAGAAAGGGCAGGAGACCAATCCTCACTCTCAGCCTTCTTCAGGGATTGGGTACTGGCAGATCCAAGCACTGTAGGGTCCCTTGGCCCTCTACCAGCCCTGGTCCTGGATCAGTTCCATGACTAATCTCTCATTAAAGACATGCACCTCTCAGACATCAGCTCTGATATCTTTAACTTTCATATAATAATACTAGTAGCTGAAAGCCCGTGCTATGGTATGGGTGTGGCAAATTGGTCCATGTAATCCACCATCTGTGCCTGTCGGGGGCGGCATTTCGGGGGCGGGACCTTCCGCCGCCTAAGGCGCCGGAAAAGCTGGCGGCGCTCCTGCTCATACATCCAATGAAATTGTTGCACACAAATTAGCTGTAGAGTAAGGCTGGTGGTTGGTTGATTTACTTGGGATATCACAATGGTCTAGGACTCTTGACATGGCATAGACACGTGCCTTGCTGTTGCATGGGTGTAATTCATAAAGTCAAAATGGCGGAGAACTTAAAAAATAGGTTATAACGGTGGTGATTGAACCTGGTGATTATTCTAACCAAAAAGAGCTCTCAACCATGCTTGTAGCTGTTTCCATCACTTCACACTGATTAAATTCATATTCTAAGCATCAGAGTGACACAGAGTGACAATCCTGGAATCGTATGATATTAGATGGATGGAATCTTGGCTATGTTCCCTGGGAATCAGGTAAACTAGTGGCATCTTTGGAGGTGTACCCTCGCAGGGTGAGATTATCTCCCAAATGGAGTTAATATCAATTAGAGGAATAGTCTTGTGTCTCAAAACTGCTCTGGTTGGGATTGGGGGAATATATCCTAACTTCTTTCAGATTAGACATCAGCCCACCATTTTGTGCTGACCAGCATTAGCCCTTTGTGAGATTTGTGGATTTCCTTGCTCAGTAGTTTACATGTGGCCTGTTTAAATCTGAAGTTAAATGAATCCACTTAGGCCTGCATAAAGTGTAAATCTGTAGGTGTTTGTGTATATAAGAACAGCCATACTGGATCAGACCAAAGGTTCATCTAGCCCAGTATCCTGTCTTCCAACAGTGGCCAATGCCAGGTGCTCCAGAGGGAATGAACAGAACAGGTAATCATCAAGTGATCCATCCATAGGCACTGACTTCCCCTCTGCCCGGTGGGTGCTCAACCCTTCCCCATCCCCTGCCCCCTGGCCCTGCCTCTTCCCGCCCTGAAGCACCCACGGAGTCGGTGAAATATAACTATATCTGACCGCTAGAGTCAAAGATCCCAATTCTCATTTGCACTAAGTCCCATTTGTGCTGCTCTAACAGTGTAAAAGAACCTTAAAGTGAGAGTCATTTACATTATATTAAATTACTTTTGAACCCACTTTAAGGCACCTTTACACTGCCAGAGTAGCATGAAGAGACTCTAGGATAAATGAGAACAAGGTCCAAAGTGTCCAAGTGCCCTCACCCAGTGTCTAAAACAGTATGTCAAAAATCTTTATGTCCAAGCTTTGGGGCATGGAATTTTGAGTACCCCATATTTTCTGTGCTGAAAACTTGGGGACACAAATTTGAAGGGCTTTAATCACCTAGTTCACTTTGGAACACTATAACTAAATCATAAACGTCACTATTGAAAATGTACCTGTCTGGGCCTGATGTAGCAGAAAAAAACAACAACAAAAAACAACAACCAAATCCAGCTCTGGGAGTACACTGCAAGGTAAGGACACAAATGAGCTCATGTGCTGTAATGATCCAACAGGTTATCCCCTTGGGGCGGTAAACATCAATAACTGGTATAGTGCGTTCTTCCAGACTGGGCTCAGGAAGAAACTTGTCAGCCACAGAACTCAGCACCTCAAGGCCACAACTCAATTACATTTCTTCCACCCGCTGATTTGCATTTAGTCAGCTAGGAAAGAATAAAATTGGTTAAGATGCCAGGAAATTTTCTGATCCCAAGTGTCAAAGCAAGAGAGAAATGAGGAAAGTCTAATTAGACATTCCATATCTTTGGGAAAGGAACAATTCTCCATGATCAAAGGTAGCATCTGTGGCTGCAGACTTCCTTGAGCCAAAAGCCACAGGGCCTTACATTCCCCATTCATGCAAGGGCTAGAAATGTGTGCAAAGGTCTGTGCAACAGAGGCATAGTAAATTGCTGCATAGCATATTATGCAATCTATGGGCAGACCACAGTATGCTGTGCCTGCAACTAAGGGAAATTGTAATACTTGTGTATAGAAATCACAGGGATTTATTGAGACACTGCAAGTAACAACTCCAGCACCACAGGCAGGACTTAACCCCCCCCTTCCCCCTCGCCGCCCCCTATCAGATACAACAACTTAATAACCTACTGGATAACAATGTTACTCTAAGATACAGCACCATCTATTGTTGGAGGTGATGTCTGTGACAGACTGACAATATCCTGTAATATCCTGAATGAACTTTATTGAATTAAGTTACATCTTATTGAATTAGGGCTAATACCTTTGGGATATATTGTATTAGAAATGCAAATATTTACTTACTATTGTGAGATTGTATGGAACTTCTTTAGCAAGAAGACAAGATTAATGAAATCTCTAGAAGGAATGGGGATGTTCAAAGGTCTTTTTGGAACAATACATGTGAAGTGGATTTCCTAGGAAGGAGAGGGGAAATGTAAATTCCCTCCTTCAAAGCCAAGATACATCATGGGGAGAGAGTCCCATTGTATACTAATTACTTGCTTCTGGAAACTCCAGATCAAAGATGCCTGATCTATATAAAAGGGTGGACTAAACTTATCATGAGTGTGACTGTTCTGAGCTGAAGCTGTGATGAACTTGTTACCCAAAGAAACCTTAGGGTGGGGTGTTGAAAGACTGCTTTTTGCCAGAACTTCTGTTACAGTTGGGATGTCTGATGATCTTATTAGCATGTGTGAAGGTTCTTTTATTGTTTTTAATATTCCATTAATATATTTTCTCTCTAATGCTTTTACCTTAAGAATACAGTAGGCTGACTTGGAAAGAACTGCCTGGTAACTTATCTCTGTAGCAATTATGCTGTTATCCGAAGAGAAAGCAGGCAGGTCTGTTTAAGCAGAATTGCTGGAAATAACACAGTGAAGGCAGGGAACTTTCCAGTGTGGACATAACCTGGTCAGAAGGGAGTGAGACACAGGTCTCCATACAACAGAGGCTGGAGAGCTGGAAGCCTGAAAGTGGGTGTCCTCGCTGAACCACTGAGAGGAAACAATACAGGGGCAGTTGCCCTGAACTGTGATACCATCTACACTGATCATTACAGTATGCTGAAAACTTTCTTGAGGCCCTGAGTGTCTGCAATAAAGATTATGCATATACATCATTGTCTAATGGTCACGTGGATTTGGGTAGCCATTGACATATTTATATTGGTACCACTGAAGTCTTTATGATCTAAGTCAACAATAACTTGTAATGTATTTTCTGTATGTATTTTCCCATTGTAGCTTGGTTTGTGTTTCTAGCGCATCATACTAATTCTTTGGCTTTTCCCTGACCCATCTAACATTTCCATGGACTATACCTCACTTGTTCCGCTGATTGTCAGCATGGTAACATTTTCCTGTTCTGATTCATTATGGCATCGTACCAAAGTAGGGGGTTTTAATGAATACTTAGGCTTTTGAGAATGGATTGGATTAGCATCACACCACTAAATTATACTTCACTCCACTGCTCATAAGCCACAGAAGCATAGGGCCCATGTAGTCTAATTTCTGACAGAACAGTTTCCTACTATTGTAAGAACTATCAAAATATATGGTTGACCATGCGTAGTAAGACATGTAGGATTTCTGATTAGACAGGGAACTATTATGGGTAGAGATTATAGTAATCAGAATGTTATCCCAAGACCCTGGGCCTGGTTCTCCTGTTCCCCCGCCCCTAATGTCAATTAAGAGTAATCCCCTGAAGAAGTCAGTGAAGTCACCTTCATGTAAAACAAGTGTGGGTGAAAGGAGAATGAGGCCTAAAGAAGTCACGCTTGTGTAAAATTGGTACGAGATCAGATTCAGGCCCAATGGACCTAATTCTCCTCTCACTTTGGCCTGGTCTACACAGAAAAATTAAAGCGACCTGGCTATGTTGCTCAGGGGTGTGAAAAATGTACAGTCCTGAGGGATGTAGTTAGGTCAACCTAACCCCCAGAATCGATGGAAGATGCTAGCGTCTTGGAGAGGGGGATTAACTACAAAGCAATGGAAAAACCAGTTATGTCACTGTAGGAAGTGTCTACACTATGGTGCTATAGCAGCACAGCTATTGAGCCATAGCTGTGCCCCTGTAGCATCTGTAATGTAGACAAGCCCTTACACTAGCTTTGACTACAGTCCTGTCACTTATGCTTATTATTGATTTCTACTGAGTTACTCCTGATTTACACCAATGTAAAGAAGAACAGAGTCTGGCCTTATGAATTTAGAAGGTCTATGCCTCCTTCAGAAAAGATATATATGTACACAGTACTCTGCCCTTCCAGCATTGATTATTATTACAATACATGCATGAACAGGAAAGCATTATGCATGTGCATTTCCCAGTGGCTAGTTTAAGGTCTAAAGGGAGAATTAACATTAGCATTCTTTAAAGAACTGATTGAGATTCTAAAAACAGATTGGAAACTTAATAGTAAGAAATGCACAGCTTGAAAGTCTTTACTTTTTGGCATGAAAGCGTGGACCAGATTGACACAATCTGTGACGTAGTTTTTAATGAAGTATTTGTAATGAGACATTTAAAGCAGCTCAAGAGGCCTTTCTATCCCTTTGGGAAAAGAACCCAGGGAGCACATTTTTGAAATTCATTCAACAGTGAATACATAAACTGATCTTGACATGAATTTAGAGTAGGATTCAATTGTAAGTAGGTGCTTTGGGAAGAAGATGCTTTTAACAAAAAATAAATGAACTAAAATAGTCGTAAGAAACTCTTGGGGAAATTAACAAGAAGAGCGAGGGGTTGTTTGCTTATTGAACAGCACGTTAACCCTTTTTGACTGGAAAACTTGATACCGAAAACTTACTCTGAAAGAAGTTAGTGTTCTGAATCTGGGGTTGGGAGCCAGGAACTCCTGAGTTCTGTCACTGATTCAAGGCTTTGTCTAGCTCAGGTAAAGAGGTGTAGTTGTAAAATGTGTTAGCTAACACATTTTAATTAACTTATTTTAAATCCCTACTCTAGACAGGACAAATTGTAATTAACCATGTTTGTTGCATCTAAACACATATTAGCTGGTCATGGACAATATCAGGCTCCCCACTAGGGTTCACCTTGAACAGTAAACATGTTTTAAAACTACAAGTTACCTTGGCCACACTAGGATTTTCACACATGTTAAATATACACCTTTCTCCTTCATGGAGACAAGGTCTATAAGTGGACTTGGATGAAGGGCACAGATCAGCGTTCACATTGCGCTCCCCGTCAGTATCTGGCCCAGGCTGGGGAAGCTAATGATCTAACTAGTGGACCAAATTCAGTGATGAATTCTGGTCACGTGCCACCTGAGTCACGTTGCGCATATGCTAAGAAGAAAAAGTGGACTTGGGCAAGTCACTTCACTTCTATAGCTCCATTTTTCAATCTATAAAATAAACTTGCTTGTTTACCTCACAGGGGTTTTATGAATGAAGCAGCTAGCTAATCAGTTTGTGTAGTACTTTGAAAATGTTCTAAGTAGTACCTCTCGATTATAACATAAGGTAATAAAGTTAAAATTTGGATGTAATGAGAATTATTTCTCTTAAGTAAATACCGAGGACCTGTTTATGATCTGATTTACACTGAAGGTATGTCTACACTACAGTGGCACAGCTGTGCTGCTGTAATGCTGTAGTGTAGACACCTCTTACATCAACAGAAGGGGTTTTTCCATCCATGTAGAATGTACCGGCAGTTAATCCATCTCTCCAAGAAGCAGTAGTTAAGTCAATGGAAGAATTCTCCTAGCAACCTAGCCATGTCTGCACTGGGGGTTAAGTTGATCTAACTATGGCACTCAGGGCGCAAAGTTTTTCACAGCCCTGAGCAATGTGGCTAGGTCCATCTAATTTTTAAGTGTCGACGAGGCTTCAATAACTAAAGAGTAACTCCACTGACATCAGTAGAGTTACACTGGTATAAATGAAGGCAGAATAAGGCCTGAAAAGACCAAGTAAGTCTTTAAAGTGCGTGAATGCTCTGAGAAGTGACTGGTATAAAAGGTACCATCTTACTCAACACACAAATACACAAGGGAAATCCTTGTCCTTGGGTCAAATTTTTCCTTGACTTCATTGAGGTTGTATGGGTATCAATCAGGAAAGAATCTGTACCTCTGCCTCTAAGATTAGAATTGGGATCTCTGAGCCAGATTGTCAAGCAGTGTACATTGCATTAGGCAGTTCCATTGAATCAGATGGAGCTATGCTGCTTTACATCATCTGAGGAACTGGCCTCATGTTTTCAAGTGTATTAAAGCCAAGTGTTCGCATGAATTTGCTAACAAATCAAGGTAATTGGGTTCTTTAGTCAGGAATGAGATGACAGCTTTTACTGTACTTCAAATCAGTCCCAATTACTGTAAATACAATCATGCTGAAAACATTAATTAGAAGAATCTGAACCATTAGAGATGTAGAGTCCCCTGCGAATGATTAAATACATGCCAAAAAAAAAAAATGATGGCTGATTAGAAGCACTCTCTGGTGATATCCATCTGTGAGCTCCAAGAGACACCAAACAAACATGGTACAAAGAAAGCAGAGATCATAACGCAGGAAGACTTATATGGGGCCACGTTTACATCCTCCCTATATACTGGCCAGTGGGTTACATTGGGGTGGAGAATAAACTGCATCCCACAGAAGGATTTAGGAGTGGGCATACCACCTCTGCAATCCCAGGGACTAAAGGATCACTCCTGGCTGCCCCCTCGGGTGGCTTTGGGCTATAATATACTGCATTGTATGGTCCTGTTTTAACTCAAGTTAATTGATTGTAAGTGTTAGTCCAAAACACTCCACAAATATTTCATCCACGATGCAAACGTTTGTAGTTTGCCCTAGCCCGAGCCTTGGACAAACCCTAAATGGCTGCAGGTGAAGAATTGTCTAATTGAACACTGGCATGGCAATAAATCTACCCCGTACTAGTGTGCCGTGCACTAAGTATCCTTGTGGATGCTGCTTCCATGCACTAAAAGTTCCCTAGTGCACTTTAAACTAGTCCAAATTATTGAAGCACACTAGGGGACTTTTAATGTGCGGCAGGAGGGTCTACCCAGAAACTTAGTGCACAGCAGGCTAGTGTGGGGTAGATTTACAAGCCAAGCTTGCGTGAATTAAGTGTTCATTTAGACAAGCCCCAGTTCCTCAGTTTTTACAAAGGCAAAGCTCCACTGAAGCCAATGAGATTTCACCTGAGTAAGCTAAAAACTGGGCAAGGCTCTCACAATCTGGTCCAGTACCAGAGCAGATTTAGAAATTAGGCCTCAGGCCATTGAAATATATGGTTTTAAGAAAAAGATTCCTTATAAGTGTGTGATTTGATTTTCCTTGTATGTTTTGTGGCAGAGGGATGGGCCCTAAGTGATGAAAAGACTCTGCTGCAAGATAGCTGTTCAGTGCTGATATGAAATGTGTTGTGGCTTTATTTCAGTCTTTAGTGGACATGATGAACTGTGCTAAAGAATCTTACCGTTATAAGACTCCCGTGTATGTTGCTAGATGAATGATTGCAAGTGAAATGTTTTACTACTGTGGCAAGGCACCTCCTCTGTCTCCCCGCACTTTGCACTTTCCCCTCTGGCGGTGGCGAGGTCTGGGGTAAATCAGCCCCACTCTGGAGAGCATTTGTCTCCCCCCTCTGTATTCTCTGATCAGTATTTTCAAGGTAGGCCTCTAGGCAGGCCCAAGGAGTGCTCCTCCAGCAAACAAAAAGAAACCAATTTACAAACACAAAAAAAGGGGGATACCTTTCCCTGCCCCCTTGCTGGAGTGGTGTTGTCCTACTGTTGGCCTCACGGTGTCAGTCCTACCCCAAAGCGGGCCCTCAGTTTTGGTTGCTTCCACCTGTAGGGAGAAGAGCTGCCTCTGACCCTGGAAAAACCTGTCTCCCTACTACTACTAGCCCTGCAGCAGCTTGTATCTCCTCTCCCTCTCTCACCACAGGATGGGCTTGTAAAGGTCTCAGGCAGCCCTTAATGGGACTCAAGTGTCTCTAATTGACCTGAGGTAACCCCTCAGCTTATAGGAGAAAGGGCCTTTATCATTCTAGAGCTAATGCGCCCATCCACTTTCCGGAACCCAACGGGACCACTCTCTTGCAGCCATGCAGCCTGACTATGTCATACTATAGATAAAAATATGACACAATACAGCATATGTCTTAGTTTAAACTCAGTAATACCGTAGCATTTTGTCTGCTTACTACAATAAAACCTGCTATTGTATATGGGAAAGTAAAAACAGGCTCATTCATCAGCCACTTATGAACATTTCATTTGGACTGCATTATTACCTGATTGTTCAAGAGCTCTTCCGACAATTCCCTGACCATTAATCATGATTTATACTCTATTAGCTTGCTCTCAGTTCTTGAGTAAAAGTCTTTAGAGGGCTGTTTTTGTAGAATAAATGAAGCTGGTGATGGAGACTTCACACACAAAGGCGATCTTTCCCTCCAGGTTCTTCTTTAAAACCATCAGCAGATAGCTGGTACAGGTAACTAGTAACCTAAAGTTGTCAGCTGATGGTTGTTCATCTTCCTCTGTAAGCAGAGGGTGTGGTCTCTGCCCAGTTTGCTTTCGATAAATCTATGTCACAAGGTCACTCCCAGTGCTCGCCTTGTTTGCTCTCTCAGCAGAGAAATAGCTTCCCTGCTTATGGTTGCTAGAGTTCCCTTACACTTCCATTGGAAGTGGAGCCGTCTTCTGGGTGGCAGCTACAGGACTGGAAGCAGCTCTAAGTAGTTAGATTGCCCATTTCCAATGGACTCCACAGGAGCAGGGCTAAGGCAGATTCAGGGTATTATATCAGCTTCCTCTGACAATAACCCTACTATTGTTTACCCTGTAGTGCTATTTCCACCTTCTTCCCAAAGACTCTAGCCAATCAGAAACAAGGAGTAAGCAAACCAATTCCTTTACTTCCATTCTGGCCTACAGTTAACTGGTATTCAGCATCTAGTACATTTAGAAATGTAGCTGGCACAGCAGCTAATAAAAATAGCCCCATAGCCAAAAGTCTGGTAGCGATGGAGGTCTGGTTCTAAGCATGATATGATTCAGGCATTTTTTGGAGTGTGTTGCTCTAGTGTTCAATTTAGGAACAATGCAGCAAGATTAACTCATGAATATTTGTGTATTATGTAGCTGTTTTGATTATATAGTTAGGAGAGGCAAGTGGTTCTGCCTGCAGCTGAGTAAAGTGTTTCAAAAATGCTAGAAGGTGTGCTCTAGCGAGAAGAATATGTTCCTGCTGCAATAAAACATTTGATTGGTTACTTTTCAGAACACAATACAGATTACACTCTTCCTTACAACATGGGGTTTAGGTAAAATAGCCACCCTACTTTGTTTAAAGATAGAAAGAAGCGTCCCAACCTATAATAATTAAAAAACAGTCCTTGTGTAATTAGCAGAGCCCTGTTTTACATCATCTTCCCCCAGCTGAAAACAAATGGAGAAAATATGGTCAAGATACAGAACCTCAGAACTCTAGGGGTACGTCTACACTACAGGATTAGTCCGAATTTACGGAATTCGATTTAATGAAACCGATTTTTTAAATTCGATGGTACGCGGCCACAGTAAGCGGATTAATTCGGCGGTGCGCGTCCATGCAGAAAAGACTAGCGTCGAATTCCAGAGCGTTGCACTGTGGGTAGCTATCCCAGAGTTCCCGCAGTCCCCCCCGCCCATTGGAATTCTGGGTCGATATCCCAATGCCTGATGGGACAAAAAACATTGTCGCGGGCGGTTCTGGGAACATCCTCCCCCTCCCTACGTGAAAACAACGGAAGACAACCATTTCGCGCCTTTTTTCCTTGTTGAACTGAGCGGACGCCGTACCTCGGCAAGGATGGATCCCGCTCAGCTCAAGTTTGCAGTCATGAACATTGTAAACACCACGCGCATTATAGTGCAGTTTATGCTCAACCAGGACCAGAAAAGCCAGGCGAGGAGGAGGCGGCTACGGCAGCGCGGCGACGAGAGTGATGCGGACATGGACATGGACACAGAATTGTCTCGCGCCACGGGCCCCGGCGCTTTGGAGATCATGTTGGCAATGGGGCAGCTTCTTGCTGTGGAACGCCGATTCTGGGCCCGGGAAACAAGCACTGACTGGTGGGACCGCATAGTGCTGCAGGTGTGGGACGATTCCCAGTGGCTGCGAAACTTTCGCATGCGTAAGGGCACTTTCCTGGAACTTTGTGACTTGCTTTCCCCTGCCCTGACGCGCCAGAACACCAAGATGAGAGCAGCCCTCACAGTTGAGAAGCGAGTGGCGATAGCCCTGTGGAAGCTTGCAACACCGGACAGCTACCGGTCAGTCGGTAATCAGTTCGGAGTGGGAAAATCTACCGTGGGGGCTGCTGTCATGCAAGTAGCCAAAGCAATCGTTGAGCTGCTGCTAAAAAAGGTAGTGACGCTGGGAGATGTGCAGCTCATTGTGGATGGCTTTGCTGCAATGGGATTCCCTAACTGTGGTGGGGCGATAGATGGAACCCATATCCCGATCTTGGCACCGGAGCACCAGGGCAGCCAGTACATAAACCGCAAGGGGTACTTTTCTATGGTGCTGCAAGCAATGGTGGATCACAAGGGACGTTTCACCAACATCAACGTGGGATGGCCGGGAAGGGTTCATGACGCCCGCGTCTTCAGGAACACTAGTCTGTTTAAACGGCTGCAACAAGGGATTTACTTTCCAGACCGGAAAATTACCATTGGGGATGTTGAGATGCCCATCGTTATCCTTGGGGACCCAGCCTACCCCTTAATGCCGTGGCTCATGAAGCCATACACAGGCAGCCTGGACAGTACTCAGGAGCGGTTCAACTACAGGCTGAGCAAGTGCAGGATGGTGGTAGAGTGTGCCTTTGGACGTTTAAAAGGTCGCTGGCGCTCGTTACTGACTCGCTCGGACCTCAGCCAAACCAACATCCCCATTGCTATTGCAGCTTGCTGTGTGCTCCACAATCTCTGTGAGAGCAAGGGGGAGACCTTTATGGCGGGGTGGGAGGCTGAGGCAAACCGCCTGGCCGCTGATTACGCGCAGCCAGACACCAGGGCGATTAGAAGAGCACACCAGGAAGCGGTGCGCATCAGAGAAGCTCTGAAAACAAGTTTCAGTGCTGCCCAGGCTCCTGTGTGAAAGTTATGTTTGTTTGTCCCTGTTGAAAACCCGCCCACTTGATTCACTCATTCCCTGTAAGCAACCCACCCTTCCCCCTTCCCCCTTCGATCCCAGTTTTATTTAAAAAAAAATAAAGTCAGTGTCGTTTTCAAATTACAAATCAAGAACTTTTTATTAACGGGGGGTAATGAACATAGGGAGAGAAATAACCAGGTAGTCCGGGTGGGGTTTGGGAGGAGGGTAGGAGTGAAGGAACAGGGCAGGAACAACATTCAAAATAATGAGAGCCTTTTGCTCGGGCTCTCTAATGGGGTGGACTGGCAGGTTGCACGGAGCTTCCCCCCCCGCGTTCTTACACGTCGGGGTGAGGAGGCTACGGGACTTGGGGAGGGGGGAGGGCGGTTATAGAGGGGCTGCAGCGGCACCCGGTAATCCGGCAGCTGCCGTTCCTGGAGCTCCACCAGACGCCGGAGCATGTCTGTCTGATCACGCAGCAGCCCCAGCGTTGCATCCCGCCACTTCTCCTCTCGGGCGTCCCTCCTCTCCTCGCGTTCGTCCCTTCTCTCCTCACGTTCATCCCTTTTCTCCTCCCGTTGGTCCCTCATGTCCTCCCGCTGGTCCCTCTTCTCCTCACGGTCACTGGCCTCTTGACGGAATTTCAATACAGTCTCCTTCCAATCGTTAAAATTAGCTCTCTCATCCCGGGTCGACTGCATTATTTCCGAGAACATATCGTCTCGGGTGCGCCTCTTTCGCCTCCTTATCTGGGAGAGCCTTCGTGCTGGGGGCGGGAGGATGGAAGAATTTGCAGCTGCAGTAGGAGGGAAAAAAAGGAGAGAAGTATGTAAAAAGATACATTTTATAGAACAATGCTTATACTCTTTCACGGTGAACACTTTTCACATTACATAGCAATGTACAAGGTCGCTTTTTGCATCTTATATTGAGTGCCCGCGGCTTTGGTGTTAGAGATCACAGCAGACGCAGGGCCGGGCAACAGATTTCGGCTTGTATGCAGCCATGGTAAGCCATTGTCCTGCTGCTTCTGCATTAAATCAGCGCCCTCCTTTCCCATAGCAAGCAAAGCCCTTTACGTGCTGCGGTTTCCCTGTTACCGTGCAGCATCAGATAACATAACAACCACCCCCCACCCACCCATTCAATTCTGTGGGATGACCCCCTCCCCCCACCACGTGGCTGGTACCATGGAAGATCCATGCAGATCGCAAACTAGCCCCCCCATCCACTTCTGTGGGATGATCGCGTTACCCCTCCCCCCACCACGTGGCTGGTATCAGGGAAGACCCCTGCTAGCCAAACGCGAAAAACTCAGCGACATTATCCACCCCCTCCCCCCCGCCCGCTTGGCTAACTGCAGGGAAAGATTTCTTTTCAGCTACAGGCAAACAGCCCAGTAGGAACGGGGCCACCTCTGTCCCCCTAATTACATTCCCATATCTCAAACAGGTTACCCTGAACGATATCACTCTCCTGAGGATAACACAGCAAGATAAAGAGCGGATGTTGCTTGAATGCCAGCAAACACCGGGACCATACGCTGCCAAGCTTTGTCAAGCAATGATACCGGATTACTTGCTGCTAGCATGGCGCGGTCAAGTGTCCTACCATGGAGGACGGAATAAGGCTGCCCTGCCCAGAAACCTTCTGGAAAAGCTTTTGGAGTACCTCCAGGAGAGTTTCATGGAGATGTCCCTGGAGGATTTCAACTCCATCCCCAGACACGTTAACAGACTTTTCCAGTAGCTGTACTGGCCGCGAATGCATCCCAAGTCCCCAGGGCAAATTAATCATTAAACAAATACTTGTTTTAAACCATGTTTGAGATATTTGAAAAGGTTCACTCACCAGAGGTCCCTTCCAGGGGGTCTGCGATGCCGCCTTGGGAGGGTTCGGAGGGCACCTCTGTCAGGGTCAGAAAGAGCTCCTGGCTGTCGGGGAGAATGGAGCGCTGTGTGCTCTCCACAAGTTCGTCGTCCTCCTCCTCCTCCTCTTCCCCGTCCGCAGATTCGTCATGCAACGAAGACATTAACCCCTCCTCGGAGTCCACGCTCAGGGGTGGGGTAGTGGTGGCGGCCCCTCCGAGAATTGCATGCAGCTCATCGTAAAAGCGGCATGTCTGCGGCTCTGCCCCGGACCGTCCGTTGGCCTCCTTCGTCTTCTGATAGGCCTGTCGGAGCTCCTTCACCTTTATACGGCACTGAATGGAGTCCCGATTGTGGCCTCTCTCCATCATCCCCTTGGAGATCTTGTCAAAGATCTTTGCATTCCGTCTCTTGGAACGCAGTTCTGCGAGCACTGAATCCTCTCCCCATATGGCGATCAGATCCAGTATCTCGCGTGTGGTCCATGCTGGTGCTCGTTTGCGGTTGTCGGCCTGCATCGCTACCTGTGCTGCTCAGCTCTGTGTGGTCACCTGTGCTCACCAGGCTGGGCAGACAGGAAATGAAATTCAAAAGTTCGCGGGGCTTTTCCTGTCCAACTGCCCAGAGCATCCGAGTTTCGATTGCTGTCCAGAGCGGTCACAATGGTGCACTGTGGGATACCTCCCGGAGGCCAATACCTTCGAATTCCGTCCACACTAACCCTACTTCGAACCAGCAAGTTCGAATTTAGCGCTACTCCCCTCGTCGGAGAGGAGTACAGAAACCGATTTTAAGAGCCCTTTAAGTCGAATTAAATGGCCTCGTTGTGTGGACGGGTACAAGGTTAATTCGGTATAACGCTGCTAAATTCGAACTAACATCGTAGTGTAGACCAGGCCTAGCACCAGCTCTGTGCTCCCTTGCCCCATTTGTAGAGTTAGGATGATTCAAGCTAAACAAATCATGCACAGCCAGCCCCTGTTCATGAAGAGGTAAGGGTTTCCTCTGCAAGAGTTATGAAGGGTTTTTTAAACACTCTCACACTTAAAACTGGCACTGCCAGTATTTGAACTTGAAGTCGGAGCTTGATGGGGTAGCTTTGACTGGTCTTAAGCCTCTGTTGTGATTAGCTAAGCAGGGGGTCACTTTCTACAAGGACTGAGAGAATTAAGTCTTCACAAAAAAAGTCAACAGCCACAAAGACATTTTCCTAGAAGAACCAGGTTCCTGATAAATTCTACAACTTGCCCTTGAATCTAAGTCCAATTTTCTCATCATCTCACACAGCACAGGTCAGAGTGTTTATTGGAAAGGGCATGCACAGGCAGAGCCCAGCTGCCTCGTTTTAACTTTTGGTGTGGCATGGTTCCAGAGAGTTTTGGGAGAAGTGGCCTTATGGTGTATCTCTTACTGCTCCGTCTCATGAAAGATAACACAATGCAGTGGGTTTAAGTGGATTGGAATCTTCAAGTAGTCAATCATGCAATCTTAAGATTTATTTTCCATGAAAGCAAGTCCAATTAGAGCCTCTTGCTCAAGTGTTAGCACATTAAATACGAGTCTGAGCACAGCTGAACCAAATGAGTGAATACTCACTGACAGTTGTGGTTTTTGCACAGTAGTGTTAGTTCATTTGCTAACAGTTTTCAGATCCTTGACTGGAAGGTACCATTGAAGCAGCAGCTACTCTTCCAGGTAGTAAGTGAAGCATTTAGTCGGCAAAGAAGCCACAACAAAGAAAATCAATGTAGGTGTAGTGGGGGGTAGCTCAGTGGTTTGAGCATTGGCCTGCTAAACCCAGGGTTGTGAGTTCAATCCTTGAGGGGGCCATTTAGGGATCTGGGGCAAAAAATTGGTCCTGCTAGTGAAGGCAGGGGACTGGACTCAATGACATAGGAACATAAAAAAAGCCGTACCGGGTCAGACCAAAGGTCCATCTAGCCCAATAAGAAGGGACAACCTCAGGGAGTCTAATTGCTAACATTTCACTTTGGTTTTTTATTGCAAAACCCAAGGGTTATTGCTGCTTGCAGTAAATACTTTAAATCTGGCAGCTCTAAAATCTAACCTTTCCCTATAATGTAGGGTTTTTTTTCCACACAGGAATATGTTGAAAAAAAATCATCCTTTGCTAACAAGAGCTGCCAAAGTCTTAAATGGACACTGCCAACCTTTGTCAGCCCAGAAATGCACCTGCCTTAAAGAGACACTATCAGCTCAAGTAGGAATCCAAATTAGTCTCTTTTAAAAGATGGGAAATCAATGATGCTTTCAATGTACTTTTTTAAAGGAAAAAACCTTGTCCACTTTCTCAGCTTCCAAACCCTCCTGTCTAGGGACAAAGGCCTGATTCTGGGAGGTGCTGAGCGCAGCCAATCGGAAGCTGAGCATTCTCAGCTCCCTGTGACGGGAGCTGAAGGTGCTTGGCACTTTCTGAGATGTACCCATCACCTCACAAGCTCAGTCCAAAGCTTCACCCTATCTCAGCAAAACCCTCATCCAGAGGAGGCAGGCTGATTCAGATACCTCAGCGTATGGGACACCTCTGTGCTCTTGACATTAACCCTGGGGTTCTGGCCAAATTCCAGCTCAGTTGTCATCTTAATCCCCCAGCAGTTTCAATTGGATACAGTATTCATCTTCATTTCCCCATCTAGACTTGTACCCATTGTACAGGGCTTGATGCTGGGGGATGCAGGACATGCTGACTCTCTCTGACCTCTGTGGAAATTGAGGGTAGTCAGCAGCACCTTTCCGGGGATAGTCAGCACCTTTCTGGGGATGCTCAGCACTTTGCAGAATTGGGCCCTTCAGCATCTGCTGTGGGTACATTTCATGGGTGGGTAAAGTTATCCTTCTATCAGAGGTGAAAGTAAGCTGGTACAGCCTGGTATGGCATACCGGAAAGAGCCAGTACACCATGCTGGACCAGACCGGCTGGTGATTTAAAGGGCCTGGAGCTCCCCGCAGCAGCCGGAGCCCCGGGCCCTTTAAATGACATCCTGAGCCCCACTGCCAGAGCCCTGGGATAGCAGTGGCAGGGCTCCCATGGTGATTTAAAAGGCCCGGAGTTCCGCTGTGGTAGCGGCGGGAGCTCTGGGCCCTTTAAATCGCCCCTGAGCCCCGGGGCTCCCAGCCGCCTCTGCAGCTGGGAGCTCCGGGGGTGATTTAAAGCCCCTGGGGCTCCCAACTGCAGCCGGAGCCCCGGGGCCTTTAAATCTTGATTTAAAGGACCCGGGGAATTTAAAGGCCCCGGCTCTTCTGGTTGAGGCCACGCCCCGTGCTCAGGAGTACTGGTAAGTCCTCTAAATTACTTTCACCCCTGCCTTCTATGTCCCTTCCCTACTTCAACTGATCAATATTTGCAAAACAATCTGAAGTCCTCGGATGGAAGGTTGCTATAGATATTCAAACTTTTCTTGTTGTCCCTCTGCTGATCAATTGAAAATGTTGGGTCCTTGCAGCACAACTTCCTGCTGGAGGGGAAATATGTGATACAGAGTCTGGGTATATTTACACATAATGTACCAGTTCTGCAGCAAAGGTGGTCACAAACATCATGCAAAGATCCTTCCAGGGTCTCAGCTCAATGATCTCACCAATGCCTATGTCCCAGAGAAAAACTCTACCTCAAGAATTACCTCTTGTTAGAGATTAAGGCAGAGGGAAAGCTCCCTTGCTGCAGATCACCACCAAAAAAGAACAGCATCAGCAAACCAACAACAATGCAGAATTTCTTCCAGTGCTAAAAACTTGACCACACACTAAGAAAAAGACCCTGTAAGGCTATGTGTAACAGCGCGATCTGATTACCCTGGCCCTAAAGTTATGATTGACTATTATTACTTTGGCGCATTAGGGAAATGTAGGAAAGGCATTAAACTCATTAAACACAAGATTGCTAAACTTACTAGGTTTTCTAATACCATAAGTCTAGACAGGTTTGAAGGCACAGTAGAAATGTTAAATGTGTGTGTGGGGGGAGGGGAGGATTGGGACAGGAAGAAAGTTTGTAAAGATACTAGATCTGCTGAAAATAGCAGAGGAGAAGCCAGAAGGGCCCAATGACTGTCATCACTGATGCAAGAGATAGGATATGCCAGGGAGGAGAAATGTCATGTAGAACCGTGTAACATCAGAGCACAATCACTTAGCTGGTGAATACACTTAGTCACTTTCTGTTTGATATTAGGGAAATGAATGGCAAAAATACTGTTTTCTGATATGTTACTAGTGCAGCACTTCACATACTCTGGAGTTTTGCCATTGACTTCAGGATTGGGCCCACAAATTATTTGTTATTGAGTTTTAAATGCTTTGACAGCAGCACCATATTAATGGTTACATAAAATAGCTTAGGCACACAGTAAAGCCCCACAATAAGCTCAGTGAAAATGGAAATACTTTGAGACGTTTGGGGGGATTAAGTAATGGATATTGATCGTTTCTTTCCATTTATCTGTTGTTCTTTTGTTTTTCTATATTGTACTATATCTCTGGTATCCTTTCATTCATTTTCTTCATATTATAACCTACACCAATACTTCAGATGTCAAAGGTTCTCATTAAAAAAAATCCTGCAGACGGGATCTTCAAGTTGTGCTAGCTTTGTTTTCGTTACATAAAAATTCAGTTTAAAAAATATTGACTTTTACAGAGGCAACTGGCTTAAATAGATGTCTGATGATCCTCTACATCAGAGACCATAAAGTAAAGCAGCCGCCAGTTACCTTCTTGCTACTCAGTTTATGTATTTATTATTAATTATTATTATTATTATTTATTTGTACCGTAGTAGCACCTAGTAGCTCCAGTCATGAACTGGGACTCCATTGTACAAACATGGAACAAAAAGCCAGCCTGTCTCCTAAAGATGTTACAATCTGTGGCATGAGTGGGAGCATCATGAAGACAACAATCTTTTTCCAGAAATGCCTTGTTCATGGTCCTTTGCAATTAGTCTCCTGAGACTCCACTTTCAGCAACATGCACCTGTTGCTAAGTGCACGCTAGTCTGAGCACAGAGAGACTTTGATCCTTCTATTTTTTAATAAACAACAAATAGTGCATGAGAGAGGTTTGCTCCTTTCAAAATGCAGGCATCTGAATTTCTAATTGTTTAGCATTAGTCATAAGTGAAGTAGGACAGAGGCGATGCTATATATAGTTCACTGCCTAGCCATTCAAAAAAGATAGTGTGTTTATATTTCCTCCTCTATTTGCTCATTTATAAGAAGGGAGATGCCAGTTGCAATACTGCCAACCCCAAGTGTTCAAAAATCTTGCTTCAGCCTTTCCCCACCCCAATCATGAGATTGGCTTAAAAATCACAAGATTTTAAAAAGATAATAAATTTAGGGTTTTTTTTATTTGCCTTTTGAGCCTCAAGGGTGCACTCTGGTCATGTTGTCAAGCTTTTCTCTACAATCAAGAGGGCTAGAAAGTTATCAGTTTTTGTAGATGAAAACTGAGATTCTCACATAATCACAAGATTCCAGGGGCTGGGGCTTTAAGGAAAACACCACATTTCCCAAGGTTCACAATAAAAATCACAAGAATTACCAGTGCTGTGTGTGTTTACCTATATTCACTTCTTTACTTCTCAGCCTCTCTCCCTCTTTCTGTGTGCACTATATTACATATATCACATATTACACCCCGGGGTGAAATCTTGGCCCCACCAAAGTCGATGGGAGTTTTTCAGTACAGCCAGTACTATCTGTATTTGCATATCTCTCTCTCTCTCTCTCTGTGTGTAAATGTCACATTTATTTCATGTTGTTTCCAGCATCTTTTTCGGTCTTTCACTCCTCTGGGGCAATGTCACAGTTTGGAACTCTTCAAATTCTCATCCAAAATTTCCTTACAAGCCAATCTGATCTGCTATAATTTTTCTTTCAAGATATCTGCAATGTTTGATAAGCACTCTAAGGAGGTATATTGGTAGGTGAGAAAGCACAGCTCAAGTAGCCAACTCAGAATGAGTCTGCTCAGCTTCTGGAAAATGTGAGGTCACCATGCTCAGAAGTTTATCATGAGTATTAGCAAAGTTACTCCCATACAGGCATGATATCATCTCAATAGCGTAGTTATTCCCACATTTGTAATATGACAGCCTGTCTTACAGATAAATACAATAAATGCCACTGTTATTACCAACTAACAGAGCACTACTAGCATGCTTGGTCCTGAACACATATGTAAAAAGATAGGGTCCCTGCCCCAGACCAGAAAAGGACCCGATAGGGAGATAGCAAATTATTTTCTGGAAATTGGGTGTGCAAGGAGGCATAAGTTATGGATCTCCAAATCTATTTTAGGTAGATCTGTGTATCAGTCTGACTAAGGCACAGATGTTTTCTTATTGAACAGTTTCTCATTACCTATTTGGGGGTTGGTGGGAGATTGCCCAAGCTAATCACAGCTGCTCTAGTGGCAGAAGTCCAGTGTGATGCATTAGCAAGTCTTTAATTTATCCCAGTGCTGAGAACAGGGCTTCGAGTGTGGCAACAAGGGCTGAAATGGGGGCATTGGTTCTTAAAGACATACATTTTTAAAATATATTTGGGGATCAGATGGGAAGCTCCATTTACAGACATGGATGTGAGCACCCAAGCAGGCACCCACACTCTGTAAAATCTGGGAGCCAGAGTGTGTAACTGTCCAAACTCCCAGATTTAAGAGCTCTGTTAAGTTACCCAGCTTTGAAAATTGGACCAATTCCTTAACTCATTGCCAAAAGATAATGGGCCAAATTCTGCCCCATTTGAAATCATTGGAAGTCACAGAAGTAACTGGTGGCACAAACCAGCCAATGACCTTTAAGTGATGACTATTTTTCATCCAGATGTTTTAACGGGATAGAAAATGTATCATTTCTCTATGGTTTTATGGTGTTCAGTCATTTATCTTGCTCGCCCAGGAACAATCACGCTGAAAATCATTAGCATGATTTGTTTTTGCAATGTGGGAACTCTATGAGCTAAGTTTGGGCTCCTCTCTTACTCAGCCCTGCCCCCCTCCCCCAGCCACAATGGTGTGTGTGTGTGGTGGGGAGGGAGACTATTAAGGGATCCTTACCTCCCTGTGGCAGAAATTTAAGATTGTGATAGTCCTGGGAGGAGACAATTTCAGATTTTCATCTAGCTCTTCATTTCCGGCCCAGAGTTCCCCATATTATTCCACCTTTCCTCCCCCTTAATTTGTTGTACATGCTCAGAAAAAAATGCTGCTTCCACTTGTTGCACCTAATGCCTTTTAATGCTAATGTTAATGTTTAATGTTGACCCAAAATCAATGTCTAGCAGCTGCTCAAAGTATTGTAAAGTGCACCTCCCTTCTTACCCTCAGATTGAGAACATGGTAGCTGATGCTCAGGCCTTGCCAGGTAAAAAAGTGAGCATGCTTTGGTCACTTCTACAGCTGACATTTCTTCTTCAGCAGCTCCCCTTGTTAGATACATCAGCCCACACCCTGCAGTCCTTACAATGGGTCAGATTATGAACTCAGTTACATCGGTGTAAACTGCAGTAATGCCATGGATTTCAGTGGTGTTGTTCCAGATTTACATCAGTGTAACTGACATTAGTATTCGGCACTTATGCCTTACGCTGGCATCTACGGGAGTGTGGCCCAACCAAAGTCTATGGTTTGGGCCCTGAGGTTGCAAACATGCAGCGAGATTTGCCTTATTGTAAATTATCTGCAGACACAAAAGCAAGCCCTGAATACAAATTACTTTCATGCTTTCACAGGACACTTACTTGATGGCTCTTTTTGCTATTATCAATAACCGTAAAATGATTAGTTCCTGCAGAATTATCAGTAATGGCTGTGAAAACTCACAAATGTACCCTCAACACCTTCCCCATCCATTATCTGAGTGCAAGAATAGCAAATTAAATTCCTTCTGAGGTAAATATAAAGGTCAGCTGCTGCCTCTCTAGATAGGGGCTGTCAAGAGGGTAAAGACATATCCCTTTCCAATGCTCAGAGGCTGAGTCTTTTTCCCACCTAATTTTGCATCCTCCTTTTGCCAGTCAGAATTAGGTGGGTACTGTGAGGCCCTTGTATTCTTATCATGGTGCAAGGGAACTAAGCACATGACTCCCATGAACACTAAAGGGAATTGCACAAAGACATGGTAAGCCTTCTGCTCCGGTGGCTCTGTGCACAGGGCATGCTAGAGCCCAAATAGACATTAAGGGCTTGATTCAGAAATTCCTGGGTGAGGTTCTCTGGCCAGACTAGATGATCATCATGGTCCTTTCTGGCCTTCAAATCTATGAACTGCAGCAAGGGTTTATCCCACCCAACAATTACTCCAGCTGTCATGGATCAAGGACATTTTGAGTCTGATTTTCAGTGGGGCCTCCACCAGACCTGCCCTTCCGTGGGCACATTATAAAACCATCAAAACAAACATCATCCTGTGAGGGAGGACAATCTTTTGGTCGAGACACTGGACATAAGCTCAGGAAATCTGAGTGCTGCCACAGACCACCTGTGTGATCTTGGATAAATCGCATAATCTTCCTATGCCTCAGTTCTCCATTGGAAAAATGGGAATCATACTTCTCTACCTGGCAGGGATGTTGTGAGGATATGTTATGTAAAACACAGGCGGAGATCTGATACTGGGGGGAGGTGCACCATAGAGAATCCTAGGAAACACCCAAAATAAAGACTTTCCAAAATGAAATTATTTTAAATTGGCTTTAAAATGATTTAAAACTGGACAAGAGGGGGAGCATTCCCAAGCCCCTTGCTCTCAGATGAAAATACAAGGGGCCAAATCCTGAGGTCCTGATTCAGATTTTACTCAGTCTTTACCTTGACAATGTCGCTTTAATCAAATTGCTCTAAGAGTAGCTTGGAAAGCTCCTCCCCATAAGCTAAGATCTGAAGAATGGGCAGATGCCGTCCCTTTAAAATGACTTATCACCCTCACTGCATAATAAAATATTTTGTATCTTAGTCTTTTTTTCCCTAGTCTACCTGGAAATCCACTACATTTGAGATTTGTGAGCACTAATATCAATAGTGGATTTAAAAAAAAACAACATAAGAAAACTTAGCTTACTCATACATCATTGTATATCAATTAATGCAGACACAACAAAACCATGAAGAGATATACGGCACTCACCTGAAAGTAATATGTCTTATTGGATATAATGCTTTAGAATTGCCTTCTTGTCACTCAGCTGTGTTGTATTGCGTGTTAGAGATTTGACTGTATGGACTTAGCATAACTATGGAATATAAAATCCATGCTCATGGGCCATAGTAATATGAGATGACGAAAACGTTTGCTATGAATAACAGCTAAATTCTGCCCCTAGCTTGGTAATGATAAGGAATATATTCCTTTTTTGTAGTAAACTAAACAATTGAAAGGCAAATCAACCTTCTAGCATGTTGTGATAGACTTAAATTCTACCATCTCCGAAAATATATGGGGTCAGACCCTATTAACTTCAGTAGTTACACCAGGTTTAAATTTGGTCCATATATTTTCAGATCCATGGTTTTTAAGACCATTTATTGTGCCTGTGCTTATTGAAGCTAGCCAAAAGATGGACTAGATAACTTATTACGTCTTTTCCATTTGTAGATATTATTATTCTTTTATGATTCAGAACTTTGAAAATGGCATGTCTGACCCCATAATGGGCAGAATTAGTATAATATTAAAGCTTTTCATATAGTATCCATAGGGAAAAAAAGGAAACTCATGAATATGATCTAACTGATAGTTGCCTTGTTCCTATATTTGAACATTCCAAATAGTATCCAGGGTGTCTCATGGACTAATCTTTTTAAGGATTAACTGTGGAGACCCATGTGTTTCACCCAGGAACTAATTAATCTCTGGATAATGCTATTTGCACTTAGGAAGCCAATTCTGTATTTGCAAGATTGAAGGAGGTGGTTTGTCATCTATCTGGATATCATAGGTACTTTTATGGTCTCCATCACGGTATAATCGTCACAATCTTTCATGTATTTAAACATTTGTAAGACCTACAACACATAATTAAAGACCCATCTCAGGGGAAAATATGGGTTAAATATGATCATATTTGCTTGGTAGCAAGTATGTGTGAAAATACAAACCCTACTCAAAGGGAAGGATCATCTAAAGCAGTGGCTCTCAATCTTTCCAGACTACTGTACCCCTTTCAGGAGTCGGATTATCTTGTGTACCCCCAAGTTTCACCTCACTTAAAAGGTACTTGCTTACAAAATCAGACACAAAAATACAAAAGTTCTACAGCACTGTATTACTGTAAAATTACTTATGTTCTCATTTTTAACAATATAATTATAAAATAAATCATTTGGAATATAAATATTGTACTTACATTTCAGTGTATCGTATATAGAGCAGGATGAACAAGTCATTGTATGACATTTTAGTTTGTACTGACTTCACTAGTGCTTTTTATGTAGCCTGTTGTAAAACTAGGCAAATATCTAGATGAGTTGATGTACCCCTTAGAAGACCTCTGCGTACCCCCAGCGGTATATGTACCCCTAGTTGAGAATCACTGATCTAAAGAGCATGCCAAGGTGCAGTACTCTTGCAAGGTGCAGGCTTATGCCAAAATTGAGCAACCTTTCCCAATCTACCTGCTATTTTCACTGTCACTAGCATTCTTTTGAGGGGCGGGGGGGGGGATAACATTGGCTGCAATATCTAACTTAAAAGATATCAAATATAAAATCTATTGGGTCAGATCTTGAGCTGGTTTCAATTTGCATAATTCCATTGGAGCTCATCCATTGTACTTGGAACCTCATTCATATCAGCACTTCATCTTCTTTAGCTCTGTGATCACACTATAATAGGCTTCATGTCCTTTTCAAATATATCACAGACTGAAAATGGTGATGTTATGACAACAAACACCCCAGCTTGCATCTAGAGTCCCATTTTAAAGAGTGCGTCTTACATCCGCTATCATTTGATCAAACTTAGCTCCTGTTTCTGTGAACCACTTGTAAACATCAGTGTAAGTTGTGCTATCATACTATAAAAACATCCAAATAGCTTCTCTTCTATTTACAAGATGCGTGCCCTTCTGTTTTTGTCATAATATGTGTTTCAGTTCATGACTGCCTGAGTTAACACACATTAATGGGCATGCAAAACTGCCTGTGTTATGTTGTTATTTCTGTTTTTCCAGTTGTTTATTATATACGTTTTGAAAAATAGCTTAGTGGATAGACACAATGGGAGCTAAGGATGTGTAGTGCCTCTCAGAAGATGTTCAGCTTCTTGCTGGATCTGACCTCATATAATAATTCTGTGCATTGCTTATTATTTTACAAATTTACTTTTGGGGCAAGATATTCCTGTTATTATGAAACTCTCATAAATGTTTATATGAGTTATTAATAGTAATATCTAGGGGGGCAACTAAGATTGGGGGGCAGACTGTGCTAGATGCTAGCCAAACATACAGGAAGAGACAGTCCTTGCCTCAAAGAGCTTACAATCTAGACCAGATAAACAAAGACAGAGGGCTGGCAAGTTGCAATACCTAAGGTCAAGTTGCAATTCTTAACTATAATTACGGAAGGGCCCAAGATCTGATCAGCAGTTTGAACCAACAAAAATGTCTTGGATGTGGGGTGGGGTTTTGGTTCTACCCTTTATAAAGGTAAGGTCCACTTGTGAAATTTGGATTCAGGTCTGAGTTTGGATTTCAAACACCTGCAAAGTTCAGGCATGTTCCTCTAGGGGGTAATGGGTTTGAAGATGCAGTCAGTGGAATTCTAAACTCAGAAGGCCAGATCATCAGCTGGTGGAAATCAGCATAGTGCAATTGACGTTAATGGAGCGGTGCCAACTTGCATCATCAAAACTTGCCTTCTTTTGGTATGTTTATGCCTCATAGCTAGGCTTTTTCATACATCCAACTGGAAACTTAAATCCATTTACCATTCAGATGTTTTTCATAATGTTCCCACCTCCATTGCTAATTAAGACCCTGATTCAGAAAAGCATCTGCTTAAGGGCTTTCCTGCACTGGAACCCAATAAAGCTATTTGGGGCAAGTTTTGCCCTCAAATATGCACTGATATCAGTGGGGTTCTCCACACAGTGTAGAGGGCAGCATTTGGTCCCTTATATTTAAGTCTCTTGCAGCCCTACTGCACCTCCAATGGGATCCCGATAGGGCCAAAGTGTGTTGTCAGTGGGGACTGAATTCATGTAAATGAGATCAGAATTTGACCCAAGATGATATCATAAATGAATTGCACACATTTCCATAAGAGCAAGTTTTGTTGCTGCAGGATCATGCAAAAAGAGAATTCCATCTGTGAGGAAGTAGGTGAACCAACACCAGGAACTCAGAAAAATATTTGCCAGTATCTTTTTGAGTCAGTGATCTATTTTCCCAAAATTGCTGCAATATGAAAGTTCTCCTTTAATATAATCTTAATAGAGTGATATGCACTTTAATATTAGTTGTAATTTCACCAGCATAAGATGTATTCAGATTAGACTTTTGGCTCTTAGAGAATCGAGTCTTCCTTTTCTACAATCTTTGTACAGCGCCTAGCACAATGAGGTGCTGGTTCATGACTAGGGCTCCTAAGTGCTACAGTAATACAAACACAATCAAATAAAATAATACACCAGGGGATTGAAAGAACTCACTGACTCGGGACTGAAATCACTTTTCCCCAGGGGGATGGTATCTAACACTACCCAGTATTGACGTGCTTCAATAATAACATGAAATTGACTTCTAGAAGGAGCGTGTGTGGTTACCTTTTCCATTGTTACTGGCTGCAGTTTTACAATGATGCCTAGAGCACATTACCCCCCCCCCCCTTTTTGTTATACAGCTAAATAATTTGATTGTTTAATCCATTAAAACGACGTTATTTGTCATGAACTAAGGGTGAAAAACCTCCACATACCAAGCCGTTTCTGTCTAAGCAACAGTTAATCAACTGCATCATTTAAGCCCGAGTTAATCGAGGCTTCTTCTTTTTCTTACCAAAAATTCATGGGTCTCTAGTTTTTGTTGAGGCAGTACAGCAGCATCCCGCTCGCGGCTGTGCCTGCGATGAAACGTACACTACATCCCTTCACAATCCTTCCTCATAGCCCGCCTGAGTTCTGATCAACTGCATCAAGGCTTGAAGAGCTCTTTTGATTACCGCGCAGCAAAGAAACAAGTGTATCATCAAACACAATAGTATCATTTTCATCCAGACAACTGCCCTCAAATGCCATTGAATGCGTTTTAACAGCCATTCATTCATGTGCTTTTAATTTCTAGACGGCAAAACCAAGGGTCTCGTGAAACTGCCAACATTTTTTCAATAGGAAAATAATGTCAGCGTGGTATACACAGGAGGAGACTCTGCAGATAGATTGCAAGGCGTCTTACATCTCACCGATGAAGCAGAAAACAAGGGATAAGAAAAGGGGAAAGTTTCCAATAAATCCCGATCGTTATATGTAGGTTGATTGACTCACTGTTAATACAGAAATTCGGATCACACGGTTAATGTACAACCTAATGGCAACTGTCGCGTTTGCAGGGTTTTTTTTTAATGAGACACTTCAACAGACTTAGTTATAACACTTCCTACCTGCCACCGATCTGATCGTCTCAAGTTAATTTCAAATGCACGCGTTGATTTCTCTAACAGTAAGCGTCCTGAAGCGGTAACGTTAGCCCTACGACTTACAAACACAGACACCAGCAACCCTGACACCTCGACAACAGATCTTGTGTATCACAGTTTGATGTCGCTTATGTGTTTTCAAACAGTAGGTTTCCCATAAAAACACAGTAGTACGTGAGTCTCATTGGCTGGATTTTACCTCCCGCTTTACTGGAAATTTCACTTGAGTGTATGTTACCAATTATTAAATGTTCAGAACAGCTACGTGTGTTAACATATTCAACTGGAGATTAGCATCTCGGCCCTCTCATCAAGTGATGGGAAATCTTCTTGGTCAAATATCGCTTCAGGGTCCTTTGTCGGGACTTTTCTATGGGGGTGTTTTACTTTTTGTTCTTGTGTGTTCTGACATATAAATTGGTACTGGAGATGAGATGTGTTGGCATTAGAACAAACTCTGTCTCTAGTTCATCATTCTGACTATAAATTCGCTCGGGAAGGGCTCGGGAGGCTGCAAGCTCTGAATCGGATTAGCAGCCTTGCCCGGCTCTGAAGCCGGGTTGACAGCAGGTACTTCTCATGCGGGACTAGAGTGGAAAGTTTTCTACCCGCTTGGCCTTTCATAGTAAGAAGTCGGTCGCTGTTGCTTTCAGCTCCCGTTGGGAAATCTCATTCAAGGATTTTTGTCAATGGGAGAGCGCCCTGCTCAGCTCCCCCGACCCAGCTCCGGCTGACGTCACTAACGAGGCGATAAATATCTGTTGATATAATTGGATGCGAGATTCTGTGTTATGATAGCAAAACTCTGCCCATTGCTGCTCCGAAAGGGCCCCCATGATTTATTCAGCAGTGGATCGGGGCACGCAATCGAGCTGTCAAGAAAGCGTCAGCTTATTAGGCAAGTGCTGCGTGATTCCAGAAGAGGGTCTACGCTATAAAAATCACGCACCCAGGCTCTGATTAGGAGAAAATCGGATCACAAGTTGGGGAAGAGACGGCACGGACAGAGTGACAGCGGGACCTCGGCAAGCCCCCGGTCCGGACAGACTCCACCTGCCCTACGAACCGGCAGCGGCATCTCTAAGGTAGGCAGCGATCACCGGCGTGAGCCGCAACCGAGCAAACTTCTGCCTGCCCGGGTGCAGCTGTGCGGCTCTGACTGACAAACGCGTGGCTGGGGGGGGGGGAGAGGGGGGCTTCAGATACTTCCAACGAGCCTGGCAAACCAGCTCCTTGGGGGTCCCGCGGGAGGGAGCGATGACCTCGGGGCCGCGGGGCCGGGTGTAATATTGCTGGGAAGCAGCCAAGCCGCTGCACGTCTGTAAACGGGACACTTGCTCCCTGCCCAGCCCCGGCTGGCTGGCTGCCGTCCCTCGGTTGCTGGCCGTGGCACAGCGCTGGGGCTTTCTCCTCTGTAGCCAGAGCCTGGGCCCGTCGGGGGCTGGCTCCTTTCAGCGCCTCAGCCAGCGCTGTAAGCCAACCGGAGAAGGAAACATCTCCCCCGCGCCCGGGGCAGGGCCAGACTGGGGGGCGCAGGGGGCGGCTGATCCGTTCAGCACCTCGGACAGCGGCCCGAGCGGCTCCCTCCCTGGGGCCGGCCGGCAGCCAGCCGCACCGACCGGGCTGTCCCGACCGTCTAACTCCAACGCGGCAGGTTTTCTCTCCCCGCCCCGCGCCTTCCCCCCCCCCCCCACCCCGCTTCTGTCCCCCGTTGCAGATCTGGGCGTTGATCATGAAGCTCCAGCTGTTGGTCTCCACAGGGATCCTGCTGGTTGCTCTCCTGCCCTGCCATGAATGCAGAGCCCTCAGCAAGAGCCCCGCCGCCGCCGCCAGCGCTCCGCTGCCGCCAGATTTCCTCCAGCCGCCGCCGAGCCTGCCCGTGCTGCTCCGCATGGGAGAAGAGTATTTCCTGCGGCTGGGCAACCTCAACAAGAGCCCCGCCGCCTCCTTCTTCGCCTCCAGCAGCAGCAGCCGCCTACCGCCCGGCGCCCCCGCCACCAACTTTTTCCGAGCAGCGATGCAACAGCTGCAGCAGCTCCCCGAGCGCTCGCTAGAGAGTGCGGCGGGCCCCGGGGAGGGGGAAGCCGAGAGCTTGCCCCGGGAGGCGATGGAGAGGGAGAAGCGATCCGAGGAGCCCCCGATCTCCCTGGATCTGACTTTCCACCTCCTCCGAGAAGTCTTGGAAATGGCCAGAGCCGAACAGTTAGCGCAGCAGGCTCACAGCAACAGGAAACTGATGGAGATCATCGGGAAATGAAGCGGCCTCGCCTTGCCAAAGAGATTCTGCAGTTAGCACAAAATGATACAGTATTATACACCATAGTGCTGCTCTGATGTCATCTCTTTATTTTTCTATAGCTTTAAACATAGAGGGTGCACGCTGAACAGAGCCCATGTCCCTTGGTTAGCATGCACAGCAGTGTATTCCCGTGCAGTGACGAGAAAAGTCTCATTTGTAACTTTCCCACCTTTATTTTTCCATTTCAAAGTTGTTCTAGTGACATCGCTACTTAGGAGGGGGACAGCGGAAGAAAGGTTTCAAAGAAGCCGTTGGACAAGAGAGATACTTTTCTTGTGGGAAAAGGTGTGTGTTTGTGTGTGTATGGGGGGATCTCTGTAAGCTACTGCGACTCAACTTTTTCCTGTACCATTTCCGTAATAAAACATCTTTTCAGCGCTCGGTCAATTTTGTTGTGTAAGAGAATGTTTAATATTTATATTTTTAATAAAAGCTGCAAAGTAACTGTGGTTTTATAGACTTTCTTGCCTTATGGTCTTCTAGAGTCAGCAGGGGTTTCCTTTCTGTATATATAAAAAAAGCTTTTCCTGAGCTATTTGTTTGGGTTTTTTTTACATCCACCCACCCGTAAGAGCGCTGAAATGAAACGGAGGATTGGTCAATAACAGCACGCTGATAGCTCAAGAACAGAGAGGTGTAAGATGAGTATATGTAAATTATAGGACACAGCTAAGGGTATATCCTGACGATACAGCTAAGGGTATGGGTCTGTACAAGGACTTTAGTGCAGTTCAAGGGTCTCTGGGCTATTTATGCTTTCTCACGGTTATATTCTTTAACACCGCATGCACTACATGTTCAGAAAATGCACCCATCAGGGTACTTAGCAGCATTTTCACTCTCCGCTCCCAAATTCAATTGTTTAACTCAGCTCTGTTAAAAGAAAATGACTCCAATCTAAAACCTGTCGTTCAAACAGCCAGTCTATCCCCCTCCCCATTTTTCTTGTCTCCCATTTAAACAAAATGAGGGCGGCTGTGCTGGGTTTACAGGAATGCAATTTAAAAAAACCAAGGAGCTGGAAGATTTTTGCACCTGAGAACTATTTTACATGAAGTTTTGCGGGGATTAAGCCACACGCTTGGCACTGCCACTGGTGATTGTTTTGTAAAGTTGAATGCTTAACGCTGAAAAAACAATTCTGTTCATGAGAAGAAACGTTTCTACAAAACGCTTTAAACAGACATAAATGTACTCGTCTCCTTCAGGCTAACCTCGCCATACAGTCTCTCGAGAGGCCAGATTTGAGCGAGCTGCTGTGTGTCCAGCAACTCAACCATCCCCTGCATGAGTAAACACTTCTGACGCAGGGTATAATGCCACAACAGCGCCGAAAGAGTCACTAGGGAAGACTGAACGCTTTTTTGAACTGTCTAGTGACACACAACGCCCAATCCTGCACTAACACACTAACACCAGTGGGAGTTTGGGGGCGTGGGGAACGGAGAACTGGGCTCCCAGCATTAGCACAATAGGTCCTGTGTTAACTTCAAAGCAGATGTTCCAATCTCTTGGGTGGAGCACGCACTTTTATGAAAGTCTCTAATTAGGGATTACACCTCACACTCTGTAACATGCCCTGAAGGGTCTATCGTGTGAATGGGAATTTACCCCCAAAGAATTAAATTGCTCTAAAAGGAGGGTTCAGTCTCTGGAGTATATTCTCCTCCTTGGACACTACATTGCCATCCTTGTACGTAAGAACTTCCCATTGAATACAGCTGGAGTTTTGTGAATGGAGAGACGGCAGGATCTGGTGGGCCTGTAATTAACATGAGTGAGCGTTGAGTTCGGGGATGCATCTGTGTGCAGGCTGCGTTCTAGCAGAGAAATACACTTTATGGTGTCATGAAACTGATTTTTAAAATGTTTGGTTTAAGGCAATCACTCAAGTGCTATTGATTTTGTTAAACACTTTACATTCTCATATTCGCATGAGTACGTGAAACGGACAGTTCCTTACTGAATTCATACAGCTGCCATATTTATGAGATCAGCTTTCTCCTATTATCTTATGAATCATCAGGGGGAAAAAAAGAGTTCAAAGAAGGATTTTGTGAAACCAATGAAGACAAGTCTGAGTCCTGGTTGCAAATATTCATTAGGAATTTCTTGTAAAAAAACAAGAACAAAATCTTTTGGAAAAAACACAACTGGATGTGATGATGAATTTTACTGCTGTTCAGTGAAGATATAACTCTTAACATATGCTTTGTTATTTCAAAGCTCTGTACAAACATTAACTAATTGATCCTCAAACCCATCCTTCATAGTCCCATTTTACAGGAGGAAAAACAGAAACAACATAGATGGTAAGTGGCTTTCCAAAGGCTACATTGCAAACTGTTGTCAGAACTGGGCTTTGTATTCAAGAATTACTTGGCTCCCACATTAGACTATACTGCCTTCTAGCATGTATTAATCAACCATTTCATGCTATTGACTATGATACCATGAAAAAAAATGCATGTCTTCATGGTCCGTCATGGTGCTATAAGAAGAGCTATGTATTCAGGGCCTGATCCAAAGCCCATTGAAGTCAATGGAAAGATTCCCCTTGACTTCAATGGGCTTTGGATCCAGCTCTTAGACCCTGACCCTGTAAGATATTGATCACTCTCAAAGACTATTGAACTCTTTCAGAGATGATGACAGTCAGCACCCATTAGGAAATACAGTATTCAATTCTGTAATCATTTTTCTAACTGTCCTTAGAGTGTTAGGGTGAAATCCTGACCCCACAGAAGTCAGTGGGAAAACTCCCAGGATTTCACCTTCAGAATCAAATGCAATGTCAATCTGCTCACCATTATAAAAGGCATGTCAGTTTATGTAATCAGTTTCATTAGTTAAATATCTGTAGTACACTTCTCTCTGCACTGTGGTAGCCTTTTCCATGGGTTTATAATCTTTTAAATGCAATCTTTAACAGATACTTGCAATAAACTCATCACAGTTCAGCTCAGAATGGTCTTTTGTGGTTTCAAAGGTCTTGCCCTTTTACTATCAAATTGCTCAATATGATAAAAGTGAGTGTTGATTTCATGTATTAAAGGAAGTTGAGAAGCTATAGGTATAACAGATATGGATATAGACAGGCACAAGCTGACACACTCATTCAGAACCCTCTCCTTGCCTTTTGGGGAAGTACAGATAATGAACCACATACAGATCTGTATCCCACATAATTTGGGAAGGGTTCCAATCCAGTGCTTCCTATAGCTATATCTTTATTGTCTACAGCTATATAAAATGTAACACCAAATAACATTTCTGAATGGTTCGAGGGTTATTCATTGTGATCTATCAACCACAGCTGGAAAATACGAATCTAAGGGTGAAATGCTCCTCTTGCCATCCCCATTTATGCTCAGTTATTGCATATCAGCATGCAGTAGCACCAGTTGTGCTGGAGTAATTCAGCACAGTGGTTGTGTTGAGTGGAATTTTAGACTTACCTTTGAATTTTGTAGCTTTCGTCAAGGATTTGCCACAAGCGTTAGCAATAAGTTGAAAAGATGGAGTTACTCCAACTGGAGTAATTCAGAGTAGTGAGGGGGTCATATTTTCATTGACAAATGATGCCATTAGTCATATTTCAACTAACAGTGTTGGGTAAGCACTTACAAAAATACAACAGGACACCCAGGCTGGCTACAAACAATCATAGTGCTCACTAATTTTGCAACTGTAATTATAGCATGAAGC
This sequence comes from Platysternon megacephalum, assembly GCA_003942145.1. Taxonomy (NCBI): domain Eukaryota; kingdom Metazoa; phylum Chordata; order Testudines; family Platysternidae; genus Platysternon; species Platysternon megacephalum. Next base: position 560,735 of record QXTE01000033.1, read on the forward strand.
TTCTGTTCAACATTCTCCTTTCTGAAACAGGTTTTACTTGAACACACAGTCAAACTTAGTGTAGTATTTCATCAAGACATCTGTTAGTCCAGTTTTCCCACTCCCTTTATTCAGCTATTTCCAAACATCACTCTAATCTAAAAGTATCAGATACAGTATAATGGAATTCAAATAAGGCCCTTGGAATTAAACCTGATCAAGATGTCCCTTATATGGACTATTTCTTGTTGGTTCCAGCCAGGTCACTTGCTGCCTCATGGCTCCTCTCAGGTAAGCATATCCAAAGCCAGCCGGAATGATAGTCATCATTCATTCAATGAGTTTAACCAGGAGAAAGAGAAGACATGACGAGCCGGCTCATCAGCTCTTTCACTGCTCACTGGAACATCTTCCACTTGTCCTTGAGGGGATGGTTCAGACCCAGTCTGTATGAGAAGGAAATGTTTACAAGGGGAAGAAGAAAAGCTCATCTTTTAAAGCTGGGATTATGTTTGCAATACGGTTCTATAATACTGGCTTCTTTCTATCAATAAAGTTTGACAGGAAGTAGAAAGAAGGAAAGATAATGAAATCCTGGCCTATTGAAGCCAATGGGAGTTTTGCCATTGACTTCAATAGGGCCAGGATTTCACCCCATGTGTTTGCATAGCTCAAAAGGCCTCCAATTCTTACATGAAATCAAGTACATTTCCCACAGTAGGATACTACACAATGTGAGTAAGGGTATCCTACTGTGGGAAATATACTTGATTTCATTGGGACTGTTTGCAAGTAAGGTATTATTTAAAATGAGTAAGGATGGTAGAATTGTGTCCTTTAACACTAAATATGTCTCAACCATTTATAACAGTTGCATAATGTAAAGTTATCAAAATCATGGTGCAAACATATGTACAGGTATTGACAACATACCACAGATACTTATGAAGAACTACAGCATAGGATGGATGATTATTTGGCATTTTCCAAGCAATTTTTGTAAGTATGTAATGTTAAAATCCATACTGGCATTAGTGAGAAATGATGGTCTGTTATGTGTAAGTTGGCTAATGGGCTTCATTCCAGTTACTGTCTAGTTGGACAATGTCATACCACTATAGGACAAGTCCTAAAGTCTTGTGAACATGAACACAAGTAGTTTTCTGTTTCTTTTCCTATATCTAATTGAAGTTTTCAGTTTATTTTTAAGGGCCAGATCCTTAATTAGTATTAATTGACAAAGCCCCAGTGGTTTCAATAGGGGTAATTTACACCAGCTAAGAATCTGTCCCTAAAACTTGAAAGACAGATTAATCTAGCCTCTTAATTTGGACAAGATTATCAAAATGATGCATCTCTGTTGCAGGTTCAAAATGTGGTGTGCAAATTTGGTCATGTTATTTACATTTAAATTTGCAATGGATAACGCTTTCCAGTGAGTAAACCTATTGTGCACTTGAATGAGAGTGCAAAAATTAGTGGAAGACCTGGAGGAATAATTACCTATTTAAGCACCAGAGTTCCTTTTCAGCAAAGTTGTAGTGAAAATTTGTCTCCTAAACTTAGTAAACAGGTTTGTCTGCCGCGTTGTTGTAGCTGTGTTGATCCCAGGATATGAGACAGACAACGTAGATGAGGTAATATCTTTTATTGGATCAACTTCTGGAAACTTCACAATATGAAGGAGAAGGAAGGCAGACTAAACATTACTTCCTGAGCAAATGCAAGAACCCAACTTATACTTAGCTCAGACACTCTGGTTGCTTCCCCAGACTTGAAGAGCTCTGTGAAGCTTGAAAGATTGTACCTTCTACCAACAGAAGTTGGTCCAATAAAATATATTACCTCACCCACCTAGTCTCTCTCAGATTTGCACATTTCAAAGAATTGGACACACAACAGCCAGATCCTCAGCTGAAGTTCTGGCCCACAGGCCTGAAGAATAATGTGTGTGAAATATTTTGGCCAAAACTTCTAATGTGGGTTCCTAAAGTTAGATGCCAACAGTAAATAAATGGCCTGATTTTTATAAGTGTTGAGCACCCAGCACTCCCCTTTGCTTGACTTCAGTTGGTGTGGTAAGTGCTCAGCACTTCTGAAAATAAAGCCATTTGTTTGGGTTTGCTATGTAGATTGAGATGCCTAAATTTAGGGAATCCACATTTGAAAAGTTTGCCTTTTACTTTCAAATGTGCAACTGAAAAGCCTAGAACAGCTAAAAATAATTAATGCAAGTTTTTGTGCACCCAAGTCCCCAGTAGGGCACTTAATATACAACCTTAGTGCACATAGTCTTAAATGTCTGGCAAATGATTAATAAAAACACCCACCTCACCTCTGATTTCTTCTCTAAAGCTGCCTTATTATTCTATCATTTATCTTACTGTACAGAATCAGCCAGATGGATCACTTCCACTTGATGTTCCAACAACTGTTTCATTTTGGTTTCAGACTATGGGCTTGATCCAGCAAAGCACTTAGGCCCAGATCCACAAAGGTACGTAGGCTCCTAACTTTCACTGACACAATGAAGGTTAGGATCCTAAATAACTTTGTGGATCAGGGCCTTAAGCACATACTTAACTTTAAATCAAGAGGGCACCTCACAAGCTTAAATTTAAGCATATGCATAAGTGCTTTGGTGGACTGGGACCTAAAAGAATTGGGAAGAATAAAAGAATAATTACTTGGTCTTCTCTACATTAGGAGATACACATTAATTAACACATGGTAGACCTCGCCTGCTGACACAAGTTTAAACCCAATAGTCTTTTGTCTATATGGCACAGGGTGGCTGGCACCAGTAAATGAAGTAGGTCCAGATCCCCTGTGCCAGAGCTGGTGCTCCCATTTAGCCAATTATGAGAGTGAGGCAGCACCTGGGGGCTATAAAAGGTCAGGGAGAGACCTACTGAGGGAGAGTCCTGGTGAGAGTTGGTCAGGAGACTGAAGGAGTCTCTGTGGAAAGTTGCAGAAAGATCTCTGCAGGCCCTCCCTGGGAAGAGGAAGGAATGAACTAGGAGACTGTATGTCTGGGACCAGGGAAAAGGCTGATGGCAGAAGAGCAGTGAGAGTGGTTTGCTGGCTGTTGTCCCCAAGCCAGAGAACCAGGAATGGAGACAGCTGAAGGCAGTGGAGCAGCAGAGGAATTTACCAACTGACATCTCAGGGCCAGAGAGCTTAGCCCAGAGTGAAAGGGCCAGGGAGAATGAAGGAAGGTGCACTGGCAAGGATGTTCCCAGCAGAGAGGCTGTGGGGGGTTCCCATTGGGAAAAGCCTGGTTACACTCCAGTTGGAAGGGCTGTCCCAAGGACAGGACTGGGCTATGCTGGATAGCTAGGGCATGGTGAGACTCCAGGGCTGCGCTGAAGAGCTGGGCCATGGTGAGGGACACCAGAGCTGTGCTGGAGAGCCAGGCAGTGGTGTAGTCCTCAACTGCAGCATCTCCCTGTCCCCAGGCTGCAGGGAATGGGGCACAGTGGTGTAGTGGAGCTGGAATGCTGTTCCAGTGTCTTTTAGCTCCATCACACTACTGGAGCCAGGGCCTGGAGAGGGGCTGGATGTTACCTGTAGTGTTTGGATTATGCTGGGGGCAGTCTGGACTATTCTTGTGGGACTTTTGTTATGATTTATGTGCATGGGATTCTGTAATAAATGAGCCCCTCAAGGGCTATATTTATACTTGGGAACACTCTGTGGACTATTTCTGGGGACTCTGAAGGAGGGAAATTGAGGCAGGCCTGCCTGTTACGCTGCAGTCTGCCACAAGAGAGCACTCCAGGCAGGGAGCAGCCCTATGATACTACACCAAGTACTAAATCATATCTAATATTGTGCAGGCTAATACATGTTCTAACATGATGGTATTTCCCAGTTTAGGCACAAACTTCAAGACTCCTACAACCTCCGTTTGGTTTTGGATGTATTAAGTGTTTACTCCATGCATTTCGCCATGCTCAACAGAACTCCAGTCTACTAGCTCTCTGCTTGGTGAAAACCTCGGCGAGTACGTCTACACTGCGATAAAAGACCCACAGCACAGCTGCAGCTGCCCTGGGTCAGCTGACTCGGGTTCGTGGGGCTCATGCTATGGGCTTTACAAGTGCAGTGTAAACATTTGGGCTCGGGCTGGAGCCCTGGCTATAGCACCCTCCCCCTTCACGAACAACTGCAATTTTATAGCCCTGCAGCCCGAGTCCTCTGAGCCTGAGTCAGCTGATCTGGGCCAGCCATGGGTCTTTTCAAGAGTCACAATACTGAGAATGCAGCTCTGCATGGACTTGTAAATTTGCGTTTTCGGACCTGGAATGTTTTAAGATCTGACACTCACTGAGTCATACAATCATTTAGACCTATTATCATCAGATTGGTAAAAAGGGAAATTCTTAAATTCTACTTCAACTCCCAGAGAAAGTTGTTGCTTGTATAACTCAACTCACTTCCCTTTGTAATAGCAGCCTGATTGTGCGCTGCAAAACTATACTGTATCATTCGGATATTTCAGGACAAACTTTTCAGCTCCAGTGTTCATTGAAAAAGAGCTTTTAAAAATAGAGTGGTAGGGAGAGACTTTCGAAGGCAGAAAAGGGGAGTCTGGCACACAACTGAAAGTCAATGGAAGTTGGGCAACTAACTTCCCCTTCTGCCTTTGAAACACTCCTCCGTAACGGAGTGTGCTGCTACTCAGAAAAAGGGCAGCTTTCTCCAGGTTGTAGCAGTCTATACCATATGCCTTTCAAATGGTGTCTAAAGTTGATTCAACACTTTATAATGTCTTCCTGTTGCTATTAAGTAATGAACCTTTATCTGAAATTTAGCTCCTAGACTAGGGCTCTTTCTGGGGGCAGGGATCGTGTATTTATACAGTACAAAGCATAATGGGGTCCCATGCCTTGATTGGGGCCTCTACTAAAAATAATAATGAATAACTAAAACATTCACTTCAGATCATATTAATCACATTAAAGCAATTCTGGAGACGTGTTAAACACCTAGGGTATGATTCAGACTTTCCTCACTGACTTCAGGAGGCACTGGATCATGCCCTCAATAAACATCAGGAATCCCTATAGGGACAAGTCATGATCAGAGCTGAGCACCTGGTCTTAATTCAGGTTTTACTCAAGCGGAAGTCAATGGGCCATATCCTGAGAAGTGCTGACCAGCTGCAACTCCTACTGAATTCAGCAGCTGCTCAGCGCCGCTCCAGCTCTGGTGCACACAGTTTGCCTGAGTAAGGATTGAGTAAAACTAAGAACCTCAGGGTTTATTTAATCTGATGAGTTGCAGGTACTCAGCACCTCTCAGGATTCGGTTCATTGAGCACTAGACACAAGCACCAGTTAAATCTTTACAAGGTTCACATTAATACAGGAAAATTGACTTTGCTAGTCCTGTCTTTGTCCTGCAGTTGTTTGATTTATATTGGGGGGAGGGGAGTGGAGAGTGGATAGACCGCTAGTGCATATTAGCTACCTGGAATATTTCAAAGTTTTACATGCCGCTTTCTGCTTACAGCCACCAACCAGTCTCCATATCGTCCACACACAAGAACTTCAGTATATCATAAACAAGCTTTACTGGAATTAAGAACTTTGTCTTACTTACCATTTTTTACAAAGTCAGTAAATAACTCTCTTTTTTGGTAGCTGTGCGTATTTTTGATGTTATCTAATTGTGTAAAATCCTACTTTCTTCTACAGATCTTTGCTGTACGGTTACATGGGTACTGGATCGTGTAAGGTTACATTAGGCTATTTGCAGAATGATGTAACATAATGAAAAGTGAGGGATGAAATAGCTTCATCTCTCTAAGGCTATAGAAACACATCAGATACAGAATAGAATTTGTTATTGTGCATTTCCTATAGGGTGACCAGATAGCAAGTGTGAAAAATCGGGATGGGGTGGGGGGTAATAGGCGCCTATATAAGACAAAGCCCCAAATATCGGGACTGTCCCTATAAAATCAGGACATCTGGTCACCCTAATTTCCTACCTATACATCTCTGCTCTTTTATATAATACCTAACACTCAGTAAAAAGCTTTCCTTAGAATGCTACCTATGACATCAGGGCTTCTGTGTGACAGCCAGTTTAGTAATCTGCGGTCTCCCTGCTGCTTTATGCAGGCTGCTACTCGACAATTTCATGACCCTCCAAAGACTATATTCATGGCCCAAGAGCAAAAAAAAAAAAGGCCTATACATGAATAAAGCAGAAATCAGTAAGTTTTCTTTACACCGAGTGAAACTCTTCCTGTGCAGAAGGCAGCTCAAGGTCTCTGTGCCTCTTACATTCATTTAAGATCTCAAAATAGTCCCAGCTATGCCCTGTTTTGAGGGATTTAAGTGGTGCATAGGCCTTGAGCTAGACCTCTGCATAAGAGTGAAGTTCACCCATATTGGCCATGTGGCTACATAGGAAAATACAGTTCACTGACATTTTAGAATATGACTGAAATCACGACATGTTTTTTTCAGTTTTTAATCACATTAGCCCTTACTCAGACGATCAGAGGGAGTTTGCTTGAGTAAGGATCAAGTAAAAAATCTCAGTATTTGACCTTTTTTTAAAATTGTTGCTGCTACTAAGCAAAATCTCCAAAATAACCCATTTCCCACAGTAACTCCATTAACTGAGGGGTATGTCTGCAAAGAAAAACCCATGGCGCTGAATCTCAGAGCCCGGATCCATTGACTCAGGCTCACAGGGCTCGGGGTTCAGGGCTAAAAATAGCAGTGTAGACATTCCTGCTCAGGCAGGGGCCTGGGCTATGAAACCTGGCAAGGGTGAAGAGTCTCGGAGCATCTGCTCCAGCCCAAGCGGGAATGTCTACACTGCTATTTTTAGCCTTGCAGCCTGAGCCCAATTGACCCAGGTTCTGAGACACAGTGCTGTCGGTTTTCTTTGCAGTGTGGATATAGCCTATGGCTCTTAAAGTGATCTTGGGCCAAATTCCTCTCTCAGTTTCATTCACTCAATGGAGGTTGCTCTGGATTTACACTGATACAGCAGAAGAAAAATTGGGGCCAAAAGTTTTAAATCTGACCTTAGAAAGCTGTTTATTTCTTAAGTCAGTGTGCCACTTTCTGCTCTCAGTTACACTTGAGCAACCCCACTGACTGCAGGGTGTCTTCTGCTGGCTTCTTTTGATTGTGGGGAGGGATTGCAAGGATGTATGTTTGGGGGAAAAGTGGAACTCAGGAAAATGAGCAGTAACAATACATGCATCCTGCCTCTAAGGGCTTGTCTAGACTAGGAAAATGAGTGGTGTGTTAATTAACTAGTTTTAACTAACATTTTAAACACCACTAGCACCCAGTGTTGACAAAAATTAAAAACATGTTAATTGGTCACATACCCATCCCATAATCTGTAGGCTCTGGTTGGTGCCTCAACTGTCAGGTCCTACACCTCTGACACTAACCATATTCAGGTAGTGAAAATAAAGGGAACGCAAGAGGTTATTTTTAAATAGTTTAAACTTTAGTTAAAGAATGTCTGTTTATGCAACATAGCTGCTTCAGCAGAATACCTGGCAGCTGTCACGATGAGAGATTGCTTTTAATAAATGTCTCCTTTAAAAAAAAAAAATCAGGGTGAACCAACAGAATATTATCTGAAAAAAACTGTTCAGCTACATACGGTAGCAGACAGCATATGCATAGGCAGACTCCATCAATTATAATACTAGCTGTGTCATTCTTTGAATGGTGGCCAGTAGTGTACTTTAAAAGTCCATTGGGACTAAATGTTTTACTTGAATGGATTTTCATTACTTACAATTAGTGCTGTGTGGCAAACGGATAATGCAATGTCACTTACTCAGGACCTTAACAATACCAAATTTAGTTCTGAGCAAAAACAGTTCAGATTTGCTTATTTTTGCGTAGGCTGCATACATTCCCTGCAGAATATTAAGTAAACCGCAGGTCTGGGAGTCTGAACAAATGTTGAAACCAGTTCGGGGGAAGAGTATCTTAAATAAAAGCTTCCTTGTGTTGGTATTGTCTGAAAGGTCTTTTGGGACAAACAAAACCCTTCATTTCACTTCATTCCTAATCGATCTCAATGCCTCGGCCAAAATCTAACAAAAGCACACCCTTTTAACTTTCCATCCAGCTTCTTTATGTATACCAAAGACGTTTACTCTCTCTACTGAGAGCAATTAGCTTTCAGTCTGGATCAAAGCCTAGTCTTGCTGTCAGAGAAAACAGAAAGGAAAAAATTACAAAGAAAAGTGGGTCACAACTCCAACTTATAAGTTATAGGGCCCTACTCAGTGGGAGAAAGTAAAGGAAGCAGTTTTACAAAAATGCAGGTGTTCAAGCTGAAGGGTCTTTTCTGGACTTACCCATCCATCATTCTTTGATACTCCCATAGTAAATCTCTGGAGGCTTTTCTGGTTAATCAACTATGCCTGATCATTTCTGGTCCTGCTCCTTTTCCAATTGCACCAGAGACTAGTCTAATAAAAAAAAAACCCTCTAACGCCCCCCGCCAGCAATGAATGAGTACTGATTACCAATGTGAGAAATCTAGTACTCACACTACTGCCTGCCCCCAAAGGTTCTCTCTTCCTCCACTTTTCTCTCCCAGCAGATAAGCAGGGAGAAACAACCAAGAACTGAATTAAAATATACAAAACCTAATTCCAGCCAAAAGAAACTTTCCTACCTTGCTGCAGGGATAGGTAGAAAATCTAATAGTGGATCAGTCAAGTTTGGCTATGCTGCCTAGCTGTTCCACTGGGAAATACATAGTGCTGTACATTAAAGATTTTTTTTAAATGGATGTTGTGGTAAACCTGATGAATGAGACACCCCACCAATTCAGATTGTGACTCACCCAAGAATTTGATTAATTGTATCAGATAACAGAGCCAGCATAATTTATGGAGTCTATAGACACAGCATGCTTTGAAGGTTTGAATGCTACTTTAACTTAGTCATGAATGAATGACTTAGCTGTGTTATTGTAAATATGTTGGGGGTGGCACGTAAGAGCTGTGGACATGTTGCACATTCTATGAAGGCCAGAAAAATACTGAGAGCGCTCCAGGAAGAAAACAACTTGCTGAAATGTCAGCTGAAGCAGCAAGTTCTAATTTCTTGGAGCTACTGTGCAATGGAAAGAGAAAGTCCATGGCACAGTTAAGTATTTTTCTTCTCCCTGATCTCATGTTTCTACATCTTCTCAGCTATGTGCTCGTTGGTCTGGATCTGTGAGTGTAGGTGTTTTCTCCTTGCTAGGACAGTGATACTGAGCGCTGATAGCCAAAAGGTGTTCACACCCTAAGAACAATAATATAACTCAACTGATAACACTATCACTTCTTAGACAGACAGATGATTGTGGAATTAAGTCCTACTCTCTGATCTGCACTCTGGTGTGGGCAATGGTGGCATTACAGTGCAGTACTCTGCTGAACTGAGAGAAGTGCCACCCTTTAGATAAGATGGGAAACCAAGGCCCCTTCTGCCCATCTCAGGTGGCTTTCCAGGAGAAGGTTAAAGATTCTGGGATAATCCTCCTTTTGGCGAAACAGGTGCAACTCCCATTGATTAGCAATTATTAAAAAAGAGTAGATGATTGTAATGGGGTGGGGCTCACCTCATGTGAGTGTACCCCGGGCGAGTGTGTGCACGCCTGCAATTGTTGTCAACTTCTCCACTCATGGTGCCCCTGGTCGGCCACTGCACTCATCAGGCGGGTCTTTGGTGACTCAGCCTTCCATCCATGTCACATTCAGTCCATGTGCACAGCAAAACAAACCCCTTCTGGGGTATACCATCCAACCGGGCCTATTTCAGGGCCCTTGGTAATGTCATGCAGCGCTCCCTCGGCTCAGTCTTTAACAGTCCAACGGGGCCTATCATAGTACCCCTCAGTTGGGTGGGTCCTTTCTCTGTAGCCCTCCCCGGGCTCAGTCCTTCAACAGTACAACAGGACCCATCACGGTACCCCTCCATTGGCAATGTCTGTGTAGCCCTCCTCAGACTCTGGTCCTCAGTCTGACCAACAGGGCCTATCTCAGTACCCTAGTTCAGTGGCTCTCTGCCTTTCCAGACTGCTGTACCCCTTTCAGGAGTCTGATTTGTCTTGCATAACCCCAAATTTCAGCTCACTTAAAAACTACTTGCTTACAAAAATCAAACATAAAAATACAAAAGTGTCACAGCACACTGTTACTGAAAAATTGCTTCTTTTCTCATTTTTAGTATATAATTATAAAAAATCTATTGGAATATAAATATAATACTTACATTTCAGTGTATAGTATATAGAGCACTATAAACAAGTCATTGTATGACATTTTAGCTTGTATTGACTGCACTAGTGCTTTTTATGTAGCGTGTTGTAAAACTAGGCAAATATCTAGATGAGTTGATGTACCCCTTGGAAGATCTCTGCAGACCCCCTGGGGTACATGTACCCCTGGTTGAGAACCACTGCCCTAGTTGGCCAGCTTACGTGTGAAGGTTCCTGCTCTGGGATGGAGCAGCGCCCCAGGCATAGGCGCTGGCTTCCTCATTTCCCTGGGGGTGCTCAACCCTCACTTCACCCCAGGCCCTGTCCCCACTCCATCACTTCCCCCAACACCCCACCTCTGCTCTTCCTGCCCCCACTCTGCCCCATCTCTTCCCGCCCCCATTCTGCTCCCTCCCCCGAGTGCACCTCGCCCTCGCTCCACCTCCTCCTCCCCAGCACGCTGCTGAACAGCTGATCATAGTGTGCGGGAGGCACTGGGAGGAAAGGGGAGGAGCTGATTGGTGGGCCGCTGGGAGGCGCTGGGGGGGGAGAGGGAGGAGCTGATAGACAGGGCTGCTGGTGGGTGCTAAGCACCCACTATTTTTTTCCCTGTGAGTGTTCCAGCCCCAGAGCACCCATGGAGTTGGTGCCTATGGCGACAGGGCTTCCTCCCTGGACTCTTTGCATGTCCTTTAGTCCTCTGACCCCAGCTCTTTAGCTGGGTCAGTCTCAGTTCAGCCCCCTTCCCGGGGTAACAGTTCCACGTACAGTCCCTTCCCTAGGCCTGTCTAAACTTCCTTCTCTCAGGGTGCAGCCACTTCCCCACTGGCTGTTGGGAGGGACCCAAGCCCACCCAATACTCCAGGCCCCAACCCAGGGACCTTCTAAGTAGCAGCCACATGCCATGTCCCTCTAACTGTGTTTCCTTGAGCCACTTTCCCATGGCCTGTATCTGCCTTGAGTCCCATCAGCCAGCCAGGAACACCTTCCTTGCTCCCCCAATCCCTGCCAGAAGACTGAATTCACACTGTTCCTGCAGCTCCTTTTATATGAGCATGCTGGACCCTGATTGGCTGCTTCCCTGCAGCCTCTTTCTGATTAGCTGCATCCCAAGCAGCCGCTCTAAGCTTCTCCTCTATTGCTCTTTTGGGGACAGGGTGTGGCAGGACTGACAGCCTTCCAGCAGGGGGTCTCCGGGTCTAATATACCCCATCAGAATGATAAACAGCAACATCCATCAATAAACCATTTTGTAATATGTACAGTTGGGTGTGAACTATTGAATAGTGAACAATAGCTGCTCCCTTTGTGTACATAATTACTGCACCATTAGTATTTTAATGGACACTGTGCTTAAAAATCAGCCCTAAATTTGTGTTGGTTTGTGAAATTGCATGTGCACATCCACCCTATCCCTCCATTCTAATGCCTTGGGCTATTCTTGTGAGTAGGCAGGCACTGAAATATCCAGTATGCTGTTAATTCTTTCACATTTCAATACCTGCTTGTTCATAACCTAGGGAGGTTGAGCAGCAGGATGAAGCCGTGTGTAAACACAAGCTCACAGTCATAATTATCCTACTGTCAAAGGGAATTTCAGTGATACACATTTGCAGCCAGGTAGGCTAATATTTCAATGCTCACCCACCTGTAATGGGTACACATCACCAAGTACTACTTAGAATGGAATCATTTACTGTTAAACAGAAAAGCTGACGTATTTCACAGGATTAGGATGAGATCTACACAATAATTTTTCAAACAGGTGGGTTGTGCCGTTGTGAAGCGAATCTGCTGTGATATGATGTAAAACAACAGCAATTCAGCTGTGACACAGAAGAAAATAATACTTTTTTTGAAGGTGATAATTTTCCTTTCAGAATTTTTTTTATTAAACAACCAAATGAGAAGTGCCCTGAACAGGCAGTTTAATGGAGATCAGAATTCAAGTCTGTTCAGCTTTTAAATTAGGTAATTACAACAATCTGAACAGAAGAAATCATTTTGTCCACTCTGTGATTCTTATGATCTATTATTACTTGAAATGGAACAAAATTGAAATACCCACAAACAAGAAGATACTCATGAGTAATCAGACAATTCACAGACCCGACTATTAAAATGCAAAACTTCAGGTGTGTTATTTGCCACTCAAATTAATAACAAGAACACAGTTGTCTGAGAGCTGCTCTCAATGTATTGTCACCACGACTCGTCACCAGCACTACTGAATCACACAACTCTCAGGAGCAAGGGGAAACAGAGATGCTAAGAGAAGATCAGTCAGGATTTTCCTGCATTATTTGAATGTGTTTGTTAAACGAAATCTAGCAGTAAGCATAAAAGCAAAGTGCAAAACGGAAATCTGGAAGAAACCATCCTAAACTAAATCTCAAAACCAAATGGCCACTGACCTGAACTTTAAAACTAAGACCCATCTCTATAATAAAGTTAGAGAGAAACAGAATCATACTTTTTGGAGTGTTTTTCGCCTATGAGTCTTCCGCACCTGATATTTCCTCTGTTTTTGCTGTACAACTGAAATGCACTACTGAAATTCAGCCCTGTAGAGAGGAGCCTCAAAACAGGGTTTAATTGTCACTTAAGCAGTGCACAGGTCTACTGCATAGGGGGGGGGAATATCACTTACAGTGAACTGATCCCTCTGGTCATTCAGCTCAGTCATTTGACATATATTATATATCTATTCATCCATCTATCAGTCTTATTATAGAGCTATATACAAGGATATTCAGATCCACAGGGCAGAGCTCAAGTCTGATATTCTGTTCTCCCTTTATGCATATCTCAAGCTGATGCTATGTGCATGTATTCATATAGGGAGAGCAGACTAGTGGAGCTGAGAGCTGCCTTGAGGATCTGACAGGATTTTTTTTTGCCTGTATTAGGGGTGCTGTTGGGGTCCATTAAAGTTCATTCTGGTGAAGAGAGCATATTGGAATCAAGATATCATGTGGCACTGAGAGGAAGACTTTGCCGCTAGATGTTTTTTACATAAGATCCAGTCCTCCAAAGCTAAACTCTCATGAGTAAGTCTTACTGACAATAGTAGTCCCATTGACTTCAAAAGAACTATTGAGGTGAGCAAGGCTTGCAGGGCTGAGTCTTGATATTATGGCGGGGGGTGGAGGGAGAAAATTATTTGTCTTCAACAAAGGGCTAAAATAATTCTAAAGGATCACTACACAGAAATTTAGAAATGCCCCTTCACAGAGTACATAAATACAACTGAAAACCAAATGTATAGGAGCAGTAAGTCAGTGTGTGATCTCACATTTCTTTTAATAATCTGTTTTGTCCATGCTCTGTCTACATTGCATATTTAAAATACTTTTACATGACTAGCAATTAGCTAAAACGTAACCAATTACAGACCTCTCTGACATTTGATTTAATACTATCTCATGGGCAAATATATTGAGGATCCACAGCTGAAAGAAACAAAAGTATTCAGCAACGGGGGCAGATATAACTACAAGTGTGTGATACAGAGAGAAATGTCCCTATGGTAATTCTAGTAGATAGCATAAGGTTACAACCAAGTAATGGAAAATTTTAAAACCCATGAAACAAGAATAACATAGGTCATTCAATTAGCATTTCTCTCCCCAAACAGCTCAATCTTTATTATAGGTTATATCCTCACAGAATTACAGCACTGTAGATACTGACTGCAAAGGAAAATGAAATCGAGTACGGTTTGTGGATGATTTAACTTGAATTTCCTTTTCAGCTAGACACATGTGGTTTAGTCCCTTTGAACTATTGTATTTCTTTAGACTCTTGGCTCTATGACGTGTTGCTAGTAAGTAACTCATTTGGACTACAAAATATTGTACTCTCTACCTCATCTTAGACAAAATAACTAGAGGAACCAGAGACCCAGACAGACACTGATCCTAAAGTGCATGGATTGGACCAGCTATCAGATATCTGCATGAGTAAATCAAAGGAGAGAATTTAGACCCCAAAAGTCAAGCTTCTTTGCCTAAAGTTAGGTAGCTAGATCCATATTTAGTAACATAATTAAGTAGCTTGATGTTTAGAAGTACTTAGCACTTACTTCAGTGGAAGCAGCAGATATACAGCACCTCTGAAAATAAGTAGCACTTATATAGGTGCTTAAACAGCGATTTAGATGTCTAACTTTAGACACCCACCTTTAAAAATGTTTGGCCTTAGGCTTTACTAATAATGATGGTAAGCCTGTTCCCCTGGTATTTGGATCAAGTTTTTGGTTTTGCATATGAGATATATAGGGCTCGTTCACAAAATTTGGATCCAAGTGCAGACTTTTGAATACAGTACTCCCAATGTCAGAGGTGTTTGTATCCAGGGTTTTTTTTCTTTCTGCCCATCTCCAGGGCCAAATCCTGGGGATCTTAATTAGGGCCTCATCCAGCAAAGCATTTAATTAAGTACTTTGGGCTTTTGCTTAACTTTGGGCACATGAGTATTCCCACTGAAGGCACCGTAGTTAATGGAACTGTTTAAGTGTTTCACTGGACCAGGGACTAAGAGCTTGTCTACACAAGGACATTGATTGGAATAGTTATTGTGGAAAAACTGTGTGTGTGGACTCTTCCAGTATAAGTGTCTATATAGGCAGTTATTCCAGAAAAGCTATAGCACTTTACATTTACACCTTATCTTACTTCAGAATTGCTTCCCTATGTAGACAAGCCCTCAGTTTTTACTCAAACTCAAGAATGGGACGGCTAAAGTATGGAGAACTGCATTTTATGATCTGACTAGTAAACCTTATTTATTAAGGACCCAAGACCGTAAACACAACACAGAAATACCCATCTTTGCCTTTATGATATACTGACAAAACAGAAAAATCTACTTTGGTGTATCTATCATTTAAAAATACAAAGATGCCAGCTTCTTAACTGTTTAAAAAATGCATGATCTTTACTGCTTTAATAAGCACTGTAAAATGTTATATTGTGCATGTCTGACAAACATGAGCAATGATGAATTATCACTTGGTTTTTGCATACTGAAATTCCAGCACTGTGAGAGAAGTGCCGATATTGATACACAAAACAGGCTGTTATTTGTACTTTATCTGTATAATTTATGCTAAAAGATGCACTGATGTGGTAGTAATTTGAATAGAATCTGACACTATGAGTCTCTCAATTAAATGTACAGAACACAGTTTAATTTTCATTTATTTCTGTTTGTTTTTGAAATTTAAATATACTATTACAAGAATACATAGAGCGTATTTGTGCTCATGGGAAATTAAGCATGAGAATAACATTATGCTCTTTTTCTTATGGTTTATTTTCTTCAAAATACCTTTTGAAATTAAAAATAATTAAATGCTATCAGCATTTCCAGCATTTGGGGTCTCAGGGCATATGGTCTCTCGTGGCTCCTTGATTATTTATTTAATCATGCCATAAGAAGTGGGTAAAGGATAGGGACATTTTGGTCTCTAAGGTCATTTGCATAAAAACTATTTTATCATCCATATGTAATTACTTGGTTATTTATGCATCTATTCTTTATTTTTCATATGGGAGATCGGGTTGCTGCTCTTTGGACCACACTATGTTGGTGACCATTGCAACTGAAATACAGAAATTATTCTAAACTAATTATAATAAAAATAAATAAATCCAGATATGATTTGTGGCCTACAGGAAGTTGTGTAATTTACCACTTTCAGTCTATTTTAATAGGGTATGTCTATTCAAAGATGCATGTCTCTTTCTCAGGTGCAGTAGTCAGGATTGTGGCAAACTGTCCTTAGGAATTAGTAAAAAATGTTACCGGTCTCGGAGGCGATCCCTTTCTTCCAGCAGATACACAGGAGGATGGCCATTACTTACGCATCAAGAAAATCCTTCCAAATGCCGGAAGGGTTGTAGTAAATAGCAATGAAAGTTAGGGAGGGCTGTAGGAGATTCAGTTATTAGAAATAAAGGTAGCTGGGCTTGAGAAGAGACATTGTGAAATGATTAAATATCAATGGAATACGGCAAAAACCCGATGGATAGAAACCAGAAAGGATAGATTAAGTTGACGAGAGTCTGGACAAAGTCAATGAGTTACATTAACTCCATTGGAATTATACAATATATTTATCAATAATTTGAGGAGGACATAGTGGCAGGGATGAGACAGACCCTTCCAGTACTCTGGGCATGTGGAGTAGAAGGGCATGTGGAGTAGAAGAAAAACTACCCAACATCACCCACTGTGATCATTTATTCACAAAGGAGTAAAGGATTAGCAACTCAAGGGCTAATCCATTCATTCCAGTCTGATGTAGAAATTGTATCAACAATACCTTATGGCTAAATGGTATCAAAGGTGGCTGCTAGATATAATATCACCTGGGCCACGTGGCTTATTCAGTTCTAGGAGGAGATCATCGACAGTGCTACTAAATCTGTTCGTTTTCCATATCCAGGTCTGAAATTAAGATAACCAGAGTCAAGGATATTATCTAGATATTATCAGAGTTGCTTTGTTGTAATCTTCTCAGTAATCACTCCTAAATATGGGAGATTAAATCTCTGTCAGTAGCTCGCAAGATTATCAGTGTTGAATGACAGTTTATTGAACAGGATTTAATCAGTGCCCTGTTGAGCACACCTGGCAACTTACTCTCACAGAGGGCCCAATGTTTCCTCACTGGTCTGAACCAGACAAAACAGACATGATCCAGATACGTGATGTGGCCCAACACAATTCAGCACTGCATCAAGCTATACAGGCTGAAACTGAAACCTAGAAGATGCTGCATTTGACCCCTGAGTGTATTGCTCTGAAATCTCAATAGCTGATTGCTCAGCCCAGATTGCTGGACGGAGGCAAGCCACAAAAGGTCTGCTGTTCAAGTTTCACAGAGCCTGCGATGGAGGCATAGAACACTTTCTGTACCTTTAACAGCAGATAAGAGGATAAGGCTTCAAAAATTTCAATTGCTCAAGCTCTGCCAAGACTTCCACCACCAATGTTCTGGCCACCTTCTATTTTGCTTTATTTTTTGCAAATCATGTGTAAGCCATGGTGCCCCCAGAGTGAAAGCCAGGCAAGAAGGCATTTGGGGTTACTGCATTGGTGGTTGCAAACAGCATGTATTGCAAAATTCCACCTGGCCTTTGATACTGTGGTCTGTCAGCAAACCAGTATATCCAGTAGTTCACTAGAGCTCTCTGGACATTTTCAGGTTCTATTAACAATCCCATCAAAATAAGTCCCTCATCCAAACAGGATAGAAATATTTCAGCCTCAGGTAGGAATTATTTTGCTCCGTGTTATTTTCAGGACCAGATTAATTCCCAGGTCTACCCCAGCTTCTCCTGGCATAAACTCAGGCACAGAACAACAGAAGCAAAATGTTGACTGGGAGGGAGGCAACAAAGGAGAAAAGTAGCTGCAACCTTCCGTCTGCTTAAGGTCTAAGTGGACCTGCAGGCAGGCAGGCAGAACATCCCAGAAACAGTGTTGGCAGGGGAAGGGGACATTGCCAGGGTAGCAAGGGAATGAGCAGTTTCAATGAATTCCTATTGCCCTCCCACACTGAAAACCCAGATTGGTGTTGGGGTGGAAACCCCCAGGGGAATAATGGCCCAGTCCACTGCAGAGGGTACACATTACACCTACTGTGTTGGCAGGGTTGAATCTGGCTCACATGTTATTCTAAAGGAAGATAATTTTCCTTCCTTAACTACTGTGAGACATAACACTAGTCAAAAAACTATTCAGTCCAAAGACTTAGTACCTTTTCCAGAACAGGCCAGTGCCCAGTGCTGTAAAATGTACGACTTGATATTTTATTATAGATCTGTTCTCACCAGTAGTGTTCTTATCATTGGTGACAACAGGAGTTACACGCATGCACAGAGGGGGGAAAGTGACCCAAAAGTACTCAGCCTCAGGGACCTCAAAAACTAAACCAAAACCAAAATAACCCCCAAAACCCCTAGGACAAAGTGAGAAAGATCTATGACAAAATGGTCTATGACCTTACGAATGACAATTGTTTCTTTCACATAATAAATAGTTTGCTGTCATGAGCAGGTAAGGAGCAGAATTTTAAATCTATATCTTTCATCTGCATTGTAGCTCCTAAAGAAACCCCTTTCTCATACAAAGTGATACCTTTAAGACTGTAACAAAGCTCACTACTCATTGGGTAAGTTTGCATGACTATGTTATACAAAGATCACAAAAATAATGGTAGTTTGTTGTTATTATTGATTTATAGTTTCAAATAGTTACTGAAATGCCTAACAACAACTGAAATATGAGCCCATGAATTTGATGCAGGGTTTCCCTCATTTTTTAATCAGGGATATTTAATTTTTAACCATGCGGGATTAAACTCTAGGATGGCATTTTGGGAGTGTGAGGAGAAAAAGCTTTAGGCAGCAGGTATTATAAGCTGGCATGGTTCTTTTTAGATGGCAGAAAGAGAAAAAATCCTTTATAAACCACCTAGAAACATCACCAGAGAAACTACTTGTGCTGTTAGTTAATGGTAAAACAAAACATTTCCTACCCATTAAAGTAAAAATCATGTATTGAATCTGACTCCAGAGATGATGCAGTATGATAAGAAAAGCCAAAACTGATATGCAGAATGCTAACTCCTGTGAGGAAATAAGAAGAATGCTTCACTAACGTTGTCATAGTAAACTGGGCTGGTCAACACTGGGTTTGGTGAAGAGATTCAGTTTTCAGAACACTTTTTTCAGTTATTCTTTTACATGTCATTATTTAACTTAAGAGATTGGTGAAAACAAGGACATGATGAATATACCCAGTCTCTATTTGGTTTATCAATGACTCTAGAAACTATGCCAGATTGGTCTTTGTTAAAATCATAGGCAGGAAACAAACTAAAGTTTGCCTACTTAACATGATCACTGCCACATGGCAGAGGCCATTTTACATATGACCTTGCCATTTCTCCTAGTCCCAGCACTGCTTCACCACTCTTCCACTAAAAACACATTCCCACCAACCCTTCTGACCTACAATACCATGACTACCCACCTTCCTTTGTGAATCTCACCCATAATTCCTCCCGGCCCCAGAACCCCACCCCCATTATTTGATCACCTGCTATCCCTCCAGCAGTGTACATACACATCATACTTATTTCCAACAAATATTGAAGCATGGTAACCAGTGCACAATGATTCGCAACCATCAGGAATTGTCACAACTCTAAAAAAAATATTCTTTCCCCCTTGTTTACTCTTGTATTTCTACTTTCCCTAATTGCTTCAGTTTGCTTCATTGGTTTGCTTGAAAGCCACTGCAGTAGGGTTTCCAAAAAGTAAAAGTCACATCAAACATTTATTTCTGCTATTTTACTGCTCCTGATAATAAGGGCCCAAAACTACAATCCTTACACAGGCAAATCTCTCACTAAGATAAGTAAATGGGCATTTTACCTGAGTGTGGAGTGCAGGATGGGGCCCTAATTCTTTGTAACAGTTCTGTTGAAACAACAACAACAAGAAGTTTCACTTTGAATAGTGCCTGCTTTTGACATCTTGTCTGGAAAACACTTAAGATGACATTGTCATGGTAGGTTTCATAATTTAAAAAAATATTTTTACTCTACTCTTGTTCACAAATAAAGTCCTGGCCTGGAAGGATTAACACTGAAAACTGTAGGCCAAATTTAGCCTTCATTATGACTGACATCAATGAAAATCTTTCCACTGAATTCAATGGTTATTGGATTGGCCCTCAGTCATTAGAGCTTTGTCCTCATATGCCATATCTGAATTTACTCTGGTTTCTTTATCTTTTTCCCCCTGCCACACACTGGTTTATTGTTGTAGGGTTGCTCATGAGTGCCAAACTGCTGACACTGTTTTTTTAATTTTTTTATTTTAAGAAAAAACATAGCATTGAAGTATTTGCTACATACATGCACAGGCACACACAAGCATGCACACAAGTAATTTTCAAAAACAGGAGGTCTACATCTTCAAAAACCTACATCTCTTGAGTTTGGCACCCAGAAATGGAGCCATTCCAAATTAGTGGATACTTTTTAAATTTCCTCAGCTCCACTCCATGAATCTTTGGCCCATTAAGAATTACATGGACTTTTCAAACAAACAGAGAGGAAAAAGTCAAATTTGGGGTCTGCCAAACGCTGACAGTGTCCTTTTAAGAAGAAAAATAAAAAACACATGACATCCCATTATTCCATCAATACCGATGTCATAATAGTGATAGTCTAATACAGGGCTAGCATTTCTGATGCTCATACTGATCTTTGATCATATTGCAAACACTCTTGAAAGAAAACTTTTGGAACAGTTATTTACAATGCAAAATTAACTTAAATCACACCATGCTTTTAGAATTGCTGCCAGACAAACGAAAGAACCCTGACGCTTGCATAGCCCAGTGTGCATAGAGAAAAGGCTAACCAAGAGCAACCGTACATTACAGATGTGTGACAGATACAGCAGTAAAACTACAGTAGGTAAGTCTGAAGCAACAGCTGCCTATGCAATGGTTGTAAATTGCATGTGACATATAGATTCAGATTTTCAACATTACATAAAGGTAACTGTGTGGATTTGTTTGCCACTAATGTGTAAATACCTGATGTGTGCAGACATGGCCAATTAGACATGTGTCTGACATCTAACTGACCACATGCATGAGCGCCTCAGGTATTTGCTTCCACATATTGGGTGCACTGGACATAAGTTAGGCACAAGCAAATATATGCACACCCCTGTGGATTCCTAAGTTTGAGAGTCTGGCCCACAATACATTTTTAATCAAATGTATTAATTCATGGACTTTACTGAAATCACACTGAGTTGTATTTCCATATTTCTGAGATAATGGTTTGCCTCTGCATTTTTTTTAAAACAAAATTTCCTTCAATATTATATTCCATTTGGACCCCGGCTGCATGCAAATACACTTTGAGATATCATTAACACTAACCTGGGAAGTAGCTGCAGTTGTGCTAGTTTCCTTACCACTCCCAGGTGCACGCTCATTGCTTGTTGCTGCTTCTGTAGTTTCTGCCTTCTTTACATTCATTTCCAGAGAAATGGATGGCCCTACTTGGCCCAACCCATCACTCAGTTGGGTCAAACTTGGGCTGCTTGCTTGCCGTGACTTGGCCTTATACCAACTAGGGTAAAACAAGGGATCGATGGTTTCTGCTGTTGATGGCATTTGTGTTTCAGACTCTGCAGTCTGTCGAGCACCACTTGGCAAAACCTCACCCTTCATCAGGATAGATAAAGTACAAACAAAAAAACACACAAGCAGAGTGCACTATGTTACCTTCCTGTGTTCAGCCTGTATTTCTCTGCATGCCATGTTTGTTTTTATCTCACTGCAAAGAATTTACTGTTTGAGGTCCAAAAGAATTATAACTGAAATACAGAGCAAAAGTGTCTAGCATTTGGATAATATATGTATGGAAAATACAAACACTGGGTCAAATCCTACAGCCCAACTCAGCAAAACTTCCCATTAGCTTCAAAGGGAACCTTGGTTGAGAAAAGATTGAAGGAGATGTTCCTTTCATTAATTTCATTACACACTTTGAGCCTGATTCTCTTCTCAAGTATAAATTAGGAATAACTCCACCGAAGTCAGTGAAATCATATTATAATAAAAAATGGTCTGAGAGGAGAATGAGGTCCTTTATTTTAGAGATATTGCCTAAAAACTATCCAGTGTACAGAAATGTCTAAGTGCCAATCTGGAGGTTCTTACTCAGAGTTACCTGAGTTCATACTCAAGTGAGCACCCATCTCTGTGTAATCACTGAGCTAAACTATACTACACAATGCGTAAGAACTTCCAGTACTGGCCTCACACATTGAAGATGACATATGTGGGGTCTTACCCACTGCCTACTGAAGTCAATTGGAGTCTTTAAAATCACTTCCTTGGGTTTGGGATTGGGACAATAATTTATTTTTTAAAATAAATATACAGAATTGTATCACTCAACATTGATTCTGTTGACATGAGCAGGTAGAATAAACAGACTATAATGACAATAGAGATAAATGCTTGCCCACCACACGACTGTTTATATATAATAGTTGACTGTAATTATACCTTATCAATGACTGGAGCAGCTGACAGAACTGCACCCTCTCTATCAATGTCAAGTCTTTCCAGACTAGCCAACTGCAGGTTTTGACCACATGGTACTATTAGTACATTACAACATTTTTACTTTGCTTTCCCTAGGCCAACAGGAAAAAGCTAAACTGCAAGCATCCTGCACATTGCATCCCCCACATGCCAGTCTGACCAACTCATAATGGCTTTTTAAAATTACTAATGGGCTAGACCAGCATGTCTCTATATTCTTTTTCACTCAGGAGGTGTCAGACTTCACAAAATTATGAGGCAGTTCAGTTTCTAATTAGGCCTGGTCTACATATGAAGTTAAATTAGTGCAACTCTGCATGTGAACACTCTTAAATCAGTTTACATTTGTTTATTTAGATTTAGATTAAGTTGGTAAAGAATCAAGTTAAATAGATATATGCCATTTCTAAACTGATTTAAGAATATCCACAGAGAACAGGCACAAACCTGTGTAAGCCCTCAAATAGATCAAAGAAGGCATAAATCTAGATAATTTATTCCCCCCTCCCGCCCTGGTTCTGTTAAATCAGAACTTTGCCATAAACATGGACTCTTTATTTGCTTCCTTGTTTGTGCACCACTGTCAAAGACCTCAGCATGGTGCTGGAGTAAGGACTTAACTGGAGTTGCAGAAGAGATTAATTTGTCCTGCTTGGTAAATTAATTGCTGATATTGATAGCTGAAGGAGATTAGCAAGTATTGTTTTGGTGTAGATCTCACAAAGTATCAGTCATTGGTGTTTTATTTTAATTGTATTCCAGGAGAGAAAGTACAAAGATATCAAATATATCCTAAATACATGGCTTCAAATATAAAGATATTTCAAATCCAGAACATGTTTGGGCTTCCATTTCATAACAAGCAGCCTTACTTCTCTGCATCTAACACTATGAGACATGAACTTCTAAATGATATCCCCAGTGACAAGACCACCAAAGGAAGGTAAATGTCATTCATAGGAAGGCATGCTAAACGTGAAGTTCTCTTGGTATACATGTTTTTACTTCTCATCTCAGTTATAACTGTTAGTTTCTACTAAGCAAAAGAACAAACAACAAAACTGAGCATCGAGTTGTCAGTTCTTAAGGGTTTTGCTCCAAAATTAAATCTTAGTAACCAAATGTTCCTTGATTTACATAAGAGAACACTGTTGTTGTTTTTTTAAACCAATGAACTCACACACATACACAGCTTGAATATAAGCAATGGCAGTAAAATCTTTGCTTTCTTCCTTGAATGGGCTATATTTTTGACATGTTTCTGACATATGTATCAGCATCTATCGGATCAGATTGGATCATTCATAGTGCTCTAGAATGGAGGAAAAATTCAGCATAGCTGATAGGACGGAGAATGGTTCGATGCAATTACCTGACTAACTGAGGCAGCTGGTGGTAATGATGGGGCTGATTCAGTCTGAGGGCCTCCTGTTGTGCTCTTGGGTTCTGAGTCCAGCTGAGATACTTTCTCAGCTACCTCTTCCTCCTCACCAGATGACTCTGTGCGGACTTCATCAAACTCTTCACCCTCCATCACCTCCTCATCTTCCTCATCACCCTCCTCCTCTAATAAACATTCATGTAAGCACAGCACTAGGTTAACACAACAATACATGGGGTACGCTCTTTATACAACACAGAGATTTAGAAATGTGAAGTTACTATGGTAACTATACAGTAGGTCTATTGATAGCGAAAGGGACCCACAGTGACGGTTTTCTCAAGGGACAGTACAACTTGTGCTTTAATTCCAGCTGATGCTCATAGGGCCAAGACTGGAATCTTCCCTGGATGCATGCAAAAGGAAGGAAGATGATGCAAGAGAAAGACAGAGACCAAGGAGGAGCCGTCTCCCCACATGTTGCATCTCTCTGCACAGGCCTTGAGCGCAAGGACTGGGCAAGCCGGCCAGTGCCACCAACAGTGTAGGCTCCCCACAGGTGCTGGAGACAGGAACACACACTGTATTCTGCCACAGGGTGTTGCAGCAGTTGCATTCTCCCTGCCTGAGGTAAAAAAGTAGTGCTGGCAATTAATCGCAGTTAACTCACGCGATTAACTCAAAAAAATTAATCGTGATTAAAAAAATTAATCGTGATTAATCACAGTTTTAATCACATTGTTAAACAACAGAACACCAATTGAAATTTATTAAATATTTTGGGATGTTTTTCTACGTTTTCAAATATATTGATTCCAATTACAACACAGAATACAAAGTGTACAGTTCTTACTTTATATTATTGATTACAAATATTTGCACTGTAAAATTATAAACAAAAGAAACAGTATTTTTCAGTTCACCTTATACAAGTTCTGTAGTGCAATCTCTTTATCATAAGAGTGCAACTTACAAATGTAGATTTTTTTTTGTTCCATAACTGCACTCAAAAACAAAACCATGTAAAACTTCAGAGCCTACAAGTCCACTCAGTCCTACTTCTCGGTCAGCCAATTGCTAAGACAAACAAGTTTGTTTACATTTACGGGAGATAATGCTGCCCACTTCTTATTTACAATGTCAGCAGAAAGTGAGAACAGGCGTTCGCATGGGACTTTTGTAGCCGGCATTTCAAGGTATTTACATGCCAGATATGCTAAACATTCGTATGTCCCTTCATGCTTCGGCCATCATTCCAGAGGACATGCTTTCATGCGTATGACGCTCGTTAAAAAATAATGCATTAATTACATTTGTGACTTAACTCCTTGGGGGAGAAATGTATGTGTCCTGCTCTGTTTTACCTGCATTTTGCCATATATTTCATGTTATAGCAGTCTTGGATGATGACCCAGCACATGTTCATTTTAAGAATACTTTCACTGCAGATTTGACAAAACACAAAGAAGATTGTGAGATTGTGAGATTTCTAAAGATAGCTACAGCACTCAACCCGAAGTTTAAGAATCTGAAGTGCATTCCAAAATCTGAGGGATGAGGTGTGGAGCATGCTTTCAGAAGTCTTAAAAGAGCAACTGTCCTCTGGAATGGTGGTTGAAGCATGAAGGGACATATGAATCTTTAGCGTATCTGGCACATAAATATCTTGCGATGCTGGCTACAACAATGCCATGAGAATACCTGTTCACACTTTCAGGTGACATTGTGAACAAGAAGTGGGCAGCATTATCTCCTGCAAATGTAAACAAACTTGTTTGAGCGATTTAGCTGAACAAGAAAGAGGACTGAGTGGACTTGTAGGCTCTAAAGTTTTACATTGTTTTATTTTTGAATGCAGTTATTTTTTGTACATAATTCTACATTTGTAAGCTCAACTTTCATAATAAAGAGATTGCACTACAGTACTTGCATTAGGTGAATTGAAAAATGCTATTTCTTTTGTTTTTTACAGTGCAAATATTTGTAATAAAAAATAAATATAAAGTGAACACTATATACTTTGTATTCTGTGTTATAATTGAAATCAATATATTTGAAAATGTAGAAAACATCCAAAAATATTTAAATAAATGGTATTCTATTATTGTTTAACAGTGAGATTAATCGCAATTAATTTTTTTAATCGCTTGACAGCCCTAGTAAATAGCCTCCAGAAGCTCCCCTAGGGCATAGGGTTGCCAACTTTCTATTTGCAGAAAATCAAACACCCTTGCCCCGCACTCTTCCCTGTCCCTTCCCTAAGGCCATGCCCCTGCCCCGTCCCTTTTCCGAGGCCCCACCCCTGCTCACCGCATCCCACCTCCATTTATCACTCGGTCTGCCCCACCCTTGCTCAATCGCTCATTTTCACCAGTCTGGAGCAGAGAGTTGTGGTGAGGAACGGGGTGAGGGCTCCAGCTGGGGGTGCTGGCTCTGGGGTGGGACCGAGGATGAGGGGTTCAGCGTGTGGGGGGTGGGTTCTGGCCTGGGGCCAAGGATTTCAGAGTGTGGGAGGGGGCTCTGGGCTGGGGCAGGGGGTTGGGGTGTGGGATGGGGTACAGGTTCTGGGCTGGGGGTGCGGACTCTGGAGTGGGGCCAGAAATGAGAAGTTAGGGTGTGGGAGGGGACTTTGGGCTGGGGTGGGGGACTGGGGTTCGGGAGGGGGTTCGGGCTCCTGATAGGGGTGCGGGCTCTGGTATGGGGCCAGGGATGAGGTGTTTGGACTGCAGGAGGGGGCTCTGGACCTGGGACGAGGGGTTTGGAGTGCGGGAAGGGGCTCCGGGATGCGGCAGGGGGTTGGGGTATTGGAGGAGATGTGTGGTGCAGGCTCCAGGAGGGAGTTTGGGTGTGGGAGGGGACTCAGGGCTGGGGCAGGGGGTTGGGGTGTGGACTCCAGATGGCCGAGCTGGGGCAGGAGATTGGGGTGGAGGAGGGGTTTAGGGTTCAGGCTCCGGGCGGCCGAGCTGGGGCAGAGGGTTGGGCTGTGGGAGGGGGTGCAGGGTGCAGGCTCTGGGAGGGAGTTTGGGTGCAGGAGTGGGCTCAGGGCTGGGGCAGGGGTTGGGGTGCGGGAGGAGGTGCAGGGTGTAGGCTCCAGGCGGCGCTTACCTCAGGCAGCTCCCAGACGCAGCCAGCATGTCCCTTTGTCTTCTAGGCGCAGAGGTGGCCAGGTGACTCAGCTCCGCATGCTGCCCCTGCCTGCAGGCACCGCCCCCGCAGCCCCCATTGGCCGTAGCTCCAGGCCAATGGGAGCTGTGGAGCTGGCGTTTGGGGCAGTGGCAGTGCGCGGAGCTCACGTGGCCGCCCCGTGCCTAGGAGCCAGAGGGACATGCCGGCCGCTTCCGGGAACCACAAGGAGCTGGGTAGGGAGCCTGCCTGCCCCACTGCAGGTGGCCAACTGGACTTTTAATGGCCCGGTCAGGAATACAAAATTAGTGGCTGAAGGGAAATTAGTAGATATACTAGATTTGGATTTATTAAAGAATTTGACACAGTGTTCCATGAAATCTTCCTCTCAAAATCAATTCAAATCAGCTTGGATATTAACGCTATCAGCATGGACTGAAAACTGGCTGAAGGACTGTAAAGAAAGTCTTATGATAGATGACAGACTATTAACTTGAAGGGATGTGTCTAGTGGGCAACCTCAGACATTTGTTTTAGTCCTGATCTCAAGTAACATCTTTGTAGAGGAAGGAATATACAGCAAGTTAATAAAATCTGCACAGATTATACTAAATTGAGAGGAGCTTTAAATACCAGCGAGGATACAGAATTAATACAAAGGGTCTAGAGTAATCAACAACATGGGAATTAAATGGCAACATGATAGTCAACTAGGAAATCAGAGGGCGGCCAGCACATCCCTCAGCCCGCGCCGCTTCCCGCAGCCCCCATTGGCCTGGAGCGGCCAATGGGAGCCGCAATCGGCCAAACCTGTGGACGCGGCAGGTAAACAAACCAGCCTGGCCCGCCAGGGGCTTTCCCTGAACAAGTGGCGGACCGGCTTTGAGAACCACTGGTCTAGATGACTTTGAGGTCCCTTTCCTGCCCTACATTTCTATGATCCTATGATGTATTAACTGTAGTTTCAAACTGACCATATCTTTTGTAAAGGTAGGGAGAGTCTTATCTTTCACTCAGGAAGATTTTACTAAACCTTTTCATTGGCTTACATGTTTTGTATGACTAAGAAGATACCAAGAACGATTTGCAAACTACACAAAGTTATCACAATGAGGAATGTTCTTATATACTGATACAAGAAGTCATCTTGAGCCTGATCTTGAAAGCCCTCTGAAAACAGAGGCCCCATTGACTTCAGTGGGAGTGTTAGATGTACTAGGAGTTCAGGATTGACCTCCTTATGTTGACACTATATATTAACATACATCCTAGTAATGGTGTTACTATCATATGAAATATAAATGTAACAGTAAAGCCCAAGGTTAGTAGGTAAAGTATAAAGGACCAGCCTAGTGATTCTCTATATTTTCAGATGTTCAAGATTTTAAGAGAGAAATTTGTTTATTTCAACTATTCAGACCCTCTGATTTCCCATCATTTTGTAAGCTGAAGCATAATGGTGCCCTGTTTGCACGCTACTTTGTTGAGCATAGAATAGTAACTGTGTACTATTTCATCTATTCTGAAATATCAGGCATATAAATGACACCAGAGGAGATCCCTAAATGTATAAGAAATAATGGTATCCTTGTTCGTTTCCATAAATGTATGATCTTGAACTCCATTTACATTTTCAATGAAATTTCTCTGATATAATTAAAAAGAAAAATATATTATTCATAGTTACTTTTATTAGTTTGCGTTATTCTATTTCTTTAATGATTTTCTATATCAGACAGTCCATAAAACTGCTGTTTCTCATTGTAATGACAGACTAGTACCTATACAGGCCCAATCCTACAGCTCTTTTACATGAGTAATCAATGAGTAAGGGCTGAAGGATCAGGTCCTTAGGAAAGAACTGAGTCTATATTAAAGGAAAATAAGAATCAACATGTTACATGATTCTAAACCGTGGTGGGTTTTACTTTTGATTATAATTTATGTTAAATGATCTAGGTACATTTGTGGATAGAGGGGAATATCTGATTTGAATTTTCCTTACATGGTATCTTCATGTAAATTGCACACAACTGAAAAGAAAGAAAGCAGTTTTGGTCACATCAATAACATACCTCTGTAAAAGTCAATTTCTCTTATTATCTTTTCTTCTCTATTGAGGTTGACCATGAAATGGCTCATATTTTCATAGCCAGGCTCTATTTTTTCCATCTGAAATGCGTTAGATGCTTCAGTAATTCTAAAATAGAGATATTTTGTCATTTGCATTTGCATTTGGGTTGGCAAATAAATGTTTACAAAATGGATAATTTATGATAAATATCAAAAACATACACTTCCTTTCAAATGGGAAGTACTTACTTTTGTAGCAATGCTTTGACATTCTGTGAAAACAAAAGTGAAATGACTGAGTGCTTAAAAGGTTCATTTTATTAAACAGGTTTTATACTTTGATACCTGATTCTTACATGTGCTGTTTCTAAATATGCTAGCTTGAGCTCTCATTATAAATGAGAGCTATGAGGCCTATGAATAAGATTAGACTGAGGTTGGAACCAGCTTACATGTGAACAACAGTGTGTTTTAGGCCCTAATTCTCATTTACATTAAGACCCCTTTATACTGCTCTGGAAGTGTAAAGTGTAAATGAGAATCAGGCCCTTAATATCTGCTTTTATTGAGATAGATACATAGGTTCATATGCAGTGCACACACAGGAGCAAAACTGAAGCTGACCAGCCCAACCAATATTCCCTCCCGGACACAACCCACATACTCCTGCTCTCCTTGACAGTGACTTCTGTTTCCTAGAAATTGGACTGGGCAAACTTTTCCCACAGACTAATTTATCCAATGCATTGTGCCCTTTTGCTATATGTAAATTAACTGAGAATAGACTTTTGAATTTTTACAAATTTATCATTATTCATAACTGTTCCATGAACATTTCACTCTAGCATATTTCATTCTAGGACTATGTCTGACTATTCACAGTGGGTGATTGGTCACCTCTAGTTCTGACGCCTTACAGTTCCACATATCCTACAGAGGGTTTTCTGCCCTTCAGGATGAATTCCTGTTCCTGCACATTGTTCTTGTAAAAAAGATCCTCCCTGCTGGGGGTTAGATGGGATTTTAAGATTCCAGGATGGAAAGTCACTTGAGACCAAATCCTACTTGACTGAAATCAATGGGAAGCTTGCCATTGTGCAAGTCACTTAACCTCTCTGTGCCTCAACTGCCCATAGGCAAAATAGGATAATAATACTCCACTACCTCACAGAGGTGAAATGGCTAAATCCATATACAGAATTGGGGGGTGCTCAAATATTGCAGTGCTGGGGATCATATAAATATATATGAAAATATTGTTTCTGCTTCCTGGTTGGATGACTGAAAGCTTATAAACAGGACAGCATTTTTGGTGTGAACAGAAAATACTCGTATTCTCGTGCTTACCCCTTTGTTTGCATGTTATTCAAATGAAGAAAAATCATTTCTGCACATTGTTGTGAATGAAAACTCGTTTGTGTGGATGTTCACTGGGAAGTGAACAAATAGGGATTGTGCTTGAATTGAAAAGTGAGTCACAATTTGTTTGTGATTAATTTCCCCCACTCTTTTCCTACCTCTGTTTAGAATCCTCTGAAATATACCTGCAAAAACACTGCCATTTCTGGCTCTTCCATGAACTGGATTCCTGATTCAACTAGCTTAGACACTGTCTCCAAGTGATCTGCATACTTTTTCATCAGGGAGCGGACATGTTCCAGTTTCTCCTCTTGGTTTCTAGTGATTATTTGTGTCATCTCATTTTTCCTTTCTTCCAGTATTGCATACAGATAATCAAATTTTTCACACAGTTGCTCTTTTTGTCTTCTGCAGCATTCCTGTGAATCATTTGGTTTATGTTAAAAGTGTTATGTTGCTTAAAAGTGTTTCTATTTTTACAATTACTTGGAAGTGTTTTCATCAAAGAAATCCTTTTCTGAACAATACAAGGTTTTTTTAAAGACCCCAGAGACTTTTGTAATTTTCTAAGTTAAATCTGTTTGAACAAAAAGTTTTGTGAATACTTGTGAACATTTTAAAAAACAAATAGACTATTTCATTTCCAGCATGCTAAAAAAGGTGAAAGACATTTGTGTTATGTTTGTAGTAATACTTAAGAGTTCATAGGAAAATCAGGAAGATAATTGCTATATTAACAGCCAAATGAGCAGAACAGGACAGATCAGCTCAAATGAGTTCTAGAGAAAATTCCATCACCACCAGAGCTCCTGAAATGCTACTGATACTGTGAGGACCTATTTATCCTTTACACTTAAGGCCCCTTTACATCACTCAGGTAGTATGAAGGGGCTTAAAGTGGGTGTCAATTATACTACTTTTACTGTGCACTGAATGAGGCAGGGGTCCTGTGCCAAAAATAGCATGTGGTCATGTTATCATAATAATGCACAAAATAGGAGCAAATTAAGGTTCCAACCTAAATTCTAGCTTTTCCTAACTTTCAAACAGTTGACTTTGCAACCTAAATAATATTTCTTTAGTATAGTTATTTTTCCTGTAATAAATATGCCTGTGCTGTACCTATGGTCGTTCATGTTGTCATTTTAGCAGAACTCACAGGCTAAAAAAAGATTGGGGTCGATGAATGTTTGGATTGAACATAACGTGCAGTGGGAAGTGGTGTTGGTGAATTTATATGTGGTGCTCTTCCCTAGGAGTAGCGACTGAACAAACTCCCCATGAAGATTTGGGGCCACTATGTTGCTGCCATCTTTCAAATGAGACATAAAACTTAGCTCCTGATCCCTTGTGATAGTTAAAGATCCCACATGACTTTTTGCAGTAGTTAGGGGTTTATGACAGATGTGTCAAAATCAAATAAACAGTTGTTGAGTGCCATTGTGTTTTCCCTTCCTCCTTTTCAGTCTCTTTCCCTTTCCCCTTTTACTTCCTTTACAGCTTTCCCCCCATTCTTTTTCCTACCTAGCGTATCGTTCCTTCCTCTTGTTCCACCCTTGTCCTCCATTTCAGACTGTCTACAACTACGTTCCCTGAACCTTAAAGTAGGTCATTTGCTAGTGGACATAGCATCAAGCATCATTCCACAACAAGGGTGTGTTACATATTCTTCATATCACTATGGGTTGGGGGATTGGATGACCTAAGAGGTCCTTCACTCTCTATATATAATCTGGTATTTTATTACATTAAAATTTGCAATCAGCATCTATTACAGAGGTCATCGGTAGTAAACTCTGTACGTCCAGGTTGCAAAACAGTCTCCACTATGCCCTGTTTTCCAAACTATTCACATTTTGTGTTGAAATTTTTCATATTTAATCTCTGTGAACAGTTTTTTGGGTTTTTTTTAAGTCTGACCAAACCACCTCATCAGTTTTTGAGTTATGAGTAAGTAAAAAAAAAAATAAACTCTCTAATTGTAAAAATTTTCACCACACTTTTTTAAAAACAGCTACAGCAAAAAGAGCTACAAGATGAGACCTGGAACACTCATAATTGAGTACTAGTGCCATTGCTTGCTTTGAAAAATATTGGCTTGATTGACCAAAATTCTGAGCATTTGAAAATTGTATACTATGGTAAGTATCATAACTACAAATATAGACAGGATTATGGAAATTCCTACTTTATTTATTATTTGATGCTCACATTTTATAGTCCTAAATATTTGTTTCTTTTTTCATTATGGTTTACCATTATATAGATTTTTATACTTCATTGTGGCTCTCAGTAGAATATGTGAAATTGTGTTACTTTTTGGTTAGTTTGTTGTAATCTGAATATATATTGGCCTGTTTTTTAAAACTTTGCATAGAAACTGTAGCTAAATTTAGAACTGTGGGCTTACTGTTTACAAGAGCTAAAAGCAACCTGACCACGTACTTTCTGTATTGCTCACTCTAAAGTAGTGTAAGTAGTGCAATGTGTCGACTTAAGTAGAGGATAGGAAAAACCAGCAAGCCTGATTCTGGGGTGTCTTGGTTCCACCTGTTCATCTGAGCCTTCAAGGTCAAACCGATGTCAAATTCAAATGAAGGTCATGTGAACATGTGATGGCAAGAAGTATGATTTGTCTGCAATGTGAAGTGGAAACACTATGTAAAGTTGTAATCTCTGTTTTCTGTAATCTCTGATTTTACGGATGCAAAGCCTGTTAAAGTGTGTGAAGGTAGACGGGCTCTGCACTTCTTGTTCTATCAATCTCAATTTCTGATTTGTAGTTCAAAAGGTGGGTTCTACATATGAGTGAATGACTCTGAGAAAGCTAATTTCAGATATTGCTGTATTTATTTATGTATTTTTTTAATGGAGTGTTCTCTGTAAACTTCAGTTTAGATGTTTGAAGTCTTGGTTTTGGATTAACTAGTCAAATCTGAAGGGAAAGAAACCTAAGCTTTTGTACTATTTTAATTTCTACACTGAACTTACTTGAAAGGCTCTTTTCTGTCTGCAAACTCCCGATAGCAGCCAATTTCATCCTTGCAATGCAAAGGCTTCTTGACTACAAAGTTTTGACTTTGCCGCTTACACCCTCTCTCATTTCCATGGGTTAACGGTTTTATATTCTTTGAACCAAATTCTGGACATTATCTGTTCTTCCTTACTCTGGTTGCACAGAGAAATAGGTGCCCCTGGCAACTGTGCATTAGACTGTGGAATTAATTTTTCTTGCCAGTTAGAACCTATAAATATTGTCTTTAAATGTTATTTACTGCACCTGCTATTTATTTCTCCTATTTTGAGGGATCAGGAGGTTTTTAATTTCCCCCCTTCTTTTGGTGTGTGATTGGTTCACTGGGTGTTTCATCAGGGTCTGACCTTAAAGTGACTCTCCATATGGGCTCCTTCCATGGCCCGTCAAACTGTGCTGCTCCCAAACTGACCAGAATAGTGATCTTTATTTGCTTTATTGATACAAACATCTTGGAAGAACTGCATGAAAGACACTTGTGCTAGCAAAAGAATGAAATCCATTCCAGCTCTCTCAGAGCAAAAGCCTTACAAAAAAAAGTGGTCTCCTTACAGTATAACTCATGAACAAGTAGTTTACTTTCAGTATACTTAAAGCAAGGTAAATAAATACACACATATCTGAAATGTCTGGGGAGATAAACTACTCGTCAAAGTAGGGTTCTGTTCTCTTGTTGGCTTCAATGGATAGGATGAGTCTGCAGATGAATATCAATCTCTTACACCCCAATCCTGGGAGATGCTGTGTTCCTGATCCTACATGCTGATTTCACTGAGAGATGATGGCACGCAACACTTTCCAGGATTGGACCCTAATGTCTAAGTCATGTTCCTATACTACTAAGTTAAAGCAACGATGTCACTAACTATTTCAGTCTACAAAGACACCGTTCTGTCTAATATAATACACAAATGTAATTAGGAGTTACCATGCATGAGTTTCTTCTCCCTTTCACATCAACCATATTGAGGTCTCTAGTCTGCCAGAGTAAATGGGCTTTTGCTAAGACTATCCTTTTTGCAGTACCCTAACAGTGTATCTAACCATTGTTCTGTGATCGAATATGTGCTCTTTCCCACCTACATGTGCTTGACCTCTGCCTGCCCTTTGGCTCACACAACAGAAGAAGGCAGCTCTCCATGAGTTGAAAGACAGTACTGAAAGAGCAGTTATCAATGGTTCACTGCCAAACTGGGGATGTATCTAGTGAGTCCCACAGGGATCAGTCCTGAGTCTGGTACTACTCAGGATTTTCACTGATGACTTGGATAATGGAGGATGGTGTGCTTATAAAATTTTCAGATGACACCAAACTGGGAGGGGTTGCAAGCATTTTGAAAGACAAGATTAGAATTCAAAATGACCTTAACAAAATTGAAGAATTGGCCTGAAATCCACAAGATGAAATTCAATAAAGACAAGTGAAAAGTACTACACTTAGGAAGTAAAAACCAAATGCACAACTAGAAAATGGGGAATAACTGGTACGGTGGTAGTACTGCTGAAAAGGATCCGAGGGTTATAGTGAATGACAGATTGAATATGAGTCAACAATGATGCAGTTGCAAAAAAGCCTAATATAATTCTGGGGTATATTAACAGGTATATATATATCATATATAAGACACGGGAGGTAATTGTCCTGCTCCACTTGGCACTGGTTTGGCCTCAGCTGGATTACTGCATCCAATTCTGGGCACCACACTTTAGGAAAGAGGTAGACAAATTGAAGAGAGTCTGGAGGAGAGCAACAAAAATTATAAAAGGTTTAGAAAACCTGACCTATGAGGAAAGGTTAAAAAACTGGGCATGTTAGTCTTGAGAAAAGAAGATGGAGGGAGGACCTGATAACAGTCTTCAAATATGTAAAGAGCTGTTAAAGAGGACTGTGATCAACTGTTCTCCATGTCCACTGAAGGTAGTGCACCCCACATTCACCTGTGCACCCCACATTCACCACAGTAATATGAGTATGGTATGATTATGATATAATTATGTGGCATCTTGTACAAAGTATGATTTGTGAGGTATCATTCTAAAAATCTTAATCTGCCAAACGTTACTATCTCATTGGATTGTATGTGCTATCAAGTTATAAAGTTTTGCTACGTACGTGTTACTGAAAGATGATGTGAAGTTGAAAACACCCACAGCTAGCATTTCAGGTACAACAATGAAGAATCTAGACAGTGCTGATGGCCCATCAACAAACACAATAAACCATAGAAAAACGTAGCCTTCCTGGGAATGCTTCAGACAGCCTATGGATAATGGCTGCTATGACGCAGCAAGGCATACATGGGCATGTGACCAGACCACATGACACTGAATTCCATTTTGGTACCTGTATTTTTCCACAAACTAGGCTGGGAACTTAGCTTAAAACAAAGGGTTCCTGCAATATGGAGAGATTATATAAAGTGGGGAGTGACATCATGACTGGCCTTCACTCCCCCACAACTCAGCACCTGAAAGAAGCTCCGGAAGACAAAGGACTTGGAACGGAGGAGGGGAATCCAAGATGCAAGGCAGATGTAGCTTGTGCCTTAAGAATCTGCAAGCCTGCTTGTATCATCAGTCAGGGTGAGAAATTGCTAATTCAAACCCCATCTATCTAGTACATTATGCTTAGCTTGCATTTTTGTTTATTTGCTAGGTAGTCTGCTTTGATCTATTTCCTGTCACTTATAATCACTTAAAATCTATCTTTCTGTAGTTAATAAACTTGTTTTATGTTTTATGTTAACCAGTGTGTAACGGGAGACAGCCGCAAATCAGGGGAATAGTTTGTGAGATTGCTGCAGGATGTGAAGAAATCATGAGAAGCTTAAAAAAAATTCCTGCAAGTGTGAAACTCAATACAGTATCATCAGACTTGGCAGCTCTGGTGTAATATATACAGTCATTTGGCAAACTAATTTGGGAACCTGTTGGAAAAAGCAAATTATATAAATGCATGAAAATTATCATTAACAACCAGATATGTTCCTGCATTTCACATTCAACACATAACTCAAGCTGCATTACTTACCTCTACTGTCCTGCAGGTCTCCTCCAGTTGACCTACTATTCCTTGCACTCTGTCATTACTGCCCACGAGCACTGCAATGCCATCACTGAGTTCAGACTAAACAGGAGTAGGAGAATGAGCATATGCAGAGTTAATAATATGCACTGTCTGCAGTTTTACTTGATATGCTTTCTTCTCATGCGCTTTTCACAACATAGCACAATAACCTGAGATGCAAAGACAGTGGATGAGTGGGCTACACAAGGGTATATAATTGCTCAGAATTAGAGCTGATTGAAAAAATTGAATTTCCATCCTATGGGAAATTCTCGTATTTTGACATTTTGTTTCCATCCTGAGCTAGAATGAAAATTTGAAACTTTTCCTGGATGAAAATTTCTAAAAAATTGTGAGACACCTTGAAAGCCTCTAAAAATGCACTGGAAAAAATGTACAGGCATATCCATTTGTACATGGATAAAGCACCTTTTGAGCAGGCAATGTGGGTAATTAGGTACAAAAATTTGGTTTTGCAGCAGTCAGGCAAGCTATTCACAGTGAATAAATTATTCATTAATTTAGCTCCTTTTTCTGTTCCTGAGTTATCTGTGAATAAATTATAATTTGTATGAATTTGTTAACTGGCCAAGCTTACACAGCCTTACACTCAACTTGCTAGCATTTGGCTGTAACATGATAACTTCTGAATGCCACATCCAATCCATTCCAAATGTCTGGGAATATGTGAGGAATCAGTGGGCAGGAACCCCATTGATTATGGTGAAAACCAGAAAAAACAAAAACAAAAAAAGAGGGAAATGGGGGATAGATGGAGCCCCTGGCATCCAGTTAGCAGAGCTACCACATTCAACCACCTCTGTAATTGTTGGTTGATAGCAGCCATTCACCCCTCCTAACATAACGCCCCTCATCTTAGCTCTGCCCATCCTCCCAACGAAGTTTAAAAAGGTTGACACACTGAATGAGAAAAAAGAAGAAAGAAGAATGGTGCAAGGCGAGGGAGGAATGGAGAGGCATGAAGGAAGGAGGAATGGTGTCCCACACAGAGCCCCTGGAATGGGGGGGGGCAGGAAATGAGTGGGCAGACAGAACCCCTGGTGTGTGTGTGCGGGGGGGAAGGATGGAGGACCCTGGTATGGTGGAAATTGGAGAGCATAAGAACTGCTGGCATGGGGTGAATGGAGGACCCAGGAATGTGAGGGCACACAGAGCTGCTTATCTCATGAAGATATCCCAGTGAGTCAGTCTTTAAATGAATACTGTATTCAAAATAAATAACCAAGACTTTTACTAGTGACAGTAATGGCAGAGGATACGGGGCACACAATGAGCTGCCAGCTATTTAACATTCCTAGCAGAAGAGGGTTTTCCCCCTAAAGATCCCTATTTAAACAGAAACAAGAGAAGCATCCAATATAAAACTATTAGACTTGAGTGGGGTTTCTCTCCCTCTCACTTCTGCTGGCAATCCTGCCTGTGCTCATGGTCTAAAAGGACTGAAAACAGAGTCTGAGAAATGTAAAGGGAGATCAGCTTAAAAATCACATGTCTGTCTGAAAGTATTTCCTTACTATTATTACAGCTAATATGTATGTAATTATAAGTGAAAGCAATTAGACAGGAAAAATATAATTTTTCTCAATTTCTTGTAAAATATTTCACTCTGTAGAGTCAGTTTCTCTGGTGATTTGTCTGGGTCTTTCACACGGCAAGAGGGGAGAAAACAACTTTAAAAAAAAACAGCAAAAAACCAACACCACAGAAATATGGATTGTAAAACCACAAAATTGGCTGGGCAGCTGAGGGGAAGATTTTGCACTTTGAACTTTCTTTTTTTTAACTGATTAGATTTCATGTTGACGGTGTCCCTTTAAATTGAGTGGGTCATTATGATTAGAAGCAAAAAGATATTTACCTTTTGTCGCTGGTAAACGTTTTTGAGAGGAGCAACCTGGCAGTCTTTATGGGCACCAAAAACTTTGCACATTGAACATGTGGGTATTTCACAGTTTAAACAATAGATATTAATTTTCTCATCCTCATGCTCTTCACACATTGGCTGCTCAGATTTTCTTTCAGGTCTGTGAAAGTTATCATTAAACACATTAAAATAGTCACTTGCTTACTTGCTTTACTGATCTTGATAACAACACCTGTGTCCTTCAACACAAAACAAAGGGATAAAAACAGTACCTGAGGTTTCAGTCCATAACCACAAAATAGTTTAAACCTGCCAACCAGTGGTGAATAAACAAGTGCATGTACTTGTAATCTTTCCCGACACAATATGACAAGCTGGGAAGCATGACTTCATTGTATGGCCCTTATTCAGGAAGGTGCCTGTGTACGTAAACCCATTGAAGTCAGTGAGACTACTCATGCACTTAAGTTAGGCATGTTGTTTAACATCTTTCTGAATCATCACCTACATGCTTGAGGTCTTCAGGGCTCAGTCATACAAAAAGTTGAGTAATCTGGCCTTGATCTGGTAAAACACTTAAGTAGGGTCTTAATTTTACACGAGTAGTCCCATAGGTGTCAAAGGAACTTCATATACTTCAAATTAAGTCCCTGTTACAAATTAAAGAATTTAAAAACACTGTGCTTGGCACCATGCAAGATTGAGACCTTGGGCCCCGTCCATACTAGCCTGGGAACCAAATTAAAGAATCATGTTTGGAACTGCATTTAAAATGAGCTTAGTTGAACAAGTTTCTAACATGGACTTTGTAGAGTAGTTAACACCGCTATACTAGCCACTGAGGATAGAGGTTACATAAAAAATGCCCCTTGTTTACAGGAGGGCTACATAGGCTACAACACAATTTTTAATATCATTTTAGCATGGCTTGCCTCAGCCACACTAGCCAATCTGTCTGCATAAGGAATCAGTTTAGTTGGAACCGTATTTAAACTATTTCTTTAATTTGAGTCCTGATCAAGTGTAAATGGGGTCTCTGTTTAACATACTCCATATTCCCAATGCTTCCCTTACAGAAAAGTCCTATAGAATTTAACAGAGGTGAAGACAATTGCTCCACAGAAATGTAATAGTTTATAGAAACTACTCTAAAAATCTATAGAACTGAACAAAGAATGAGTTAGTTTTCATACTTTTAAACCACTGTACAGAATTCTGTGGTAGGGAAACAACTGTCCATAACATTCTATTAGATGCTTCAAAAACTAATAAAAAGATTATCATTTCTATTCAATGATATAAGACTCTTCCATACAGATTAGTACAGTGGGGATAACTACTCCTTTTCATGGATACCAGGCATGATTTCTCTTTTGCGCTACTTGAAAGGAAAATCAAGACAAATGAAATTTAAAAGTTGGAAAAAAAGAGCTGAAAAGAAAATATTTTCTGCTTCCATGTTTTTAATTTCATGTGGTTTTGAAATAAAAGTTATAGGAGTCTGTTCGTACAGTAAGCAAAATCTATGCTCTGCAATATAACAGGATACACAGTAATAATTGATGAAGTAACAAGATTTCTAGAAATATTCTATATTATTAGGATCAATTTTCTACCAGGCAGTTGCATAACACGTACATTGCTTTAAATTGTGTGCATATGATTCCAAAACACCCAACTCCCTATGCATACCGTGGGGCAGCAGCAGGAGTTTCTGCACACCCGGGTGGATGGACAGCAAACATCAAAATGGCAAGACGACTGAAATGCCTGCACTTCCTGAAAATATTTGCAAGACTAGAAACCATCAGCATGTTATCTGTCATTGAAATCATGACCAATAACATGTGACGCAGACAAGAAGGGTCAAAAAGGTAAAGATATCAAGTAGACCCAGCGATGACCTGAGGGACCCTCTGTCAGAAGTAGCCAATCTTCAAAAGGTATCATAAGGAGTTCAAAGAAACCAAGGCAGAAATCTCTGGACCAATGAGGCCTTCAAAACTAGCATAGAAAACTGGAAACAAACTGATATGCTGTTAATTTACAAGCCTCTTCCCTGCAAAAGAAGAGAGACTTTTACCAGAGCCCTTTGGGCCACATTCTGATCTCTTTTATACCAGCATAAATCCAAAGTCACTCCACTGACTTCAAAGTAGATCATCTGGATTTACATTGGTGTAACAGAAGGCAGATTCTCCTGAAATGAAAATGTAAATACTAGTCAGTAGGAAAATGTTAGCACAGTTTTAGTAGTAAAAGATTAATCATAAACCTATTGAAGAAGCTGTTGGTAGCTAAACTGATCTAGCATCTAGGGTTATGAGAGACACACAAGTATTATATACTCCACTGACTTCCATGAGAGTGCCTGTGCAGATGGCTTGTAGGATCAGACCCTAAAACTGCAACTCAGAGAGAATCCACAAATAGTATTGAAGCTCCTGATCTGACTTGCGATGCATCTTGGCTCCCACACTCCTGGATCCCCTGAATAGAGCCTCCTTACTGTTGCTTTGCGCATGGATAGGATTTGTCCCTTAAAGCAGAGAGCGCTTTGCATCATTGATGTGTTGGGTTTATGGAACAAAAAAGCAAAACAAAAACTAAAAACAAAGCTAATGCATGAGAAGATGAACTGTTTAATTAAGTGTAATAATAAATTAGCAAATATGCAGTTAGTATAATTAGGGCCAGAAGTGGAGCTATGTTGATTTACATGAGTTGAGGATATGAACCATTGTGTACTCATTTTATATTTTCATGTCACTGTCATTCAAAGGAAAAATTGATTGAGCCTGATAAAGAATGGTTGTTC
This sequence comes from Platysternon megacephalum, assembly GCA_003942145.1. Classification (NCBI taxonomy): domain Eukaryota; kingdom Metazoa; phylum Chordata; order Testudines; family Platysternidae; genus Platysternon; species Platysternon megacephalum. The sequence continues at coordinate 601,861 of QXTE01000033.1, forward strand.
TAATAAATGCCGCCTTATAGTATGTGTAAGCTTTCTGGGCCAGATTCTGCTCTCCATTACACCAGTGCAAATCTAAAGGGAAAAAAAATACTCACTTGAATAAAGGTTTACAGGAATGGGTACTACATTACCAAAATAGAGGAGGAACTGTTTAGTCATGAGCGACTGTCTTAGGATTTATACAATGCCAAAAAGCTTCAGTTGAAATGTTCTATTGAAATTCAGACTCCCACACTATGCAGCGTTTTACTTGGTAACAATGCCAGTCATTTCATTTAATACTGAAAAAGTAACATTCACCTCCATAAAGACCAGACTGTGCCTGCAATGCAGTGGCCCATGGTGGGGGCTTTGCAGCGCCATCACACCCCGGCGAGCATTGACTGAGCGTGCCAGGAACACAGTCCCTTAGGATGCTCCCCTCTGTGCACCCAGCCAGCTCCACTGGCTTGTGTGGAGTGCAGCTGGGAGCCATGGGCCCCTCTCCTTGCATCCACCTTTGGGGTGACGTCCCCCAAAGGACACTAGGTGGGAGGTACCCATGGTCAAGAAAGCTCAGGGATTGCAATGGTGAAGAGGGGCACTGGGAAAGGATATGAGGAAGGCTCTTGGCATTCTCCTCCTGTGCAAAGGCCTGGCAAAACCTAGCCTTTAATTTGGGAAGTAATGAGACAAAGAAGGTGTTATATTACAGAGTATTATAAAGAAAGTGGAGTAGTTACTGTAGATCACTCAATAAGGTGGAAGATATGTAGGAAAGGTAATAGGCCTAATTTGCCCCAGTTTTTTGGGAAGGTAATGCCACTGATTTCAATGGGGTGACACCAGCATAGAATAAGGCAATGTGACTCCTGGCAACATACTCATGATGGCTTTAGAAAAGTTCGGGTGAGGGAGATAAGCAGCTGAGGCATACAACGTGTCAAATAACTTAGATAATGCTGTGATGCATTACTGTTGCCAGGATAGCCCTGATAATTAGTGTAACTCTAAGGACATAAGTGAAGGTTAAAAATACCTTCATATATTAAAAATAATCCTTCCAGAGAAATAACAGAGACAACGTACATTTATATGCATATTTTTGTTCTCGTCTTCAATTCAGTTTATTGCATTTTATATTTGTGAATTTAAAAAAAAATAAGAATCACCAAATCTCTTATGATCTTTTGCCTATTCTTGCTGCAATGGCTGCAGAATAAAGCCATGGACTCATGGGAAAAAAGAGTAATGTCCATAGTATTAAAGTTAACCTCACACTGTATAGAAAAATGCAAAAAGAACTTAAAGACCCACATATGATCAGCTTGTTCTGTTGCCTGCTACAGCCAGTGAAGTAGCTTTGCTGATTCATTTCCTCTGTGATTTTCCCTGCTAACTATTTGTATATCACTGACACATTCAGGGACAGAGATTCATGGGAGTTGCTGAGCTCTGCTCAGTGTACCACTCTAGGGGGAAGGGAAAAGACAGCTCTCAGTCAACTTTGTGCTCCCCAGCTTCTTGGTTTGGGGCAGTTCATGGGGCCATTCTACAGCCAAGGATAGCCAGTGCTCCAGCCTCACATTCCTCTCTCTACCCATGCTTCAACATGTGGTTGCGATGAAGGACAGCGTAGAGGAGCCTGCACCAATTGAAGAACACCTTTACATCAGGGGTATTTGCTAGGAGCCAGACCTAGCCAGTTTATGGCCCCTTTGCTACACCGGAGTAGTGCAAAAGGGGTGGAGTGGGGCTGTGAATTGGGCATGCAGGGTTCCATTATGCCTTGTAGCCAAAGCCTTGTACTTGGGGAGGCATGGAGGCGCCATAATGCTGCACTGGGAGACGTGCCTTTGGCAGGGAGCACAGCTCCTGTGTCACACTTTGACAGTGCAGCCTACGTTCAGAGTTAACGGTGTGTGTTGGGAGAAGAGGATGCAAGACCATGACCCTGCCTCCTCCTCTGCCTTCCTGTATCTTTGGTGTAGTTAGATTCGCTAGCCAGGAGCAGTTTTTGTGCAGAAGGGAATACAACAACTGCAACTGGGTCTCCTTACCCTTCTTCCCCTTGTACACCACCACAGGGGCCGGGCACAGTTTGATACATAAAGTAAATATTTGACAAAGTTTCCACTAACTCAGTGGATATGTGCTATTCTTTGTTGGCATTCTTTGTGGTCGATTTGTGATTTTCTACTGAAACTGTCTTACATGGTCTCATTGACAAAAAGGTTTGTAAGATGTTAATTAATGAGGGAAAACAATAACCAACCAGCCTGCCTCTAAAAGGCAGCATTTAGCATGAAACCAATGCTGCAAGCAGCCCCTCACTCACACTGAAGTCTGCTTGAGTTGATAAGGATTACTGGCTTGAGCAAGACTGTAGGACTGGGTTTGCTATTTAGATTTTTTTCTCTGTGATATAAACGGAAGTATGATCAGTGACGTGTGAGCACCTTTCCTGCTCATCACTTGGTAAGAAAGAAAATGGTAACGTTCTACTGCTGGCTCAGCTATGCATCCAGTAGTTGTGACTTAGTGTTAATCTTACTTTTTAGGGTTAACTCATGCTTCCCCTCCAGGATTTTGGTTTTCCTTTGCACAGCTACACTGTGTTGTCATGAACTGTTATTTTTGGCCTTTTCATTCTCTTCTGTACAGAAAGTGAGGCCTAAATAAGACTTGATTTCATGAGTTCACATCCCAAGCTTACAGGAGTGTTGTTTTTTTAAATATTGATGATTCAGTATTCTGATGCAGGATGGCTTCTGAGTATAATTCAGATATATTTGTTCTCACTCTATTTGTCCCTTAGGGCTTCCTAACAAGTGCTGGCACCTTTTAAAGACAGGAATACAAGGACTGAAAACAAATTGTGGAACATGCAAGTTTTGAAAAATTTGTAAGACTGAGTAAATGGGTGAGACCCTTCTTTCCTTACTCATGTGACTAACCCAATTGACTTCAAGGACTCTGCTTGCATAACTAAGGATCATGCATGTGAATAAGGACTGCAGAATCAGACTCCATATGTGGGAAGCAAAAAATCAGCACCTATTTTAACATTGCATTCCGTCAAGTGATATAGAATAATAAGTGAGGGCTGATTTCATTCCACAATAAAGACAGAGGCAGTTATGATATCATTCCAGTCTCTCAGTACAGTAAACCTCCACCAGCTCCAAAAGATAAAATAAAATAAACAGAACTAACAACTCACAAAGCAAAGGAAAGAAAGGTAGACTACGACAATGTCATAAGCTGCATCATCTTGTATGGTAAATATTATTTTAAGGATACAAATTAGTATGTTACCTGGTGGACTCCTGCTTGTATATGTCAATGATATTTTCCACTAATAGGTTCCTTTGAAGTCCATATACACCATGTCTGTCCAGAACCACTTCATGTCTGCAGGAGGGACAGCGAAATCGACCACCTGATGCCATAGTGGTGCCTCCTCTGGTTGGCAGATACGGGTTAGAGGCCTGTTCTTGCCAAGCAGTAAAATTACAGGTGAATAAGGCCATGTCTAACTTTTTTTTTAACACTGTGGTTATTCTAATAATGTCCTTAATTTTCACAAAACAAGGCACATATCAGGCCACCTATTTCAGATCTAACCAAAAGCCCACTGAAGTCAGTGAAAATACTCTCAGGACTCCAATGATCTTTGGATCAGGCCCTTAAAGCAGGACTCTCCATTGACCTAAAAATCCAAAGATGAACGTTATGGCCCAACATCACTTCACTTAGCACCTGCCAGCTAATAATATTGCAACAACCTGTGCTAGAGATAAACATACCATTCTATAGTGCTGAATGAATGAATGAATGAATTTGAAATTAAATACTTTTAAACATTTTTCAGGGCTGCACAGAAATTTTGGGGAGCCCTGGGCAAAATCTGAAAGTGAAGCCCCTCCCCCATCCTTCCAAAAAAATTATTATGGAGACAAAAGAGTTTAAGGAGGTGGGGTGAGACGGTACCATAGAAGGCTCAGGCTTGTGGGGGGTCTGCCCTGCATGCAGCCAGGGGGCTGCTCCAAATCCCACTCTCCCTGAGCTCTGGAGCAGTATCTCTGATCTTGTTCCTACTTCAGGCTCCAGGCCTGGTGGATTTCCCTGGGCCCGGTGCAATGAGTCCAGTGGCAGTGGTGGTATCTGGACCTGGCCAGGCTGGGCAAGTGGCTCCCCGCACTGTCAATGGCAGGCACCAAACCTGAGTGGCACCGCCACCCAGGGCACCAGGTCACAATGCTCTCACTCAGATTTGTCCCAGCCACTTCTCCATCATTTTGGGGGCCGGGGGCAAACTGTCCCGTTTACCCTCCCCTCAACCCTAGGTGGCCCTGCCTCTGATAGATCTTCCTGGCTCTAAATACTTGAAATTAAAAATTCAGTCTGAATAAAAATAAATGCAAAAAATAGGTCAAAATGTAAAAGACAAGGGGGCAGATCCTCTGCTGGTATAAGTTGCCTCTATATATGGATACCATACATGTAAACACCATATGACAACTCACAGCAGCAGAGGATCTTCCCCCACAGATCTCCAGGCGGAGAGAGACAAACAGAGATGTTTCCTGTCTAAGTAGCTTCTATTTATGCCTTTTTAAAAAACTTGCAAATTCTTAACAGCAAATAAACTGATCGTGTAAATTCTCCCCTCCCTTTTGCCTTGGGGAAATGATATTTATACCTGCAAATCTTCATACTGAAATAAACCTACCTGGAAAATATCGCTGGCACATTTTCTACACAGGTTATGCTGACAGGGAAGGATGACCACAGGTTTAGTAAACATCTCTAAACAGATGGGGCAAATAAGTTGTTTCTCCAGGTTATCCATGGTTTGCTGCTCTTTGGAAAAGGACTTGTAATTCAGAGAAGTGCTCATCTCCTAGCTGTTCCAAGGTGCATATGTCCAGAATAAAAGGGTACTGTCGATCAGTTTCCGGGTTAGTTTCCTTGAAATAATTCCACGGCTTGTGTGATCAAATGTCCTTTGAATTTCTTTCACTGGAGGACATTGTTAAAACAAAGAGCTGAAGGGAGCTGGAGCTGTTTTTAGCAGCACAACGTCACAAGTTGCCATTCTAACTTGTCCATATATGCAAGTGACACAAGGACAGATTCAGACAGGTGATGGATTACAGAGATGAGAGATCAACATTCCTGTCTCAGAGAGAGGAGGAGGCGGAGGGAGGGGAGAGGAGTTGACAGTTGTCACTGACACATGGCAGCACTCACCCCTTGGAGAAGCACAAGTGTTAACTGCACAGCGAATGCAATCTAGTTCATTCTTATCTCTGCACCACAGTGGAAATTATAGTGCCCTGAATAACCTGATGTCACTTTCTGGTGAAGCAAAAGAATATTATCAGGAATAGTAATGTAACAACCATTGTTTAATTACTGTATGTAATAAATACAATTTTAATAAACTGAAAAGTTACAACTTTAATAAACTGCAATAATTTGACTTTGTAAACTCAAAGCCTGAATTTCAGTAGCGCTGAGTACTCACAAATCAGATGGAAGTCAATAAGAGCTGTGGATCAGTTCCTAAATAATTAGGCCCTAAAAGTGTAATAACTTTAAACAACTAGTACAAAAATTCTCCTGACTTTATAATTGCTTGAACTTCCTTAGGTAACTAGAACTTAAATTAGAGTGACTATTTGGTCCATTCATTCCATAGCAATTAAAGAATTCCAGTTCCTGATTAAAAGCACAAAAGATATATGAAGAGATTTCATTTTTACTAGCAGATAGGTGATAATTGTGCATGTTTTCCATATCCATAGTATAATCCAAATATATTTAAGCTTTGGACACTGCTGTGTTTATATCTGTTTATTAGACACATGGATCCTTCAAAACTTGGCACTTGTTCTAGAGTTATTTTTAAAATGACAATTTCCCAGATAATTTCTGGCATGTGATGCCTGATCTTAGGGCAAAGCCATCTGTGCTTCTATTTGCCAGTAATTTATCACACAACTGTACAAACAATACATATTCCATCTCCAAATTTAAGCCCAATCCCCACACATACTGTAAGGAATTGCACTGCTTACATACTGTACATGCAATTAACATATTATCTTCAGTGTTATTTGACTATAAGAATAATTAGAGCAATACAGAATAATTGATCAGTAAAGTACCTTATAGATGGCCTTGTTGTTTATAATAGTTAATGATCATGAAGTGTTTTGAATAGGAAAAGTGCTATACATGTGCTAAGTGCTATTAACAACCCCGGTGTTCTTTGGGACAAGATGGACCAAAATTCAATAGCAAGGCATCTAGTTTTCATGCAACACCAATGCAGCGGTCTGGAAACTCTGCAGCAGATTCTGGTGAATTAAAAAAAAATGGAGGTTTTTGCTGACATACATATGAAAATAAGTAATACACTTTGTATGCAAAGTAAGCGAATCACATTAAATTAAATTTATTTTAGTCTGCTGTTGATTTTCAAGGTAAAATCAATGGGGCCAGGATTTCACCCAAAATGTATAAATATATGAGACCTTGTCTACACAAGAAAGTTGCAACAGTTTGACCAAATCAGTTTCAGATCACACCTTTAATGAAACCGGTGCAACTTTCTTGTGCAGACAAGGGCTTAAAAGTTGTCAGGGGGAAGTTGTTTTGGCAGCTGAATTGGGAACAGCTGGGAGTTTTGGCACCAGGCAGAGGATGGTGGAGAGGGAAGTTTCTGGCAATAGGGAAGAGATGCATCTCTTTCCCTCCCATCCGTGGGCAGAGTCAGAGATGACTGTTAGTGTCTATGGAAGTTTGAACTTCTCATTCTCTCTCCCCCAGCCCTCAACCAGCTTGTCCCTTCTGCATCCCTCCCTTCCACTGCAGGCAACCTTTAAACTCGGTAGAGAAAGGGGAGAAAGGGAGCTTTTGCTTTACTCAAATGACTAGGCAGCAGCGTATTATCACCTAGGCCAACAAGGCCTAGGCCTAGGGCGGCAAATTTGCGGGGGCAGCAAATTTGCTCGCTTCCCCCCGGCCCCGCCCCAACTCCGCCCCTTCCCCAAATCCCCGGCCCGCCTCCTCCCCTGGGCGCGCCACACTTCCCTCCTTCCATCTCCCTCCCAGGCTTGCTGCGCAAAAGCGCTGGGAGGGAGGGAGGGAGGGAGAAGTGAGTAGCAGCGTGCTCAGAGGAGGAGGTGAGCTGGAGCCGGCGGGCGCGGGGAGTAACCCTTGGGGGGGGGCAGGGAACCGCTCCCCACCCCACCCCAGCTCACCTCCGCTCCACCACCGCCATCCCCCGAGCGTGCCGCAACTCCCCTTCTCCCCCCTCCCTCCCAGGCTTGCCACGGGGAACGAAGGTGAGCTGGCGGGGGGGGCTCGGCAATTTTGTCAGGGCCTAGGGGCGGCAAATTTGTTAATCCGCCCCTGTGACTAGGCATGTATTTCTAGCCTATGAAGTAAAGCAGAAGATGATGATGTTCTGAGACAAAAGCTAAATAATACAAGTATCGATGTACTAAAATGTTTGTACACAACTGCACAGAAACAAGCAAGCCAAACTGGAAGGGCTACTAAATGATGGAGACTATGATGCAGTGGGTGTATCTGGAATTTGGTGGAATGTCAGTATAGATGGGTATAATCTCTAAGCAGCCAAGACTGAGAGGGAAGACAAGGTGTTCTGTGTAGAAACATTTATGCTGCCAATAAGCTGCAGAAGAGAGTGGGGGTGGAATTATTTTAGTAGAAACTCACTGATGAGGCAGAAGTGGCTCACAGGAGCCTCTTGTTAATAGGCCTTTGATGGTAAGGAGAATCTCAGCTATGGTGGCAAGAAGTAAGGGCTCTACTTCTGCAGCAGGAGTCTGAGGGAACCTACAGATGCCACCCTAAACACATTTTAGGTGAAATAAATCAGTTACATTTGAAATGTAGCCCAAAAGAACCATCTAGCTAACCCTCTTTTAAATCTGAAGGCTGGCCCTGTGTGCAATGGTCTGATAATGGTGGGCAGGAGTTAGTTACATTGTAGCAGAGAGGAGATGGCAAAAACTGTTTCACAAGCCCACCCACATATACTAAGGCCAGCTCTGCTTGTTAAAACGTTCTGCCTTCTAAGTTTGAGACTACACACTTGGCAGCCTTCACAGTGCATGTGTGCCTGCTATTGCAGTGGTTGTAGCAGATGCTGCAAGGGAATCTTAAGGAGCACATGGAAGATGTACCACTTCGTCCCCACAACCAACCCCTCCCTGTTAGCTGCTGCAGCAGCAGAGTAGGCAGAGTACAGGCAGGGCCAACCTGCTTCTGCACTAAGTGACAGTTTGGCAACCCACCCCTCTCCCTGTCAGTGCCAACGGGACCAGCTCCACCTAAATTCTGAAGAATCTCTACTGAGAGGGAGCCTGGAGCTTCACTACCTCTCCCTGACTCCCACCAATACCCAGAGGAAACCCAGTCCCTGACACCAGCTAGGGAAGACCACCAGCAGTCAGGATAGAACTGCCCTCCTCAAAAACCGAAGAAGACCCGTTCCTCTAACTACTCAGCCCACCAACACGCAGGATCTACTCCCCATCCCCTCCCTCAGCCCACCAATGATACCACTCTTGAAAACCTATTTGTGTGTTTCTCCTTTAAACATCTCCAGGCTTCATTCCATACCACCTGTTGTGCATAAAATACTCACCCCAATTTAATCCAGAAAACCAGTCCCTCTACCCATCCAAATCCTCCTGAAGACTCATTTCTGCTGTGACACCTACAAGAAATTGGTCTAGCAGTGATGGCTACACGGAGCAGTCATGTTGGAGGGCTGATTTAAGTTAGTTTATTAAGGAAAGAGAATCATATGATTCAGAGCCATCTAGCTGTGTATATAACTAGCCAGTGTAACCACATGATCTTAATATTGTTACCCTTGTCCTACCTTGTCTTCAAGTCATGGACCATGTCTTTCCATGTGTTTGTGCAGAGCCTAGCTTTACCAAACCTCAATCCCAACTGGGGGCTTACACGCTAAAGCACTAAATAAATAGATTAATTTTTTTAGAGGAGAGTCTCGTACCCAAGGAATGTCATGTGTGTTGTTGAACCCAAGCAGGAACTATCGAAGAAGCGCCTTGTTGCAGTGGAATAAGATATTCTTGATATCACTGAAATAGCTGTAAGAGCCTCTATATTTGTAATATATTAAAATTTGAGGCCTGTGGGGTGAAAGCTGGGGAAGAAGTCACCCATGGAAGACTAACAGAACGCAATGAGCTTAGAGGGATTTGATGGAGTAGGGTGAGGTTGTGTGGTATCTAGGTTCGGGTTTCAATGCTATTATGGTATCATGAGTTTCAAGTTCAGAGAATTCTCTTATTTTATAGTTTCTTATCTCAAACTTATATTACACAACATTCCTCAATGTCACCCCTGTAAATTCTGCCCTATTACTATCTACAGCAGAAGCAGCTGCCTCTAAGGCTGCATCTTCACTGACAAAAATGGTGTGTTTTTAGCACAGGATAAACAACATCCATTAGCAATCCTGCTGCAAAAACATAGTGTAAAGAAGGCACTCCATGAGATAAACTAGGCCAGGCCAGTCCCAGGTATGGGTATAGCACTGATCTCACCTACCTACCTCACAGTAAACACTATAAACACTGTGTCTCCACTTAGGATTTTACAGCAAGATAACTACCACGCATTAGTTCTCTCTCTATAAAAAAAGAAACACCTTTGAGTCAGTGAAGACAAAGCCTAAGTCTTTCTTTATACAATGTCCCCATCATTTATCACCATTAAATAGCTAAAAGAATAGGAGTACTTGTGGCACCTTAGAGACTAACAAATTTATTGTAGCATAAGCTTTCGTGGGCTACAGCTCACTTCATCGGATGCATAGCTGTTTTACATTCTTGTACTCCTTAGCTAGTAGCAACATTCTCAACTGCTCTGAATAAATGCAGTGCCAATGCCATGGGGCTGCAGCAGAGAAGCCCCACAGGGGCCCAGCAAGTAGGGACGATATCTGGAAGTGATACTCCACCACTTCTATGCCCATGAACTGGGGATCAACTGGATCTAAGACTATGTCTACACTACAGCCTATGTTGCAAAACTTATGTTGCTCAGAGGTGTGAATATTCCACCCCCATGAGAAACATAAGTTACATTAACATAAGGGCTTGTGTGCACAGAGCTGTGTTGGCAGGAGAGTTTCTCTCACCAACATAGCTTCAGCCACTCACCAAGGTGGGTGTTTTATTCTGATGGGCGAGCTCTCTCCTGTCGGCATGGAGCGTCTTCACTAAGGCCTTGTCTACACTGGCAAGTTTCTGTGCAGTAAAGCAGCTTTCTGCGCTGTAACTCCTGAGGCGTACACACTGCCAAGCCGCTTAGTGAGCAGAAACTGCGCAGTTGTAGCGCTGTAAAAAACCAACCCGACGAGAGGCGTACAGCTTTCTGCGCCGGGGCTACAGCAGCGCGCTGCCAGTGTAGACACCCTGGTCAATTACAGTGCTGTGATTGGCCTCTGGGAGGTGTCCCACAATGCCTGTTCTTGTCTCTCTGGTCATCGGTTTGAACTCTACTGGCCTGCCCTCAGGTGACCAACCATCATTCCCCACCCCTTAAATTTCTTGGGAATTTTGAAAGCCCCCTTCCTGTTTGCTCGGTGACGCATGCAGTGGTCTCAACGCATCTTTCCAGGTGACCATGCCTGCTCCACGCACCAGGCGATCCCCTGCTTGGAGCAATGCTGAGCTGCTGGACCTCATCAGCATTTGGGGAGAGGAGGCAGTACAGTCCCAGCTGCGCTCCAGCCGTAGGAATTATGATACCTATGGACAGATTTCACGATGCATGACAGAAAGGGGCGATGACCGGGACACACTGCAGTGTAGGGTAAAAGTGAAGGAGCTGTGGAACGCCTACCACAAGGCGCGGGAGGCAAACCGACACTCTGGTGCTGCGCCCACGAGCTGCCGGTTCTACAAAGAGTTGGACAGGATACTCGGTGGTGACCCCCACCTCCATTGCGAAATCCACTGTGGATACTTCGATGGCTTGCGTGCCAGTTGAGAGTGGACCGAGCCAGGAGGAGGAAATCTTGGACGAGGAAGTGGAGGGGGAGAGGGATCCAGAGGCAGAGGACGACTCGGAGGACAGAGATGCATGCAGCCAGGAGCTCTTCTCTACCCTGGAGGAGGCTAGTCAGTCACAGCAGTCGGATCTTGGCAAAGCGCAAACAGGAGAGGAGGCCCCTGGTAAGTGGCTTTGATTTTGGGAATCGTTGAAGCGAGTTGTTGGTGGCAGGAGGGTTGCAGAAAGCAGGCTTGTGTCTGCATGATACGCGTACCACCACATGCCTACTGTGAGCGGTGTTGATTAACTCCCTCACTTCATGGGAATCTGCCTCAGAGATCTCCAAGAAAATCTCATGGAGATACTGGGCAATCCGCTGCCGTAGGTTCTTTGGCAGAGCTGCTTTGTTTCTTGCCCCATTAAGGGTAACTTTCCCGCGTCACTCTGCTGTCACTGGGGGGAGGAGGTCCATTGCTGCACACAGGTGAGCCACATAAGGGCCAGGGCGGAAGCCGCAGTCTTGGAGAAGACCCTCCCTTGATTCCCTGCTCACCCTCAGCAGCGAGATATCTTCCATAATGAACACAGCCTGTGGAAAATGTGGGGACACGAATGATTATAAGCCCCCCCCCCCCCATAGTGCTGGTTCTCCCCAAGAGCCACGTTCCCAGTGTACAGTACGGTGCTGGAACACTGCCCCTGCGGCTACTCCCAATTTTGGGGGTCTTGTGGCTCATGTGTGCTTGCCTGGGGTCAGCCAGTTAGTGATAAGTATGTGAATAGTGGCTGTGTTTTAAATCACTGAATCAGTGGTCTCTGTGTTGCAAACAATATTGCTTCTGTAAAATGTTGCATTTTGGCTTCACAGATATGACCCTGGGAGCCCAGCCTCCCACTTTGTTATTGCTGGCTGAACGGCTGAGCAGAATTAGAAAGCGGCCATGAAGAACTAAGGAGGACTTTCTGTGTAAGGTCATGATGCACTCTGTGGCCAAAAAACAAGAATTGAAGGAGTGGCAGGACAGCAAGAAGAAGGACCGAAAAAGGAGAACGCAGCATGCCAGAACGAAACCACGGAGCAGATCTTAGAATCATAGAATATTAGGGTTGGAAGAGACCTCAGGAGGTCATCTAGTCCAATCCCCTGCTCAAAGCAGGACCAACACCAACTCAATCATCCCAGCCAGAGCTTTGTCAAGCTGGGCCTTAAAAACCTCTAAGGATGGAGATTCCACCACTACCTATTCCAGTGCTTCACCACCCTCCTAGTGAAATAGTGTTTCTTAATATCCAACATAGACCTTCCCCACTGCAACTTGAGACCACTGCTCCTTGTTCTGTCATCTGCCACCACTGAGAACAGCCTAGCTCCATTCTCTTTGGACCCCCCCTTCAGGTAGTTGAATGCTGCTATCAAATCCCCCCTCACTCTTCTCCTCAGCAGACCAAATAACCCCAGTTCCTTCAGCGTCTCCTCATAAGTCATGTGCCCTAGTCCCCTAATGATTTTTGTTGCCCTCCGCTGGACTCTCTCCAATTTGTCCACATCCCTTCTGTAGTGGGAGGGGACCAAAACTGGACGCAATACTTCAGGTGTGACCTCACCAGTGCCGAATAGAGGGGAATAATCACTTCCCTCGATCTGCTGGCAATGCTCCTACTAATACAGCCCAATATGCCGTTGGCCTTCTTGGCTACAAGGGCACACTGCTGACTCATATCCAGCTTCTTGTCCACTGTAGTCCCCAGGTCCTTTTCTGCAGAACTGCTGCTTAGCCAGTCGGTCCCCAGCCTGTAGCAGTGCATGGGATTCTTCCTTCTGAAGTGCAGGACTCTGCACTTATCCTTGTTGAATCTCATCAGATTTCTTTTGGCTCAATCCTCCAATTTGTCTAGGTCCCTCTGGACCCTATCCCTACCCTCCAGGGTATCTACCTCTCCCCACAGCTTAGTGTCATTTGCGAACTTGCTGAGGGTGCAATTCATCCCATCATCCGGGTCATTAATAAAGATGTTGAACAAAACTGGCCCCAGGACCGACCCCTGAGGCACTCCGCTTGATACCGGCTGCCAACTAGACATCACTACCAGTTGAGCCCGACAATCTAGCCAGCTTTCTATCCACCTTATAGTCCATTCATCTAATCCATACTTCTTTAACTTGCTGGCAAGAATACTGTGGGAGACCATATCAAAAGCTTTGCTAAAGTCAAGATATATCACACCGCTTTTCCCATATCCACAGAGCCAGTTATCTCATCATAGAAGACAATCAGGTTGGTCAGGCATGACTTGCCCTTGGTGAGTCCACGTTGACTGTTCCTGATCACCTTCCTCTCCTCCAAGTGCTTCAAAAGGGATTCCTTGAGGACCTGCTCCATGATTTTGCCGGGGACTGAAGTGAGGCTGACCGGTCTGTAGTTCCCCGGGTTCTCTTTCTTCCCTTTTTTAAATGTTATGGAGCGCCAAGCGGACACGCTCCAGGCACTACTAGCACTGCAAACTGAACAGCTCCGCGCCCGCCCTCCCCTGCAGCCGCTGTCGCAAAACTCTTTCCCATGCGCCCCCCAGACACCGCCAACACACTCTTATCAACCTCCTGGCTCCAGTCTGTACTCGCAGCATTCCACTCCTCCCCCGCCACAGTCCAGCACTGCGGACTCCCACTACCTACTGCACTCAACACCCATCCCTCAACACCCAGCCCTCCTGAAGTACAGTACCCGCTGCACTGTACTCCAGAGGACAAGGTAGCATATGATACCTGGACATACACAAATCTTTAACTGTCCCGGGACCCCACCTCCTCCGGGGACCCTCCCTTCCTCCATCCCACTCAGTGCTGATGTGTTTTTTTGTTTGTCTGTCTCCACTGGCTGTTTTTTAATAAAAGAATTGTGTTGGTTTGAAAGCAATCTTTATTCCATTAATTGAAAGCAAACAGAGCCCTGCAAAGCAACAGACAATTATTTTAAACCTTCATGTTGCATCGTCTGTACCAATCACAATCACCTCCCAGCATTACAATCACTGCACTCCCGAGCATAGCAACAAATATTAGTGGCTTTCAGCTTCAAATTGCTGCATCAAGGCACCCCTGATCCTTATGGCCCTGCGCTGCACCCCTCTAATAGCCCTGGTCTCTGGCTGTTCAAATTCAGCCTCCAGGTGCTGAGCCTCAGTGGTCCAGCCCTGAGTTAAGCTTTCACCATTCCCTTCACAAATATTATGGAGTGTACAGCACGCGGCTATAAGCATAGGAATATTGTCATCGGCCAGGTCCAGCTTCCCATATAGCAGCACCAGCAGGCATTTAAATGGCCAAAAGCACACTTAACAGTCATTCTGCACTTGCTTAGCCTGTTGTTGAACCGTTTCTTGCTGCTGTCAAGGTGCCCCGTGTATGGCTTCATAAGCCACGGAATTAAGGGGTAGGCAGGGTCTCCCAGGATTACAATGGGCATTTTGACTTCCCCTACGGCGATCTTCTGGTCTGGGAAGAAAGTCCCTGCTTGCAGCTTCCTGAACAGGCCAGTGTTCTGAAAGATGCGTGCGTCATGCACCTTTCCAGACCAGCCTGAGTTAATGTCCGTGAAATGCCCACAGTGATCCACAAGCACCTGGAGAACCATAGAAAAATACCCCTTCCGATTAATGTACTCAGTGGCTAGGTGGTTTGGTGCCAGAATTGGAATATGTGTGCCATCTATCTATCACCCCGCCACAGTTAGAGAAGCCCATTTGTGCAAAGCCATCCACAATGTCACGCACGTTGCCCAGAGTCACGGTCTTTTGGAGCAGTATGCGATTAATGGCCCTGCACACTTCTGTCAACACGAGTCCAACGGTAGACTTTCCCTCTCCAAACTGGTTAGCGACTGATCGGTAACAGTCTGGAGTAGCCAGCTTCCACAGTGCAATCGCCACGTGCCTCTCCAACGGCAGGGCAGCTCTCATTCTCGTGTCCTGGTGCCGCAGGGCTGGAGCGAGCTCATCACATAGTCCCATGAATGTGGCTTTCCTCATCTGAAAGTTCTGCAGCCACTGCTCATCATTCCAGACATGCATGATGATGTGATCCCACCACTCAGTGCTTGTTTCCCCAGCCTAAAAGCAGTGTTCCACCTCCGCGAATGCCACAAGCGATCTCGTATCGTAGCTACTACACATGGCAAGATCAATGTCGCACTCCTCTTGCCTTTGTAGTTTAAGGAATAACTCCACTGCCACTTGTGACGTGTTAGTCAGAGCAAGCAGCATACTGGTCAACAGTGCGGGATCCATTCCTGCAGACCAAAGAGGCAGAGTGCACAGTACACAAACCATTGAAAGATGGCGCTAAATGCAGATGAAAGCACAGGGATTGCTGGGTTGTGAAGCAATGCATCATGGGGCATTCGGACAGGACCCAGGATGCCCCGTGACCCCCTCCGCCTTCCCAGAACTCTTAGTGGCAAAAGAGGAAGAGATGCTCTGTGGGAAGCTGCCCAGAGTGCACCGCTCTGAATACTGATGCAAGTGCCGCAAGTGTGAACATGCTATTGCGCAGGCAGCTGACAGTGTGAACACACAACAGTGGTTTCCCTTCCACGTTCTCTGAGCAGCTCTGTAACTGCTGGTGCTGTAACTCTGACAGTGTAGACATACCCTAACCGGACCAACACAGCTGTGCCACTTCAGCGCTGTACGTATAGACATGGCCTTAGTCGCCTCCACTCACAGATACAGAGGGAATGATTCAGTCCACAGAAATTAGCTCTAGATACGGCTCCTCACCCACACAACAAAATGAAATTCAGATTAACATCGCAATGCAGTGTTCTTGTGACCATGCTTAATCATCATTTAATTGACTCTGATGCTAGCTTTTGTGAAACTGGGAGGCCAGGTGCCAGCTCAAACCATGGTCACAAAGTCTACACTGAACACTCAATGATACATAGCTGGAAGCTGTCTGTCTCACTTGTAAGTTAATATTGATAAAACAGGTATTAGAATTAGGAGCAAGTGTAAAGAGTTTACACTCTATTGAATGCTTGTGATTTGCTCCATGCATTAATCTTAATTCTAATATCTCTATTCCAAATTACAACGTGATGTGTGAGTGGTTGTACTGTGAGCCTCTGTCACTGTATGAATAATCATACAGAAGCGGAACATTAATTAGTGTGAACAGATGCTCTCCTACCGAAATTGTTACACACCTACCAATAGGAGACCCATTAATTCCATCTAGACTCAGTTTCCCTCCTACAACTGGAAATTCAATACATTTTGATAGAGAACCTATAAACAAAAGGACTAAAGACTCTTGTTGTTCTTATACTCTATTCACCCTGAAGATGAGACATAAAAATGGACTCCTACTCTAAGCAGAGATTGCAGCTCAGAGCACATAGCAGGAGGACGACAAACACCCCAAACCAAAGGAACTAAGAATAAGAAAGGACCTCCACTCAACAAGGACATTGGACAGAGCAAACTAAGATGCTCCCCTTTCTTGCTTTTCAACAAAATACACCTTTCCAGAGACCATCAGAGAAACTCAAACGTGCCCCTGCCTTGCACTCCCACCCATACCTAACGCCTCCGTTCATGACAACAAGAAGAGCAAAAACTGCAAAGGAAAGGGGACGAGTTACCTTGCTGCCCGCCTAGTCGGCGCACAGCTCGAGGACAGCAAAACTTCAGATGATCTACAGATAGCCTGGCAGCTCCTTGCATCCTCCCGCTGACCCACAAGGGACCTGGGATTGTCTCAAGCACGCGCAGCACCATGTTGGGACCCCAGCCCTGATTCCCACCCAGAATAGGGACGGTGGTGCAATGGAAAACATGTTCACAGCCTCCTGCCTGGCTTCAAAGGGGCCTTTTAAACCACTACATTTTCTCAGTCCATTCCCCTTCCCCTTCGTCAATAATTGACACATTCCCGCTCGTACCCTTTCACACCCGACTCGGCCTCCCACGCCTACCTCAGGGAAAACAAACACAAAGAGACTGGCAACAGAAAAGAACTCAGACACACACTCTCCTGAAACAGAAGCTGTCCCTTTGGCTCCCTCAGGACAAAAGGCTGACCGCAAAGCCAAGAGCGGACCGGAACGCTCCTTTCTGCGCAGACATAAATGCTGCAGGTGGGTGCAAGCGGGTGGGGATGAAAAAAAGAGAAAGAGCAGCAGCCGCCTGGAGAATGCGGGCATTGATCCCGCTACCTCTCGCATGCTAAGCGAGCGCTCTACCATTTGAGCTAATTCCCCATGCCCTCACCAGGAGACCCCCCCTCCCTCCGCCACGCACTGTCAACTCAGCGCAAACCCCATCCAGCGATCTCTTCACACCGCAAAACAAACTACCTGTATGCTTACACACCCCCTTGGAAAGGACCTCCACTCAACAAGGACACGTGACATAGCAAAGAACGCTGCTCCCCTTTCTTGCCTTTCAACAAAATACACCTTTCCAGAGACCATCAGAGAAACTCACACACGCCCAGGCCTTGCACTCCCACACACACCTAACGCCTCTGTTCATGACAACAAGAAGAGCAAAAACGGCAAAGTAAAGGGGACGAGTTGCCTCCCTGCCCGCCTATTCGGTGCACAGGCCAAGGACAGCAAAGCTTCAGATGATCTACGGATAGCCCGGCAGCTCCTTGCCAGAACGTCCGCCAGATCGGGCTTGTAGCAATTCTCCGCCAGAAGCCTTTTACGCACTATGTGCAATCACGCTTGCCCAAAGAAATCCCAGCTCTACAAATGTGATGGACAAAAGCGAAAGAAATGGAACCGCTCCCTCACACTACTCCATAAACTGAGCTCTATGACGCTGAGGAAAGATGGACAAAGAGAGAGCAAACCATTGAAACGCACACATTGCTACAACGTGGAGCATAATAGCCCGCCGTCGCCAGCGCACACAGTCGGTTGAGCCTGAAGGACAAGGGACTCTCAGCCACTAAAGGGCCTTTCCTCTTCCCCCTACGTTCCCCTCCTCCCTGCCACCAGAAACTACGTCCCCGCGGGACCTCTGCCCCATGCAAAAAACACCGAAGACAGCTTGGGGACATAGCTACGGCCGGTCTCTTTTATGACAAAGGCGCCCCGCTACCAGGGTGATAAATGGCACTTCCCAAGCCTGAGATCCATAGCTAGATGTCTACGCTGTGAGTGCGGGAGGGCGAAGAAAAAGCAACTCTGCCTATAAAGGCGTCAACTGTGGCCTAGGTACTTGGAAGCAGGTGTGGTAGATGAAAGCAGTGGCAAGTGGTGCTTTACATGCAGCAGACTTCCAGCGGCCAGTCTAGCACGAATGGAGTAAAACCTGGCGGTGGCCAGAGTGGGAGCTCTAAAGAAGAGCGTGTGACCAAGGAAACAAAAGCCCACTCCTTCGAGCCGGAGTTGAACCAGCGACCTAAGGATTCCCAGGGGAATTAAGCCTACAGTCCTCCGCTCTACCAGCTGAGCTATCGAAGGGAGACAGGAGCAAAGGCCCACGAGTCACTCAAGGTGTCAGGCAGAAGTGCCACTGGCACTATGATAATTATAGGCTTGCCTCTGCCCAGCCCTTGAAAGGAAGAAGCGACACACACCTATCCCTTCAGCCTCACGGCTGCCCCGGGTGCTGGGGAGCCGCCTAGTCTACCCTCAATTCACCCAACGGGAAGCCCGCAGACATGGACCGCTCAAAGGCTCCCTAACAGGCATGGCACGAAGACAAGGCCGCAAAGTAAGAACGGAACGCCAGGGGGCGCGACACTAGCCCTGCCTGCTAGCCGGGACGCCACATCCTCCCGCTGACCCACAAGGGACCCGGGATTGTCTCAAGCACGCGCAGCACAATCTTGGGACCCCAGCCCTGATTCCCACCCAGAATAGGAACTATGGTGCAAGGGAAAAAGGGTCCGACGCGGGTGCCTCCTGCCTGGCTCGAAAGGGGCCTTTAAAACCACTACATTTTCTCAGTCCATTTCCCTTCCCTTTCTCCAATAATTGACACATTCCCGCTCGTACCCTTTCAGACNTTTTATGACAAAGGCGCCCCGCTACCAGGGTGATAAATGGCACTTCCAAAGCCTGAGATCCATAGCTAGATGTCTACGCTGTGAGTGCGGGAGGGCGAAGAAAAAGCAACTCTCCCTATAAAGGGGTCAACTGTGGCCTAGGTACTTGGAAGCAGGTGTGGTAGATGAAAGCAGTGGCAAGTGGTGCTTTACATGCAGCAGACTTCCAGCGGCCAGTCTAGCACGAATGGAGTAAAACCTGGCGGTGGCCAGAGTGGGAGCTCTAAAGAAGAGCGTGTGACCAAGGAAACAAAAGCCCA
Organism: Platysternon megacephalum; assembly: GCA_003942145.1. Classification (NCBI taxonomy): domain Eukaryota; kingdom Metazoa; phylum Chordata; order Testudines; family Platysternidae; genus Platysternon; species Platysternon megacephalum. Next base: position 621,238 of record QXTE01000033.1, read on the forward strand.
CTCCTTCGAGCCGGAGTTGAACCAGCGACCTAAGGATTCCCAGGGGAATTAAGCCTACAGTCCTCCGCTCTACCAGCTGAGCTATCGAAGGGAGACAGGAGCAAAGGCCCACGAGTCACTCAAGGTGTCAGGCAGAAGTGCCACTGGCACTATGATAATTATAGGCTTGCCTCTGCCCAGCCCTTGAAAGGAAGAAGCGACACACACCTATCCCTTCAGCCTCACGGCTGCCCCGGGTGCTGGGGAGCCGCCTAGTCTACCCTCAATTCACCCAACGGGAAGCCCGCACACATGGACCGCTCAAAGGCTCCCTAACAGGCATGGCACGAAGACAAGGCCGCAAGGTAAGAACGGAACGCCAGCGGGCGCGACGCTAGCCCTGCCTGCTAGCCGGGACGCCGCATCCTCCCGCTGACGCACAAGGGACCCGGGACTGTCTCAAGCACGCGCAGCACAATCTTGGGACCCCAGCCCTGATTCCCACCCAGAATAGGGACGGTGGTGCAATGGAAAACATCTTTGCAGCCTCCTGCCTGGCTTCAAAGGGGCCTTTTAAACCACTACATTTTCTCAGTCCATTCCCCTTCCCCTTCGTCAATAATTGACACATTCCCGCTCGTACCCTTTCACACCCGACTCGGCCTCCCACGCCTACCTCAGGGAAAACAAACACAAAGAGACTGGCAACAGAAAAGAACTCAGACACACACTCTCCTGAAACAGAAGCTGTCCCTTTGGCTCCCTCAGGACAAAAGGCTGACCGCAAAGCCAAGAGCGGACCGGAACGCTCCTTTCTGCGCAGACATAAATGCTGCAGGTGGGTGCAAGCGGGTGGGGATGAAAAAAAGAGAAAGAGCAGCAGCCTGGAGAATGCGGGCATTGATCCCGCTACCTCTCGCATGCTAAGCAAGCGCTCTACCATTTGAGCTAATTCCCCCTGCCCTCAGCAGGAGACAACCCCTGCCCCCCCGACCACACACTGTCAACTCAGCGCAAACACCATCCAGCGACCTCTTCACACCGCAAAACAAACTACCTTTATGCTTGCACACCCCCTTGGAAAGGACCTCCACTCAACAAGGACACAGGACATAGCAAAGAACACTGCTCCCCTTTCTTGACTTTCAACAAAATACACCTTTCCAGAGACCATCAGAGAAACTCACACACGCCCAGGCCTTGCACTCCCACACACACCTAACGCCTCTGTTCATGACAACAAGAAGAGCAAAAGCTGCAAAGTAAAGGGGACGAGTTGCCTCCCTGCCCGCCTATTCGGTGCACAGGCCAAGGACAGCAAAGCTTCAGATGATCTACGGATAGCCCGGCAGCTCCTTGCTAGAACGTCCGCCAGATCGGGCTTGTAGCAATTCTCCGCCAGAAGCCTTTTACGCACTATGTGCAATCACGCTTGCCCAAAGAAATCCCAGCTCTACAAATGTGATGGACAAAAGCGAAAGAAATGGAACCGCTCCCTCACACTACTCCATAAACTGAGCTCTATGACGCTGAGGAAAGATGGACAAAGAGAGAGCAAACCATTGAAACGCACACATTGCTACAACGTGGAGCATAATAGCCCGCCGTCGCCAGCGCACACAGTCGGTTGAGCCTGAAGGACAAGGGACTCTCAGCCACTAAAGGGCCTTTCCTCTTCCCCCTACGTTCCCCTCCTCCCTGCCACCAGAAACTACGTCCCCGCGGGACCTCTGCCCCATGCAAAAAACACCGAAGACAGCTTGGGGACATAGCTACGGCCGGTCTCTTTTATGACAAAGGCGCCCCGCTACCAGGGTGATAAATGGCACTTCCCAAGCCTGAGATCCATAGCTAGATGTCTACGCTGTGAGTGCGGGAGGGCGAAGAAAAAGCAACTCTGCCTATAAAGGCGTCAACTGTGGCCTAGGTACTTGGAAGCAGGTGTGGTAGATGAAAGCAGTGGCAAGTGGTGCTTTACATGCAGCAGACTTCCAGCGGCCAGTCTAGCACGAATGGAGTAAAACCTGGCGGTGGCCAGAGTGGGAGCTCTAAAGAAGAGCGTGTGACCAAGGAAACAAAAGCCCACTCCTTCGAGCCGGAGTTGAACCAGCGACCTAAGGATTCCCAGGGGAATTAAGCCTACAGTCCTCCGCTCTACCAGCTGAGCTATCGAAGGGAGACAGGAGCAAAGGCCCACGAGTCACTCAAGGTGTCAGGCAGAAGTGCCACTGGCACTATGATAATTATAGGCTTGCCTCTGCCCAGCCCTTGAAAGGAAGAAGCGACACACACCTATCCCTTCAGCCTCACGGCTGCCCCGGGTGCTGGGCAGCCGCCTAGTCTACCCTCAATTCACCCAACGGGAAGCCCGCAGACATGGACCGCTCAAAGGCTCCCTAACAGGCATGGCACGAAGACAAGGCCGCAAAGTAAGAACGGAACGCCAGGGGGCGCGACACTAGCCCTGCCTGCTAGCCGGGACGCCACATCCTCCCGCTGACCCACAAGGGACCCGGGATTGTCTCAAGCACGCGCAGCACAATCTTGGGACCCCAGCCCTGATTCCCACCCAGAATAGGAACTATGGTGCAAGGGAAAAAGGGTCCGACGCGGGTGCCTCCTGCCTGGCTCGAAAGGGGCCTTTAAAACCACTACATTTTCTCAGTCCATTTCCCTTCCCTTTCTCCAATAATTGACACATTCCCGCTCGTACCCTTTCAGACCCTCCCACGCCTACCTCAGGAAAAACAAACACAAAGAGGCCCACAAAAGAAAAGAACTCAGACACACACTCTCCTGAAAGAGAATCTGCCCCTTTTGCTCCCTCAGGACAAAAGGCTGACCGCAAAGCCCAGAGCGGACTGGAACGCGCCTTTCCGCGCACACATAAATGGTGTACGTGGGGGCAAGCGGGTGGGGGGTGAAAAAAAGAAAGAAAGATGGGATGGGAGGAAAAAACAGCGGTTTGGGGAACGCAGTCATCTATCCCGCTACTTCTCAGATTCCAAACGAGCATTTTACCATTTGAGTTTATTCCGCAGCCATGATAAGCTACTTCTGATATGTTTTAAAAATAACCCTTCTCAGCTCCTCTTTTAATCCCTACTTTTCGCCATCTGTTCTCTTTTCATTTTCTGGGGATTCCTGTTTAACCTCTCAACTCAGAGGGACAGTGCTTTTCCCCAGGTCCTGGTTCATCTGGGGGGTTGAAAGAGGGGGGCTGAAATACATCTATAAATAATTTTGAAATTCTCTTGGACGTGGGATGGTCTGACCCTCATAGTTGGGGAGCGGTCCCAGTTCCTTGCACAGACAGGGATCCAGTGAGCGGGGCTCAACCATCCCCAGAGGTACAGTGAGCCCTGATCATTTGAAGTGGTTCTCAGATACCCCCCAGAAAGGCATGTCCTCCCAGAACCTGGCTAATATGTGGGAGGGCTCAGACTGCCATATATGGGCATCAGCACCCAGCTACCTGGCACATACATAGGGTGCAGGGACTGGGGCTCATGCACCTCCAAATGCCAGGGACCTCAGATCCCAGCTCACATAGGGGATAAGGAGAGCAGCTCAGAACCCCCCCCCCCCCAGATAAGCAAGCCCTTTCCAAACCTGGCTCCCATGAAGGGATCAGGAAATTACACCCCTGAAGATGGGCTTCAGGTCCCGAGATGCTGGACACACACAGGAGGAGAATGTTGGGATGGCATGCATCCCTCTTTCTATTCTTCCGCAGTCTCTCTCTCACTCATTTTCATGTCTCCCTTCCCTTCTACTCCCCTAGTCCTAATCTCCATCACCTGGTCCCCCTGTTGCTCTCTACTTTTCCACCCCAACCATCCTCCCTTCCTTGTGAGCATCTGCTAATATTTATTTTCTTGTCAAAAACAAGTTTCAGTGCCTTCTGAATATTCTGCAGTAGTCAGATTACATTTCCCCAAAATAAAAATACCTCTTTAATACAGTCAGATTAGAGCAATATACCCTTTTTTTTCTTCAGATTTCAGCCCTGGGTTGACTATCATTGGAGCCAGGTCCTGTGATGAAAAAATAATTTTCCAGATAGTTAGCTTCTCTCTCTACATATGATCAGTGTAATCTATTAGGCATGTGAATAAGCACATGAGGCTCATAACAAACCTAACTGGAGAAGGAACATCTTTTTAAAATTATACTTTAATTGATCTTCCCTCATGGACTAGTGGGTGCCATGCACTCTGTTGGGGTAATCCCCAAGCATTGGAGACTCTGGTGTGATCTGAGTCCTAGTTTAAGCTCTACCAGTGTGAGCAAAATAAGGTTGCCTTGTCAAGATCACCACAGCAGCAACTTCTTTCTGCTGAGCCTTAAAACTAGCCAGGTCAACCTTTCCAGGTGGATTAATTAGCTCAGCTGGGTTGCAGTAGGACCACCTGATTAATCAGCCTGCCTGATTAGCTGAAGGAAGCCAGCAGGCCTGCTTTTAAGGTCAGCAACAAGTAACTAGTTGCCCAATGTGTATGTCATTGCCTACAGCTACAATTATGTCTCTACTTGCCTCCTTCCTAACTTTGCTTCTGCTATGCATGCTTTTGACTCCTGGTTCCTGACTTCAGCTCTGGCTCCCAGTCCCATCTCCTGCTCTAACCACTGAGCAAGATTCCTGTTCCAACCAGTAGGTCTAACTTCTGTTCCAGCCATTAGAGCTGACTGCCCCCATCCTGTTTATGACAGCCAGAATCTTTCAACGTTCAGAAAAGCTTTTTGGGGGGTGAGGGACTGTATATCAAGAACTCCTTAGTCAAAGGGCACCAAATTTGGATCATTAACAGAGCATAGCACCCCCTGAAACACACCAAATGTCAAGGCAAACCAAGTAAGCATGTCAATTTTAGAGCACTTAGCAGAACTGCACTTTAAACAGAAAGCTGGTCTTAGCCTTAACTATACCTAGTACCTCAGTTTAATGAGAAGAAGAGAAAAAATTCCAAAGTAAATTGGACAAGCTGCCTGCCTTCCTGTGTATTCATTGCATAGGGCAAGGACAGCAACTCTTCAGATTATCTATGGGATAGTCCAGTAACTCATTACAAGAAAATCCTTGAGATGGGGCTTGTAACAATTCTCAACCAGAAAGGTTTTACGTACAATGAGCAATGACAGTGGTAAAAATAAATACATACACTACCAATGTGATGGACAAAAACCCAAGACTCAGGGAAATGGAATTGCTTCCTGCCAGTACTTGATTAATAGAGCTCACGAATGAAAGGTAGACAAAATGGAATCTAATGTTTGAAACACTCTCAAAAACAAACACATTGCTACAATTTTTACATAACAGCACACAGCAGCAGGCTTTTTGATCACCCCCCATTCTGCTTCTTCCCAGGCAGCAAAACCTAACTCCCCTGCACCTCTACCCTACCATTCAGGAAAAAAAAAACCCAAACAAAAACAAGCGGGAGAAAAACAAAAACAAACAGCTTTTATCTAAGCCAACAGTGGAGAGAAGCCAGAGGCTCCATGAAGTCTGCTACAGTAATTAGTATGGCCAGTCTATTTTGTATCAAAGGTGCCCCAAGATGAGGGCGACAATGAATGGAACTTCTAAGCCTTAATATCGATACCGCTTGCACCGTGGGTGCGGGAGGGCAAAGAAAAAGGAACGCTGCCTATAAAATGTGTCCAAGGTACTCAGAAGCAGGTGTGGCAGATGAAAGTAGTTGCAAGTTGTGTTTTAAATCAAGTACATTTCCAGTTGCCAGTGGCCCATGAAATGAATAAAATATGGTAATGGCCACAATCCAAGCTCGAAGGAAGAGTGTGCAGCGAAGGCAAAAATTTCCTTCAATCTGCAGTCAAACCAGCAACCGAAGAGATAGAAGGTAGAAGAAAAAAAGAGGGGAGAGGAAAAAAAACCCCTACATCTTAGAGAATGCAGGCACCAATCCTGTTATTATTTATACGCTAAGGAAGCCCTTGGTCACTTGAGCCAATTCTACCCTACCCTGTCATAACTCCACAAACCTCCTCCAGAGATCTCATCTTTATAGTGTAAAACAAATTACCTTCATACTTACTTACACAACACCTTGGAAAGGACCTCCACTCAACAAGTACAGTGTACATAGCAGAATACACTTTGCACTTTTTTTCTTCAAAGATACTACAGGTCCACTGCATCCTACCACATACTGCTCTGTTTTGCAGTCAAAAAAATATCTTGGACTTCAGCTAAAGAAGTAGAAGAGCAGAAATTACCTTTCCCAGGAAGACAAATAGAAACTGGCATACAACAGTTAACAGAGAGTATGGCCAGAAGGGATAGATCATCTAGTCTGACTTCCTTATATATCACAGGCTTTTTAAGTTCATCCAGTTACGCCAGTAAGACCAGTAAATTGTGTTTTACTAAAGCATACATTCTAGAAAGCTATCCAGTCTTGATTTGAAGATATTGAGAGATGAAGAATCCAGCACTTTTCTTGTTAGTTTTTTTTCAATGGTTAATTAACCTCACTATTTAAAAAATTGTGTCTTATTTCTCAATTGAGTTTGTCTGGCTTCAGCTTCCAGCCTTTTGTTCTTGGTGTCCCTTTTTGAGCTAGATTAAAGAGGCCTTTTGTACCTGGAATTTTCTCACTGTAAAGATATTTAAAGTCTGTAATCAAGTCCCCTCTCTGTCTTTTTTTTTTTTTTTATAAGCTAAACAGTTTGTGGTCTTTAAGTCTTTATACAGCATTTTCTCTAGTCCTCAAATTATGTTTATATATCTTTTTGCACCTTCTCTGATTTTTCAAATGTGGACCCATGAACTGTGTGCAGTATTCTAATACTGTTCTCACTAATGCCATAGACAGAGGTAAAATCATTTCCCTACTCCTAATGTTTGATCTGAGCATCAATGGCATTCATGAATTTATCCCCACAGCTTTATGTCTATACAGCAACTGGGAGGTGTGATTGCAGCACATGTAGACATACCGGAGGTAGCTTTGATCTAGTAGGCTCCTCATTGCAGTGTGTACATATATGGTAGGATAAGAGGTTTAATGTCTTTCCCATGGTCATACAAGAATTCTGTGGCAGAACTGAACATAGATTTTCTGAGTGCTATGCTAATGCTTAACCCATAAGATCTCCTTATATTTGAACAGGTTTGGCACAGGCTCCTGCACATGTTGCAAGATGAAATATTCTCTGAACATATGCAAATAATTTTAAGAACTGCTGAATCCTTGAGAACCAAACCAGGTGTATTTTGTGGGTGGTTTCCCTCCCAGCTGCTATTAGGGGTTGCTCTTTCTTGGGGCTTCTGTGAATAGCAAAATCAGGCTGGAAGCCCTCCCACCACAGGGAATGAGGATATGCCTACCCTTGAGCTGGAGATGTAATTTCCAGCCTGAGCACATATATGCATGTGGTGGCTGTGGGGGCAGTGAGATAGGCTGGCCGTCCCAGGTACAATCCCATCCAGGACCCTAACTACATACTCTGGTGGCTAGCCTATACCGTGAACCACACAGCCTATTTTTAGCATGCTAGCTTGATTAAAGCTAGCACATATATATCTACTTGAGCTGGAAATTACACCTCTAGCTGCAGAGATTATACAGTATAACCAGGGCCAGCTCCAACTTTTTTCCTGCCCCAAGCGGCGAAGCGGAAAAAAAAAAAGATAAAGCCGTGATCGGAGGCACTTCGGCGGCAGCTCAACTGCGCCGCTTCATTCTTCGGCGGTGGGTCCTTCGCTCCAAGAGGGACTGAGGGACCAGCCGCGGAATTGTCGCCGAAGACCCGGACGTGCCGCCCCTTTCCATTGGCTGCCCCAAGCACCTGCTTTCTTCGCTGGTGCCTGGAGCCGGCCGAATATAACTATTTCAGTAAACACCACAAACTAGCCAAAATAAGTGTGCTGGTACAAAAACTATGTAGCATCATGCAGAGCCACTTACTGTTACTTGGGTGACATCTGGCACATTATTACCCTATTTGGGGATGGAAAGAAAATGATGATTTTTGGGGGGTATAATTTGTATTAGACAAATTATAAATGACTATGAAGGGGATTCTTTACCACTGTGCTGGATATAGCCAGGCAAGATGATGTCGTTCTAGCTAGATTTCTAGGTCACATACTAACTAATCACAGCCTGGCTATTTTGGTAATGCACCATGTATAGTTCTAGCGCTGCCTACTGCTCTGTAACAAAACTAATCACAAGTAACAAGAAACCCCCACAGGCTGAAATCACCCAAGGGCCTGCTCCTTTGCAGCCTGCTCAGGGAGGTGGCTCCATAAAACAACGTGGCCTCAGGGCCGTAGCGATGAAAGGAAAGAGGCGGATAAACGCCCCTCGGCACCCCCGAGGCGGGTCCGCTGCTTTAGCCTGGCCTGCACCACCGCTGAGCGCGGGCAGTGACCGGGGCTGGGCGGGCAGGCGTGACCAGCTTCCCGGGGTAAAGGCAGGAACCGCCCGGCCCCGCACCTGGTTCCCAGTTCGGTGGCAGAGCAGGCAGTGAGTGGCAGGGCCAGGGATGCTACCTGATCAGGGGCGGTTTCCGCGCGCCATCCCCCCCCGCCTCCCTCCTGTAGTAACTGAATCTTGGGAACAAAAATATTCAAAATATGAAGAGGAAAAAAAATAAAAAATCAGTCTCCTTCGAGCCGGAATCGAACCAGCGACCTAAGGATTCCCGCAGGCAGCTCCTCTACAGTCCTCCGCTCTACCAGCTGAGCTATCGAAGGGACATAGAAAACGCTGCCCCAGACACACACAAGAGTCTCAGCCAAGCGAGTTCTAACTCCGAGCATGCGCACTACAAGTGAGCGGTGTAAGATGGAGCAGAAGCATCGGGGCCAAGGCCCGCTACTTGCCACGGACTCCACTCGCTAACTGCACCACTGGCCCAACGAGTCCCTCACCCGCGGCTCCGGAGCGCGCTTCCCCCGGGGAAGAGAAAGACCCCAGTCTCTGCCCCCTCCCCCAAGCTCTCGCGGCTCTTTCCCTGCCCCCACCACCTCCGCCCTTCCTCTCTCCAACCCGGCCCTGTCCCTCTGTACCCACTACCCCAAAGCTGATGTTTTGTTGACTCCTGCGCCGTATTGTCTGACAGCCCCCCCTGCCCTGGCAGTACCCCCTATCCTGGACAGCGCTGCCTCTGCTTCTCCACAGCTCAGCTCTGTCTTTCTCCCCCTTGTTAGGTTTACAGGGTCCATGTTTTCATCTGCCCCAGAGTTGACAAATGTTTGTCAAGATAGTTTTTTGTAAATCATGGCTCCAAATTCTCACATGCAGACCGTTGTTTTAGCACTTGCCTTTCACTGCGTCCGGTCCTTTGAGGGAAGAGCCCTTACTCCTGTGCAGTATCCCTTGGGCTTCCATGGATTTCTGGGTGGGAGTAAGGCCTGGCCTACACAGAGCTTTTGTAGTGGTATAACTATTTACCAATATACCAGTCAAAGCCCTACCATGGACATGGTTGTAGTGGTGACTTATGCCAGTATAGTTATTCCCCTTTCCAAATGGAAAAAGCTATACTACTACAAAGCACTTTTATATCAGTATAACTGTGCTCACAGTAGGTGGGGTCATATCACTTTATCAATACCAGCATAATTAAAGTAGTAGTCTAGCTAAGTCCCGAGTGTCTGCTTTTGCAGACCCCTCTGTAAGATCAGCTGTTTAGATTGCAAGCTCTTTGGGGCAAAGAGCTGATCTCATATTTGCCTTTAAATAACCTTCCACACTTTTGATACTATATAAGTATCCTCTAGCTCTTCCTGCTCTACCTTCTACATTATCCACCCTAACGGCAGGTTTAAACTTAAAATGCTGGCTCAGCGCAGCTGCAACTTACTACGCCAAAGGAGAGCTTCTCCTGTCAGCATAGTTAATCCACTTTAGCAAGTGGGGATAGCTATGTTGACAGGAGGGTTTCTCCTGTCAACATAGCACTCTTTACACCAGGCATTAGGTTGGTATAACTGAATCGATCAGGAGTGATGTAGTTCTACTGATGTAAGTTTGTAATATAGACCTGGCCTCTGTATACTGTTACCCTAATGCAGGGGTAGGCAACATATGGCACATGTGCCAAAGGCGACACGCGAGCTGATTTTCAGTGGCACTCACACTGCCCGGGTCCTGGCCACCAGTCTGGAGGGCTCTGCATTTTAATTTAATTTTAAATGAAGCTTCTTAAACATTTTAAAAACCTTGTTTACTTTACAGTTATATATAGTTTAGTTATATATATAGTTTAGTTATATATTATAGACTTATAGAAAGAGACCTTCTAAAAACATTAAAATGTATTAGTGGCATGTGAAACCTTAAATTAGAGTGACTAAATGAAGACTTGGCACACCACTTCTGAAAGGTTGCCGACCTGTGCCCTAATGCCAGTTATAAATTTGGGTAGAATAACACTATATGTCTGTCTATTCATAATCAAAAGTCAGCATTCGGGGCCAGTGGCGCAATGGATAACGCGTCTGACTACGGATCAGAAGATTGTAGGTTCGACTCCTGCCTGGCTCGAATGTGTTTTTCTGTAAAACAAGTCTCCTGAATTATTTTCTTTCTGACATTTTGCTAATTGATTACAGCTTGCCTGGGAGAAACTGCTGTTATAGCTAACGTTGCAAAATGACTTTCATTATAATTTACTAGTTTCACTCCACAACACTCTTAAAAACCCAAAATTTCTCCTTCTGACCTGAAGCTTCCTGTTCTTGGTGTCAGGCCACTGGAAAACCTTTTGGTTTCTGTAAAATACTTTCTGCTGTTTTTTAATTTCTCTTTTGTAAAGAAACCTGCGCTTTTTCACTTTAAATTTGGCATTTTTGCCCTTTAGTTATATTTTCATAGTGCAGCCATCACATATTCAAATCGAGCAGCACAAGTTCCCAATGCATAAGTCATGAGAATTTGAAAAAAAACTTTATGAAGTTATAAATACTTGAACTGGGTTTTGTGGACATGCAGTAAATCAGGAATTCACACAGAGAGCCTGCCATTCCAAACTACTTCATAGGGTTCGCTTCTATCTGCAGCATGGCTTACTCAGGAGTGAGAGTTCTGTTCTATTCAGCTAATGATACTGCACTTAGTACTGTAGGACAATTTACTAAAGTTGTAAAAGAAAAAAAAAGCTATGATCTTGATGTAAAGATGATAGAGTACTAAAACTAAAGCTCTAACTGCAACATTTATCAGTGATAATGGGGCTTGTTCACTGTAAATTTATGGAAAACTTTATTATATCTACAAATATTTGGTATTTTGAGTATTGCTTACCATTTCAATTACGTTAGCTTCCTGATCAAAAATGATTCTTCTTTAAACATACTGAAAATGTCACATATACTTTAAACATATCTTAGAATTAAGGCTAAGATTTTGTCACAGAGGTCACGGAATCTGTGACTTCCAGAGAACTCTGTGACATTTTCTGCTTCAGCCCTGGGGCCATGGGGCTGGAGCTGTCACCAGGTGGTGGGGACCCCTGCATCTCCAAGCCATGGGGCAGCAGGGTGGGTACCCCAGAGCTCCCAGCCATAGTGGGCAGCAGGGGGGGGGTCCGGAGCTCTAAGCTGCTGGCCCATGTTCCTAGTTTTCATTTTCTATTAGGCCAAGAGTTTCCACATTGGTATTTTTTTAACTGCTACCTAAAAGAAGCCCGTGTTTTCCCCTACATTTCCCAAAAATAAGTACTGCTCTTAGGCAGTTGACTTTTCTAGAGGGATTTGGTATGCCTTTAAAATTTTCACCATTTCACAGCTCATTATGCGATCCCTGAATTTAATTGTTTGAAAGAATGCACATTTGTAATTATTTCAAAAGGTTAACTATAAATGGGGTAAAAATACTTGAATATTTCTTGCAATTCCAATTTACCAGTTTTATTTTAGGCCACTGTTAAATTGTGAGCTGGGAGTTCTGTTGGACATGCAAGGATAAAGGTAGCATGGCTGTTCAGCGAAACAACTATGGGTTTCCTCCTCATATTTAAAACAAGTATTCCTTTAATATGCCTGTAAGATTGAGTTTTATCAGATAGAACAAAACACACACCCTCGAGCCAGGCAGGAGTCGAACCTACAATCTTCTGATCCGTAGTCAGACGCGTTATCCATTGCGCCACTGGCCCATGACATGAGTGGAAAATATCGGACTATCAAGTAAAGGGAGGAGGAAAGATGCTGGAACTGCCAATTCTCTCCTCAACCACCCTGGACATAACTGTGGTGCAAGGTCCAGACTATCACCCCCACCCCAGACCGAGCCCTGCAGACAGCGGCACTGCTTGACAAGGCACAGCCCCTCCCCCCGCCACCCCCACAGAACACTGTGAAGCCCATGAACAGCCCCTCCCCCCAAACTGCAAGGCAGCACCAGGCAAGCCCATCCTCTCCCCCTCGCACAGCCCAGCCCCACCCCCGCGGCAGAACTGCACTACCAGGCAGCCCCTCCCCCCCGACACACACTGTGCACAGCAAGGGACGGTGTCACTAACACACCCCAAGGCGCGCACACCCCGCCCCGCGGGGCCAGGCACGGCTCCCCCGGGCGCACACACGCACACTGCATTGCCAGGCACGGGACTCCCGGACACACACACACCCTGCGGCCAAGCACGGAGCGGTGGGCCTCCCCCCAGTCCGCAGTCTCTCGGCTCGGCGCAGGGCCCCCAGCCGGGAGCGACTAGTGCCCAGCCGGGGTCTGTGTGGGTCCAGATGGGACCACCTGGCGCATCGCCCTGGGTCACCAGGCCCGCTCAGCGGCCATGCGCATGCGCCTTGTAGCACTAGCAAAACGGTTTGCGCACGCGCTACGTTAACGCCGACTCTCTCAGCTCTAGTGTGTTACTCGGGACCTGCTGTTTCATGTCCCTTCGATAGCTCAGCTGGTAGAGCGGAGGACTGTAGAGGAACTGCCTGCGGGAATCCTTAGGTCGCTGGTTCGATTCCGGCTCGAAGGAGACTTACATTTTCTTCCTCACCCATCTTTATCTGCGCTTTAGGATATTGATTTAATGTTGCGGCTTACAATACCGGCTCAGGTAGTCGGAATGATCGCTGTGTTCCAACATATAACATATATAATACTTGTGCAAAGTTATAGGAAATAGATAATAGTTTTAAATATTTTATCAAAATGAGACAGAGCTGCTTTTTTTGTGTGTGCTGGAAAAGGACATTTTTGGATCTCTTGTTCACAGAGGCAGGCTGCTCAGCACTTGTAATTACAGATGGACTCCCAATGCAAATTTCAGTCCCAATCCAAACTTTTGTAAAATGTAGGAAAGTTTGGATCCAGTGATTTTGTTTGGGCCCAGCTCTACTTTCAATAGGATCTACTCCAAACAAACAAGCAAAAAGGTGGTGGTGATGGTGGTAAAAATGGATGTTGTGCTACCTTTATGTGAAAATCAAAATCTAATAATTTGTTGAAAGGAAAAAATGGCATAGTGTTTTTGTGCCATGTTATCATATGCCCTGATGAGGCAAATTGCTCCAGGCAAATTCCAACACCTATGTGGAAACTCTGTATTTTTATCTAGATTAGGATTTGAAAGGTGCTAACATATATATTAAATTAGCTAATTTGTTAACAGCCTAGTGTAGACCAAGAGAGAGTGCCTTGCTTACTCTAGTCTCTGAATTTGAGTTAGCTAACACATGTTAATTAACACGTCAGGTAACATCTTTCAAATCCTAGTCTAGATAAAGAGAATCAGCAGAGGCAGTAATCTGCCTACACAAAATAACTTGCAGGATTGAGGCCTTTAATAGTAAATTCTTCAGGATAGAGTCTGGGCATGCACACTGTGAGTGCTATCATAATACAAATAATAATACATTCTGTTTTCTTATCTCTGTTATTATTGGTGGAGTCTCCTTTGTTATGCCTAACCATAAAAACTAACAGTTCTGCAGATCACCATTTCTTTGGTTCCTTCCTTGAAGATGGCCATCAAATATGAACAAGCTACCTGTTCTATGGCTATCAGTCTTGCTCTGAGGATCTTGGGAAGGAGTATCTGTTAATCTCCTCCCAAAGTGGAAGAGTATGTTGTAATCTAAACTAAGTGAGCTCTAAGGGTATATCTACATGACAAGCGCTGCAGTGTTGCAGCTACCCTGCTATAGTGTAGACGAGGCTTAGGCAACCTATGACACGCGTGCCGGAGGCGGCACGTGAGCTGATTTTCAGTGGCACTCACACTGCCCGGGTCCTGGCCACTGGTCCGGGGGGCTCTGCATTTTAATTTAATTTTAAATGAAGCTTCTTAAACATTTTAAAAACTTTATTTACTTTACAACAATAGTTTAGTTATATATTATAGACTTACAGAAAGAGACCTTCTAAAAATGTTACAATGTATTACTGGCACACGAAACCTTAAATTAGAGTGAATAAATGAAGACTCGGCACACCACTGCTGAAAGGTTGCCGACCCCTGGTGTAGACACTTGCTGCATCAACAGAAGGGGTTTTCAGTCACTGTAGTAACTCCACCCCCTCAAGGGGCAGTAGCTAGGTTGATAGAAGAATTCTTCTGTCAACCTAGATGTGGCTACATTGGGGCTTAGGTCTCCTTAACTACGTTTCTCAGCCAGGGGTGTAAAGTTTTCACACCCCTGAGCGACGTACCTGGGTTGACCTAAGTGTTAGGTGTAGATCAGACCTAATAGCTCATGAGAAAAAAAACTACAGATGCTACTCCCACGCTTTGGTCTTCCTTGCCACTTAACAGCAATGCACCAGACAGCTTTTTCATTTGAATTTTATACAATAAATCTGCAATGCCAAGTATATATTTAATTGTGCATATGTTTTGTCATTCCCTCTTCCTTGATGGCTCTAATTCTGAAAAGGGGAAAAAAAACATAAAAATCCTTGACTAAAATTACATCAATATCTTGGATATGAAATCTTAAGGAAAGGTAAAATAATGAAATTAAAGCCCACAGGCATATTTGAAAAATGTCTCCTATTAAACAGTTTATTTTATTATGTATTTATGTTACAGGGGAGTAAAGTGCACAAAAAGTTTAAACAGCAGGTTATGTTTTTGCTAGTTTTTAATCTTTAAAAATATTTCTCCCATTTTCTGTTTTGTGTGACCTGCGTATGAGTCATTCTCCAAACATTCAATAGAACAGATCTCATATAATAGATCCAGCCAAAACAGTTGCTGCTCAGGTAATTTTCAATCACTTGATTGGACTAAATAACATTGTAGGGGGAAAAAATCCCTCGTTTTAGCAGGCATAGAAACGTTTGGCATCTTGTGCTGACACATTCACAAGGGCAGAGTTCCCTGTGTGAAATCCTTTGTTCACTGAAGACAATAGGAGTTTTGCCATTGACTTCCATAGAGCCAGGATTTCACCACCTGACTCCTCAGGCTCTTTTCATGAGAAAAACGTTGAGGGATTCTGCCAGCCAATCCCGACCATTATTGCATGG
Organism: Platysternon megacephalum; assembly: GCA_003942145.1. Classification (NCBI taxonomy): domain Eukaryota; kingdom Metazoa; phylum Chordata; order Testudines; family Platysternidae; genus Platysternon; species Platysternon megacephalum. The sequence continues at coordinate 636,681 of QXTE01000033.1, forward strand.
GCCATTGACTCCCCACAACCAGTAACTCAGGAAAGAGCTGGAGTAACACCTCTTGATGCACAGTATAGGTGAGAACTTTAAATAATCTAAGGGATTGTCTAGATAAGTAGCATCCTGCACTGTAGAACAAAGAAGGCATTTGCAGCTGAAGTTCTGGTGTTTTTTTTTTAAATGTATTGGGTAGGTTCATTTGCCACATGCCAACTTTTCTGCCAAGTAGCTCCTCTTGGGAAAACAAATTTCTTTTAGAACTTACCAGCTTGGAAAGTCACCACAGACATTTTGGATGGATCAGGATCTTATTGGTTATTTTGGCTGTTACTAGAACAACTTTTTCTTAGGGTATAAACATAAAGGTAGTGCTGTAATTCTTACACATAGGGAGTCTTTATTATTCAGAGAGTGTTTGACAGCAAAGGTAGATTTCAAATACATAGTATTTTTCATACAAATAAATGCAACACTATAGAGCAAAATATTTGCAACTATATGCTTTCAAAAGATTAATAGTAATTCAACCGGACTTTACATGGAAGCAAATCATGTAATCGTTGTTTCCACTTTAGAACACCTTCTAGAAAGCAAACAAAAGCAAAAGAAAATTAAATTCATATTTATGGACCAATTCTGGACATCCGTATTCAGTTTTTATTATGTCCTCAGATAAGCAGACTCTCTGTCTTCACTGGGAACTGCAGATGCCCAACACCTCTGAAAATCAGGTTGCCTTTATTTAACTCCCTAAATGTGGATTTAGGCACCCAACTTTAAAAAGGTTGACCATAGTTTTTATCAGTCTAATAGTGTCATTTTAGCAAAGCCACATTCTTTCAGAGACATATCCTGAAGCCTGTATTCAGAGTTGCTGGGTTGTTGGTTTTTTTGACAAAGGCTGTAATAGTGCATAGTGATCCTTGCAGACAGAGCCCCACTTAAGACAGTGGGGCTCCCTGCAGATGCAGCAGTTGTCTGTGTGGATCACAATGCAGGATTGGGGCCTAAATTCTTTCTCAGGCATCCTTTCTCCATTAAGAATGTAGTAAAAATTACAGGATTTAAGCCAAGAGCCCAAACCCTTTGAAGTCATTGGGAATCTTTCATTGATTTCAGTGGTCTTTGGATCAGGCACTCAGGCCTAGATCTTCAAAGGTATTTAGGAGCCTAACTCCCAGTCTGGGCTTTAGCCCTTGTTTATTACCTTTGGGTCTGATTTGCTGCAACCATAGTAATCAGTGGTGAAATTCCCACTGATTTCTATGGGAGCAGCACCTGCAAGATGATTTTTATATACCATGTGTAACTTTCATCTAGACTTTTAACTGGATGCATTTTCACATTTAATTCTATACAGGAAACAGTCACTAGCATTTTCACACTTTCACAGTAAATTATTGAAATAAATTTGAAAAAGTGTACTTAGAAAATCATTTACACAGCATGTGTAATATGTATCCGTATAGGGCCAGATTCTCCATTCCACCACAGTGGGTTTATATTGGCTTCAGTGGTGTTACACCAGCATAAAATCAGTGTAAAGGAGTAGAACATAAGGCCCACAGACATGTGTGTGTGTTTGATGATGTATGAATGTATATAAATACAGTGGGCTGCATTCTGTCCATAAGATATATGCACATACATCTCCCACTAAAATCAGTTGCAGTTGAATGTGCATACCTTGGGACAGAACTTGATGCATTAGAGCAAGGGAAGTAATTATGTGCTGCATATGTGCAGGTAGCATAGGGCCTGACAGAAGTAAATTGGTCGCTTCTCAGCTCTCTATGAGCTGGGAGGTGAAAACATTATCTACTCTCTGATTAAAAGGGTAGAAGTAGCTATAATACCTGCACAGCTATATGGAGATATATACTAACTGAGTATTAAGGGGTTTTAAAATATCAGTGTATCATAGGAACTTTAAAGGAGCGTTAAAGAAGGTAGTATTTAATGACTTTGGAATTATAGTTACTGATTTTAGCTGTATATTTAGCTGCAGCTGAATGGCATTTGATGTGAAAGGTGGGAAGAGGAGGAAGAAAATGTTTCACAACTACAGAATCCAATTTTTAAGATAGAAATCATTTAAACTTTTGACAAACAATATATTCCCTGGTTTCTATAATTTAGTAGCGTATTACATCCTCCCCAAGACTGAATTGTGAAAAGAGGAACCACAATAGCAAATGCACAGAACTGGGGTGTGACAATGATTGATGGAATATTTTCATTAAAGAGAATATAAACTGCATAAGGAGGAAGCTAATATGTCAAACCAGTGCAGTGCTAAGTTCAAGATTTCTGAACTAGTGTTTTAGCTCTTACGAACTAGGGGCCTGATTCTCCTCCCACCTGCTCCAGTTTTACCTTGGTATAAATCCACTGCCTTCAAAAGAGATGTACTTCATTTGCTTCAGTGAAGAGAGAAGAATCAGACCCTAGATATGTATACTTTAAATTAAAACCATACAATATTTTCTTGTCTCTCTGATGATCCCACATTCATAAATGACAATTTCAACCACAAGAGTTTTGTGCAGCAGTGCACTGCTAGTAAAGACTATATTTTGACTTAAAATGGAACTTTAAGTGTATTAAAGGACACATTTATCATTAACATACAACTTGCGCGAAATTTGTCTATACAGAATGGTTTACATGTCTAAGACATGTCAGTACCATGGAATCAGGGCTGGAAATATCTTACAACAGTGTGCTGGTTAAACAAAGCAAAGAGAGCCTGCTTCTGGAATACAACTTAAACCTGATTGGGTAATAATTATATGAATTGAAGTGCAATACATGAATTATAGACTTGTAGCAAAGCAGAGGGTGGGGGAAATGGTCACTGGATCAGGGCAAGATTATTAAGAGAAACAAGTCCTATCTTGCTCTGCCTTCCTCTGCCAGGAAGCTACCTCCTGCCCTTTCGGCATGACTGCCTCCTTCTCTTCCTGTCAATTCCTGACCCCTACTTCAGCCCATTTTTTGCATGTCAGTAGGATTCTTGGGAAAGAACAAGTATAAAGCCATCAGTAAGGGGAATAAGTAGGCAGGCAGGCAATTGTCTGTTGACTCGGCTGAGGGTCATCTTCCATCCCATCCCAAAGGAGTTAGGGAGCCGAAGGGTAGGGAGTTGGAGGAGCCAAGGGTTGCATGAGGTCACAGGCATACTCCCAATTAAAAAAAACAACAACAGAACTTTGATATGTGTCTCAGATTGGTCAGTCCAAGACGAGGGAGAGATGCTGCTGCCAAGTCTTACAACTGGTAAATAGGGAGCATCAACCATCCACATCTGTGTGGTATTTTCCTGCCGGTATTCTGCTTCTGCTCGTGTGCAGGTGCTGTAATGCACATGCACAGAATCAAGACACAGAGATCATGTGCATTTCAATTAGGAGATTAGTCTCCTGGGTTTAGGTTGAACTGCCTTTTGACTGTTAAGCTCTTGGGTTTGGTAATCATGCCCTGTGCCAATCAGAGAACAGCTGACTCAGCTTCTTTACTGCTCTGGTCCCATCCCCAGCAAGCTTCAGTCTACTAGGCAGACTAGTGCTGTCATGCAACACTCCCTCTTTGGCAAAGTCAGACCCTTCCTGATACCTACCGTTCCTTTGCTGTCTATTGAAAACACTTCCATTGTTTCCTCAAAGGAAGCAATAGCATTATAAATGCAGTCTCTACCCTAAAACTGTGTGGCAAACTAAGAACATTACATTGTCAGACAATGACAGAACTGGTGCCTTCTTGAGTGGACTCAAAGGCCTAATCAGGGAAAGTCCTTGCTTAGGTGAGGAAAGGGAGCTCCGTTTAAGGGGAGATGAGAGAGAGGAATATTATTGTATTGAAGGGATAGCTTGAGCTCAAAAGTGTTAACCCCCTTCAAGGGCAATATGCTAATCAGTATAACAGTATGCTAACGGTAAGTATCTCAGTGCAGAACACAGAGGATGGAACTGTTCGTTTTGAAGGCCCCATGAGTCAAAGAGTCTACGTCCACAGGAAATTACATTCAAATTATCTTTGCCTAACTTAAAAATCAAATACAAATATGGAAAAAAATTACAGTGCTTTTCAATTAGCTTTTCTGAACCCTCTTTGTGACATTCCTACTTAGAGAGCAAACTGCAATCAGACTGTACTTGCTCTTGCTTTATGAGTCTGTGTGATAGCTGCGATGGCCATCTCCGATTAGTTGAGTTTTCTCATTTGCATTTGTCGGCTGAAGTATGATTGGAGTTTCTCCATCTAAATCAAACAGAAAAAACAACCCCCTCTAAGCACCGTTGATTTGATACAAAAGTCAAGCTGCCTTTCTTGATAGAATGACTTAGCAAAAATAGTAAGATCTAGTGTACTGTAGAATGATCTTTCAAACAAGCTTTCATCTACAACCCTTTTAGGGTCCAATCCTGGATGAGTAAGGGCTGCAGGATAGAGCTCTAAATGGCTGTATGCACACTAAACAGAATTCTATGTTTACCATCAATGTAATACTTACACTAAGCCTATGTATACTTTACCCGAATGTTCACATAGGAAGTTATGTTGCTATATAAACCAATGTGCCACATAATCCTTTTTCAGTTTGCTTATTAATTATTATTATTATTACACCATCATTTTATCTGATGCTTTATAGAGCTTAAAAAGACCATGATCCTTGCCCCTAACATTTACAATCTAAGTGCCTGCTCCTGCAAATACTATTGGGTATAATGATTACTACTGTGAGTTCTTTAGACTGACTATAGTGAATACTACCATGATAATTAGGGCCCTACCAAATTCATGAAAAATGCGCCATGGACCATGAAATCTGGTCTCCCCTTGTGAAATCTGGTCTTTTGTGTGTTTTTACCCAATACTATACCAATTTCACAGGGGAGACCCGACTTTCTCAAATTGGGGATCCTGACCCAAAAGGGAGTTGTAGGGGGGTCACAAGGTTATTTTAGGGAGGATCATGGTATTGCCACCCTTATCTCTGCACAGCCTTCAGAGCTGGATGGCCGAAGAGCGGCGGCTATTGGCCGGGCGCCCAGCTTTGCAGGCAGCGCCCCGCTAGCAGCAGCACAGAAGTAAGGGTGTCAATACCATACCATGAAATCTTTATTTCTGCACTGCTGCTGGCAGCGGTTCTGCCTTCAGAACTGAGGTCCCGGCCAGCAGCTGCCACTTTCCAGCTGCCCAGCTCTGAAGGCAGTGTCGCAGCCTGCAGCAGCGCAGAATTAAGGGTAGCAGTACCACAACCCCCCTTATAATAACCTTGCAACACCCCTCCACCACACACAACTCCTTTTTGAGTCAGGACTCCTACAATTACAACATGATGAAATTTCAGATTTAAATAGCTGAAATCATGAAATTTACTATTTAAAAAATTCTATGACCATGAAACTGACCAAAATGGATCGTGAATTTGGTAGGGCCTACTGATAATGTTTTCAGGACTGGGCCTTGAATTAGATCTCAAGAATATGAAGCTAATGGTAGAGAAAGAAAGAATGAGGATTAAAATGAAAAGCAGTGAGCAGGCATATATTCAGTAGAAATAAAATTATATACATTCTGAAGGCCACTAGGCTATATTAAAATGATAAATTGTCTTTTGAAATCCCATGTAACTCATTTACAATAGGAGTTTGAGAACTACTGTCCAAAACAGTTTGGGGCTGGCAAAGATTCATATAACTAGATGAATCCCTAATGTTTTGTATATTGTCATTCAATATAGATTCTGGTTTTTGCTTTCAAAATACATCAGTAAAAAAGATGCTTGTGTTTTCTTGTGAGAGGGGCTGTGATGGGGAAAAGCTAGGTCCTTGGAAAGCTGCAGTCAGCCCACAGATTGTGTTCAGTTTCTACAACATACAAGGTTTAGCTGCCTCTTCTATGAATCTCCGTGGCACAGCTCCTCAAGCTGGTGCAGGGCTCAGGATCTGGCTCTTAAAGGCAGGGCAATCTCAATATGATGCTTTTATGTCTTGATATAAGTACATGCCTCTAGAGTGGCTGTGAGGCTGGCAGACCAGGTGCCAACTCCTGCCAAGAGCCTTAGGCCTCGACTGAACACTGACCAATACATAGCTGGAAACCAGTCTGGCTCACCAGTATGTTAGTATTGTTAAAAGAGATGCTAAGTTTATAAGAATGTGTTTAGTGTTTAGACTTTATTAAATGCTTGGAGGATGCTGCATGTATTAATCTCATCTGTGCCCCATGTTATAAGGTGACAGTGTTTGCATTGTACTCCTCTGTAATTGTATAAGTTCAACAGGAAAGAAGCTTTAGTTAATGTAAAATGCTGGCTTCCTACAGCAGATGTTAGGTCGTGCCCACCAAGAAGGCTCATTGAAACCAAATGAGCCTATTGTGAAACATCAAAGAACAAAGTCCTTCCTCCAGTCCTCCATGAAGAGGAGATGTGTGCATGAACTCATCCCATCAGCTTGAACTCTGGGGAGAGGGAGATACAATTTTTTCTTGTTAGAGATTTTTATCTCTATGCCCCTTGGACTTTGGGAGGGCAACATTTCTAAGCATAAGCAAGGGATCCCCAGCTGCTTAGTCTGGGTTATCCCTAGAAATATATAGAGCTTGCATATTAAGGCAGCTTCTATTACCTTTTGGAACCGAAGACTATAACTTATTTGTATGTGTATGTTTCTGCTTTAACCTTGTAAATAACTCTCATTTCTTTTTCTTAGTTAATAAATCTTTAGTTAAATTATTATAGGATTGGCTACAAACATCTAAAGTGCAACTGACTTGGAGTAAGGGACTGGTCCTTTGGGATTGGGAGTAACATGAATAGTTGTGATTTTTTTTCTGGGCAGTAAATGGGATGAATTATGGACACAAAACATAACATACAGTAATAACTCGACCAAGAGCAGGCATCTAATTGCATGCCAGACGGCATCACCTCAGTGGCTGTGGAATGAGTTTGATTTTGTCAAGGTGAAAGGCAAGAGTGATTAGACTGCAAGCAGCTTCTCTGTATGGAAAATTCCATATTTCGACACAAGGTCAAAAAGAGGCACTGTTTCTCACTATTAGCACTTATACAAAGTTTACAAGTAATTACTTTTTAAAACATGACTCTGGTTTAGATTAGATTGGGAGTTCAAATTCATTTTTAAGGCCTTTTAGAAAAGCAAAATATTTTCTGGATTTTCATGTAAGTTGATAGGGTTTTGTGTGTGTGTGAGTTTTTAATTTTATGGGCAGTCATTTGCAACCAGAAACAGTGCACTTCAAGGCTAGGAACTCAGTGACTACAAGAGAGGGGGATCTATTAAAAATGTACTACATTGTTTCAAACTAATCTGAAAACACTTCAGGAGGCTGGCAGCTTATCCAAATACTTTGCTGTCTGCACACCTCTAGGATTTATTCTGGGTGTCATCAGAATCGATACCCAGGGTATAATAAGCTATACAAATATAGCCTTTTAACAGAGAGCTGCAGAATGGAGGTGCAGCAGAATTCACAGCTGAAATTGTTTTCTATAGATAGCTCATGTTCGCTCTTCGCCTACGTTGATATCATATGGAGTGCGGAGGAGACAATGATGTGCTAAATACTTATTGCTTATGAATCTGGAAAGTAGTTCAGCTCATTCCAGTTTCCCCCCCCCCCTTTTCTGATTACATTTGCTGTAAAATTGAACATTGTTTGGAAATGTATCATTTTGTTCTTATGATGATAACCAGCCAGGAAAAAACCCACTGACAAACAGTTGGAGAACATCACCACAGTCTAACATACCAAGTGCCTGACACCTTACTCACATGAGCAGTCCAAACTCAAACAGTGCCTCATTCAGCACCAGGAGAGTCGGTGGGAGATATGACACTGACTCCAATGGGAGCAGAATCGGGCCCACTAACTTAAATGAAACTGTTTATGTGAGTGAGAACATTGCGTGACTGGGCTCCAAAGCAGGAGCATAGGTCCCAGCTGTACGGAAATAATTACTTCCTTCTCTTCTGCTGTGCATTTTCTCAAAGCATTTGAAACAGTGTGGTTACTGCATGCATTGCAATATACTTTTTATTTATTGTCTTATTCTGACTCTTAAAATATGTTGGTTTTAGGGCATAATGGTTACATAAAAACATTTAGAAACTGGTCCAATGTTGTAATAATCAAGGCAAAACTATCATTGATTTCAGTGGAAGCAGGATCGGGTCCCTAGTTATTAGAACTTCTGCTAGTGGAAAGAAATCAGTCTCTTGACTATAATAAGAGTAAAGGGCAGGTCCTGCAAACCTTATTCATGGATAAGTTTCTTTAGTTCTTTTGCTGAGTAAAGGTTGCAAAATTCATCCCACAGGGCCAGGTGTTCAAAGTAGCTCAGCACTACAGCTGTTTGAAAATTTTCCAAATGAATGTTTTGCCATCAGAAAATGCTGTTTTGTCAAAACCAAACCTTCCGCGGGACATGCCAATCGGAAAAAAAATTCATTTTATTCCCACATTCTCAAAATGAAATGTTTCGATTTTTCCTTTAGAAATGTATTGTATATTATAAAAAAACAACAAAAGATAAAGTCAAAATCCGAACAAATCATTTTGATTTTATCAAAACTAAATGTGGGAAATTTCAAAATTTGACATTTTTGCAACACAAACAATTTTCAAAATCATGGAATTTCCTGTGACACAGAAATTCCAGTTCTCACACAGCTCTACTCAGCACCTAGCAGCTCCCATTGAAAGCAACAGGAACTGCTGGGTGTGGTGATAATCTGACTGATAACGTGCACAGTACTCAGAGATAGATATCATGAAGTAAACCAAGAATAGTGTATTTTTTGCATATTGAGCTCTTTGGAAAATAAATGACTTATTATGTACACAACACTACAATACATTATTTAGTTAAACTTTGACTTTGGTTTGAGGATCTACATTTTGACCTTGTAGCAAAATTTTGAATAATGCTATTTATGCTGAGAACAGTGAGAGACAAAGAGATTAATTACTAGAGAGAGTGATCCCACTGTGGGCAGGCGACCTATAAGGAATTTGGCTCAAAATGTGGATTTCTCTTCCAAAGCATCCTGCTGCAGGAGAATTTACATTTGTTTTCTGAATTACCTGATGGAACCTTTCTCTAGAAGCTAGCTTACATAAACCTATGGGGGTGCAGAAAAGTCTGAACCTACGTGTCTAGGACGATCAAGTTTGAATTGCCTGCTTAAAGAGCCAATGCTAGTACCAGCCTATGCCATTTTCATTCAGTTACATCTTTTCAACCAGCATCCATACAACTTGTGTGTGCAGCTTGTGTCTGTTATCACTTGTTTTCTTTGAAGTGCAAATTTAAAGGAAGAGGCAGATGCTATTTGTGTTCAGATGCAGAGGAAATGCATTCATTGTCCTGTCACGTGGAGACCTTACTTTTGTTCTTGATTTTTGTTGTTGTTGCTTTGTTAATATAAAATAAAGGCAGTTCTGACTGAAATTATACTGTTGCTTTTGATTTATGAAAAGTGTAACAAAAGTGACAAGAGGGATAAGAGACCTGGAAAAATTCTAGTTTATTTCAGGCCCTCCCTGTGAAATCTGGATTTACAAAATCCAAATCTATGTTTTATTCATTTTTAAAACTGGCAAATTAGTGAACATTCTGAATAAACGGGAAACGGGTATCTCAGTAATGTCAGACATCAGTGTGATGGAGCAAAATAAATGAATTGTTAAAGCGTGGAAAGACCCTCTTGGGGGAGGGGCTAGGCCCAATTCTGGGATTTTGAAAGTTTGGGTTTTCTTTTGAAAGACTGTTGTAAATAACTTGGACCCCAGGAAGAGGAATTTTTTGACTATCTGGCCTGTGTGGACTTTTTAAAAGGAGAATGAGTTAAGGAGAAATGGAGGCAGCGCTACTGCAGAGCCACAATTGGCCAGAAGGGAGTGCTACAGGGCAGGTGTGCGCTTTGACATGGTGGTTCTAGGTATAATGAAAATACTTTTATAACCCTTATCACAAAAGATCCAAAGCACTTTAAAAGAATAAGCCTTATCTTGCAGCCCTTTCTCAAGTGAGTAGACCCATCAAAGTCAATAGGACTGTTTGCATAAATAAAGGTTACACAATCAAGCCCACTGGCATTCAGATAGCTCTGTGGGGGAAAGCAGCAGATCAGGCACAGCACATGACATAAGAGTGAAATAGGATATATAGGCCATTCACAATATAGCAAATCTCCTCTCCTACACAAAGTGTCACAGGATCTTTAATATCCATGTGTCTAATCAATTCCATTCTGAAGAAGAGCTCTATGTAAGCTCAAAAGCTTGTCTCTCTCACTAACAGAAACAGGTCCAATAAAATATATGACCTCACCCACCTTTTGTCTGCAATATGCTGGGACTGATACTGCTACAACACTTCTACGTAATCAAGACAATAACAGATCCAAAGAAACTGTCATTTCTATATGCAATATACAGTAGAAACTCAGAGTTATGAACACCTCGGAAATGGAAGTTGTTCATAACTCTGAAATGTTCGTAATTCTGAACAAAATATTATGGTTGTTCTTTCAAAAGTGTACAACTCAATATTGATTTAATACAGCTTTGAAGCTTTACTATGCAGAAGAAAAATGCTGCTTTTGACTATATTAATTTAAATGAAACAAGCACAGAAACAGTTTCTTTACCTTGTCAAATCTTTTTTTAAACTTTCCCTTTTTTAGTAGTTTACTTTTAACACAGTACTGTACTGTATTTGTTTTGTTTTGTTGTCTCTGCAGCTTCCTGATTGCATATTTCTGGTTCCAAATGAAGTGTGTGGTTGACCGATCAGTTCTTAACTCTGGTGTTCATAACTCTGAGGTTCTACTGTACTTTGCTTTTGGCTTAGTTGCCGTATAGAAGATTTGTAGGACCAGATACTCTGCAGCTGTAAATCAGCATATCTCCATTGACATCAATGGAGCTACACCAGCAGAGGACCTGATCAATAGTTTTTTTAATTGTTTTGTATATTTTCACTATATAGTAAGTCTTTACAATCAGTACCTTGTTCCATGTCTGTCTTAATCTGCTCTTCCAAATCCTCAGGAGACATGCAGAACTCATGTTCTTCCCCTCCTGGTGGCTTGGGTTTACACTGTCCACAACAGCAATTGAAACAGCAGCACAGGCAGCAGCAAAAGTAGCAGCCTGTCAAGAGGCCACAAACTGCAAACAGGGCCTAGATAAAACGGGGGAGAAACCCCTATTACCACATGAACTTCCTTTAATTAATGACAGTTTGTAACAGACATAAGGCACATAGGGTCAGTTTTTCAAAAGAGCTCAGGGCCAGATTTGCATATGCTACTCCTGAGGGCATTCTGCACCAAAAAATTAAAAATTCTGTGCACAATATTTTAAAATTCTGCAAGCTTTATTTGTCAATAAATAAATGCAGAGGCTCCAGCATGGCAGTGGGAAGCACAGGCCACTGGTTGTACGAAGGTAGAAAATCACCCTGCAGCCTCTCCAGCCCCACCCCCGGGACACAGACTCAGTGGTGAGGCTGCACCCAACCCTGACACAGCACAAGGTCTGGGCCTACCCCAGAAACACCCTGGGGCCCTGCCCCTCTGCACCAGGTGCACCAGATGTGGGGCAGGCAGGCTCAACCAGGCAGGATCCAAGTGTGGAAGGACTCAGTGTGGGGGGATCCAGGTGTGGGGTGAGAGGATTCTGTGTGGGACAATCTGGGTGCAGGCAGCTCAGTGGGGGGTCTAGGTCTGGGGGGATCTGGATGCAAAGAGGCTCACTGAGGCAATGGGACTCTGCAGCGGCTTCCAGGTGAAAATGGTTGGGGCTCAGCAGAGAGGTCTGGGTGTGGGGGTCTCAGCAAGGGGGTCTGGGTGCTGGGAGAGTGGGACTTGGTGGGCTGGGGGTCTGGGTGCAGCTAGTTGGGGGTCAGTGGCATGGGGGTCTGGATGTGGGGGCTCAGGGTGGTGCTGGGGGATGGGACTCATCAGGATGGGGGTTTGAGTGCAGGGAGTTTAGTGGGAGGTAGTCTGGGTGCAGGGTTGGGGGTCCAGAGGCAGGGGTTGAGGTTCAGTGAGGTGTGGTTTGAGTATGGAAGGCTAAGGGGGTTCTGGGTGTACAGGGAGAGGCTTGGTGGGGTGTCTCAGTATGGGAGGTTCAGATGCATGAGGGTTGGGTGGATGGGGGAGCAGCTCCCCATACAGTGACCCCTCCCCCTGCAGCTGAGGAGCGATGGGGGCAGGAAGCAGGGGACGATGCTGAGCTTCCTGCCGCTGAGGGAGGTTTCTGGAGGTGGGTCTGACACAGCCCAAACCACTCCTTGCAGGGGAAGAGGAAATTCCATCCTCCGCCACCTCCAGCCCAGCCGGGACTAGCAGCTGATCCCAGCTCAGGGTAGGAGCCACTACTTGGGGTATCCCCAGTCCTGCGGTGATTTACCTCTCTGATGGCTGCTCTGGGTGCCTGAAACAATGTACCTGCGTAGCTAGGGAGTGATGCATAACTGCTCTTGCAGCTTCCCTTTGCTTCCCTGTCAGAAAGTCATTTTTCTGTGGGGGAAGCGAAGAAATCTGCGGGGGACATGAATTCTGTGCACATGCAGTGGTGCAGAATTCCCCCACGAGTAAAGTGCTCCACACCCACAATCGGGGCCAGATTTTCAAGAGTTTAGCTGCCACTCAAAAACCTAAATATGGGCCAGATTTCCAAACCACTCGCCACCCCACCCACCCTCTGTCATTATGACATTTATGGCTAGATTTTCAAGGGTTCAGCACCCAACATGCACCCAATATGCTGGGCTCTTGCAAATCTGGCCCCAGTTGTGAGTGCTGAGTGAGGCCTTCCAGAAATTCCAAACATAGTGCAAAACCCCCACCTCCCTTAAAAATGGCTCATTACAGTAGATCTCTGTGTAAATTCTTATTCATTGATAGAGTGTTGATAATAGCCAAGTATATGAGAAAAAAGAAACAAAATAAGGAGTCCAAAGGCTGGAGTGGCTAAGACGAAACATTTAATTTTCCTCTCGCACATACTGGGATAAATCAAGTGAAGTTACTCAGGTGTATGTAGAGGAGAATCAGGCCTCCTTGGTCAGTGCAGATCCTATGGCCTTCAGGCACAAATCTGCTTTCATCAAGGAGGCTCAATTTAGCCCTTAGATTATAGTTAAAAGGCCACTGTTAAGAATGATTTAACACATGCAGCTTAACTCAGGAAAAGTGCTCTCACCAATAGTTTAATGTATTCAAAAATAAAATATATGGCTTGATAATAATATTAATTAATAATAAAACAATCTCCCCTCCACCACTACTCCAAATCCATCGCAGGATTGTGACATGTGTGAGGATAGGTATCAGGTTAATAGTATGGAAGTGACTATGTGAATTAAATGATGAAATGTTAGCATGGGTGCAATTATGGCCCATTTGAAATCAGTGGAATGATTCACATGTTTAAAGTTAACCATCTGAGCAAGTGTTGAGGCTCAAGGCCAATGGTAATACCTGTACCAGGTTAAGCACACAAATACCTCCAGATGTTTTCAAAAGACTGGCCAGATTTATGCTGAGTTGAAGTTATTTCAAAATGCTGTGCTTTCTCTCACAGCAAACCTAGATTTTGTACTGGTTTAACTATTTGGGTTAAGGTATGACTTTTTACTGAAATAGATAAATTGGTACACACACTCCCAAGTGTGAATGCAGTTATACCCATATAAAGGTTCTTTAAAATGGTATAGATTATTTCCCTAAATTTATGGGAATAAGATATGTCAGTATAAGCACCTTTATACTAGTATAATTGTGTCTACACTAGGGAGTTGTACCACTTTAACTATACTGATTTCAACCTGATGTAGTTAAAGTGGCACAATCACTGTGTATAGACAAGCCCTTAAGGGAAAAAAAGGAATTATGAAATATTAGTTAAAGCTTTTTTCTGTGTAAAATGGCCCCACTATCCCAGTTTGGTTAAGCCTTCAGAGAATTCTGGGCTTAACTCAACAGTCATTTTTGCTTTGCACTTCACCTTTAATTTTCATTTCCTTACATTTAATGACTTGTGCCACCACTTAGTATCTTCTGAGTGTGTGTGAGTATGATGGGATACACTGCCTATCAGGGCCCTGAGAAGTATAGGAGGAGTGTAACCAGCAAGAACTGTGGTCCACTAACTTGTTTTCCTGTTGGCTTTACAGGAGTATGAATCAGACTGGGGATCAGATGCCACTGGGACAGACACTATGGCAATGAGTGGCAGTATAAGGCCCGAAATAGACTCATTCACTACAGGGCCTAGCTTATTGGGTATAAGAGGTGGAAGAGGAAAGGCTAGGCACATGGGAGAATGGCTGGACTCAACTTGAGAGGAGCCTTTGTTGACCTGCTTATACTCTGGAAATGGGAAAACTTTGGTTTAGTGGCGATGGAGAGACCACCCTGTGACAATCTGGGAGGGATAATACATAAGTACCTCAGATTTTTGTGGTACATTTTTCATAGGAGGTTCTGCAATATGCAATGTAATGAATTTTACACAGGCTCCATAACAAATCCTTCCATACCTCCAGAACATAGCAGCCCAAAACAAACCCAGCAATTGCTCTCCCTGCCTTCATACAGCCTATAAGACTTTTCAGCTGCACCCTATGCTCTCCTCTACTCTTCTTGTTGGTCAAGGCTGCTGCTGTTGTTGTTGTCTCTGTTCCTATTCTCATACCCACATCCATATTCACGTAATCTGAGTCAAGGGAATCATCTGCTGCTGCTAGCGGATTTATCAGTGTCTCTTCTCTTCTCTCCCNTGGGACAGACACTATGGCAATGAGTGGCAGTATAAGGCCCGAAATAGACTCATTCACTACATGGCCTAGCTTATTGGGTATAAGAGGTGGAAGAGGAAAGGTATGGCTAGGCACATGGGAGAATGGCTGGACTCAACTTGAGAGGAGCCTTTGTTGACCTGCTTATACTCTGGAAATGGGAAAACTTTGGTTTAGTGGCGATGGAGAGACCACCCTGTGACAATCTGGGAGGGATAATACATAAGTACCTCAGATTTTTGTGGTACATTTTTCATAGGAGGTTCTGCAATATGCAATGTAATGAATTTTACACAGGCTCCATAACAAATCCTTCCATACCTCCAGAACATAGCAGCCCAAAACAAACCCAGCAATTGCTCTCCCTGCCTTCATACAGCCTATAAGACTTTTCAGCTGCACCCTATGCTCTCCTCTACTCTTCTTGTTGGTCAAGGCTGCTGCTGTTGTTGTTGTCTCTGTTCCTATTCTCATACCCACATCCATATTCACGTAATCTGAGTCAAGGGAATCATCTGCTGCTGCTNTGCAGCTTTCCTTTGCTTCCCTGTCAGAAAGTCATTTTTCTGTGGGGGAAGCGAAGAAATCTGCGGGGGAAATGAATTCTGTGCACATGCAGTGGTGCAGAATTCCCCCACGAGTAAAGTGCTCCACACCCACAATCGGGGCCAGATTTTCAAGAGTTTAGCTGCCACTCAAAAACCTAAATATGGGCCAGATTTCCAAACCACTCGCCACCCCACCCACCCTCTGTCATTATGACATTTATGGCTAGATTTTCAAGGGTTCAGCACCCAACATGCACCCAATATGCTGGGCTCTTGCAAATCTGGCCCCAGTTGTGAGTGCTGAGTGAGGCCTTCCAGAAATTCCAAACATAGTGCAAAACCCCCACCTCCCTTAAAAATGGCTCATTACAGTAGATCTCTGTGTAAATTCTTATTCATTGATAGAGTGTTGATAATAGCCAAGTATATGAGAAAAAAGAAACAAAATAAGGAGTCCAAAGGCTGGAGTGGCTAAGACGAAACATTTAATTTTCCTCTCGCACATACTGGGATAAATCAAGTGAAGTTACTCAGGTGTATGTAGAGGAGAATCAGGCCTCCTTGGTCAGTGCAGATCCTATGGCCTTCAGGCACAAATCTGCTTTCATCAAGGAGGCTCAATTTAGCCCTTAGATTATAGTTAAAAGGCCACTGTTAAGAATGATTTAACACATGCAGCTTAACTCAGGAAAAGTGCTCTCACCAATAGTTTAATGTATTCAAAAATAAAATATATGGCTTGATAATAATATTAATTAATAATAAAACAATCTCCCCTCCACCACTACTCCAAATCCATCGCAGGATTGTGACATGTGTGAGGATAGGTATCAGGTTAATAGTATGGAAGTGACTATGTGAATTAAATGATGAAATGTTAGCATGGGTGCAATTATGGCCCATTTGAAATCAGTGGAATGATTCACATGTTTAAAGTTAACCATCTGAGCAAGTGTTGAGGCTCAAGGCCAATGGTAATACCTGTACCAGGTTAAGCACACAAATACCTCCAGATGTTTTCAAAAGACTGGCCAGATTTATGCTGAGTTGAAGTTATTTCAAAATGCTGTGCTTTCTCTCACAGCAAACCTAGATTTTGTACTGGTTTAACTATTTGGGTTAAGGTATGACTTTTTACTGAAATAGATAAATTGGTACACACACTCCCAAGTGTGAATGCAGTTATACCCATATAAAGGTTCTTTAAAATGGTATAGATTATTTCCCTAAATTTATGGGAATAAGATATGTCAGTATAAGCACCTTTATACTAGTATAATTGTGTCTACACTAGGGAGTTGTACCACTTTAACTATACTGATTTCAACCTGATGTAGTTAAAGTGGCACAATCACTGTGTATAGACAAGCCCTTAAGGGAAAAAAAGGAATTATGAAATATTAGTTAAAGCTTTTTTCTGTGTAAAATGGCCCCACTATCCCAGTTTGGTTAAGCCTTCAGAGAATTCTGGGCTTAACTCAACAGTCATTTTTGCTTTGCACTTCACCTTTAATTTTCATTTCCTTACATTTAATGACTTGTGCCACCACTTAGTATCTTCTGAGTGTGTGTGAGTATGATGGGATACACTGCCTATCAGGGCCCTGAGAAGTATAGGAGGAGTGTAACCAGCAAGAACTGTGGTCCACTAACTTGTTTTCCTGTTGGCTTTACAGGAGTATGAATCAGACTGGGGATCAGATGCCACTGGGACAGACACTATGGCAATGAGTGGCAGTATAAGGCCCGAAATAGACTCATTCACTACAGGGCCTAGCTTATTGGGTATAAGAGGTGGAAGAGGAAAGGCTAGGCACATGGGAGAATGGCTGGACTCAACTTGAGAGGAGCCTTTGTTGACCTGCTTATACTCTGGAAATGGGAAAACTTTGGTTTAGTGGCGATGGAGAGACCACCCTGTGACAATCTGGGAGGGATAATACATAAGTACCTCAGATTTTTGTGGTACATTTTTCATAGGAGGTTCTGCAATATGCAATGTAATGAATTTTACACAGGCTCCATAACAAATCCTTCCATACCTCCAGAACATAGCAGCCCAAAACAAACCCAGCAATTGCTCTCCCTGCCTTCATACAGCCTATAAGACTTTTCAGCTGCACCCTATGCTCTCCTCTACTCTTCTTGTTGGTCAAGGCTGCTGCTGTTGTTGTTGTCTCTGTTCCTATTCTCATACCCACATCCATATTCACGTAATCTGAGTCAAGGGAATCATCTGCTGCTGCTAGCGGATTTATCAGTGTCTCTTCTCTTCTCTCCCCTCCCTTCTTAGCCAATGACTCCCTGTGCTCAGAGATGGGGACAAGGAGGCTGAGGAGAGGGTAGCTGAGAGCAAAGAGAAGGAAGATGGACACAGCAGGTGGCAGCAGTAGAAGCAATCAATAGTGAAGGAAGTCCAGGACACAGCAGAAGTCAGCAGCCACAGCCGGTGCAAATTTGCTGCCAGAGAAATAGGGGCCAGCTGTAAAGTCTTGGGAGTTCAGAATGGAGATGTGGTTCAGGTCCATCTTCAGTTTTTGCTGGTGTGGATACAAATTTTGACAATATGATTTAGCTGCCCAGTTTTGAAAATGTAGTCCATTAATTTGTATTTGAGCTGCTTCTATTCCCACCTGAAGTAGTATATAAAGTATGCTTTCCCAGACACATGGAACTGACCTTGCACTGACCACTGTTGGAGACAGGATACTGAGCTAGATGGACCACTGGTCTGATCCAGGATGGAGATTCCCATGTTCCTAAATCAGATCTGTCATTTCTCCTCTCATCACAGTGTATTTGGTTCACATAAAGATAATTTTTCTATTTATTCCAATGGACTCTTTGCTGCCCCAACATTTTGTTGCTGGAAATAGCAGTAAGAATAAAATCCAAAGTGTGGGATTTTCCACATTTGTGATGTCATAGGCTTGCTACATTCACTGACACACTGATTGCAATGCTAGGGTTTGCAATATATACATAAATATCAAAGGATTACAGTTACATAATAAACCAAATGAACCGAGCTCTTATGTCATCAGAACCCCCACCAGGGGTTTTTCCTCGTTCAATTTGCTGACTTGAGGTATCATGCTCTCCCTTTCCTGCTTTCTTCCTCCACTCCGCAGTTCTCACCTCTTCTTCCATTTCCTTTCCCCTGCCCCCTCACAATGTACCCAAGGTGCACATATATGACACCATAATCACACACTGTGTTATGTATTATTATTGCTTACGTATGCTATGTGCTATATATAGCAAAGAACATGGCTAAATTTGTACGGTAACTTATTAGCTGGTTGTCACACAAGTAGGACTTCTCATTTTTGAGCAATGAGTCATTTTTATTTAGTCATTACTGAAAAGAAAATCAAAATTAACCTGGAGCTCCAGTTTCAAATAAAATTTATGCCTCTAAGTGTTACCAGACATCAAGTGTATTTAAATATTAGTAAATTAAAGGAAAAATCCTTCATTAGCACTTTTCTGGAGAGGTGCTTAATTATATTTTTGCCAGTTTCTAATCATTCAAGACATGCCATTGTTTAATGAAGCTGCTATGACTTAAGGCCCTGATCCTCAAAATTGTTTTGCATCGGGGGACTCCTAGTCCCATGCAGAGCCCCATGAACTCCCATGGGACTCCACATGAGTGTAAAGGTCCACTCACATGGAACACTTTGCAGAACCAGGGCCAAACTAGGTTAGAAGACTGCATGATTTCCTAGCTTGCTCAGTACATTTTAAAAAAGAGAATAGAGGATTTTATTTTACCCACTCACCTTTGCCCACCAGCTTGAAAGCATGAAGTATGCATTAACATTTTCTTCTCCAAATTGTTCCGCCACATATAGCCCCAATGATCCATACTTATCGTATATACTTCTCTTGGACAGGTCACTCAGTATCACATGAGCATTGTTGATCTCTTTAAATTTTTCAGCAGCCTCTGGATTGTCGGGATTCTTGTCAGGATGATATTTCAGAGCCAATTTTCTTAAACATGAAAGAAAGAGAAGGAAAAGAGCGTTTTTGCTATAAATATTTACAAAATATTTTAGTTGATGCATTTTTGTTCTGAGCAGAAGGTCTGGCCTGAGTCTTGTTAGTTACAGCTTTACTGTAGGATGAGCTAAATGAGAGGATGCCAGTGTGAGGCTCTATAGCAACTGATAATAGATAATGGTGCAAAGATGACAGAAAGAGGTAGGTTTCTAAGACAGATTTGAAAGATGGCAGCAAGGTGAATAGGAGAGTTTTTGAAAGAAAAATAATAAATATTCTCCTAAATAGGGATAAATATTAAATAAACATCCTTTCATCAGTAGAGGTAATTCACATGGCTGTATTGAAATTTGTAACACTTGGAGTAATTTTACCTTTAGGGTAAAATGCTGGCCCCATTGCAGTCAGTGGCAAAAGTCACAATGTATTAAATAGGGCCAGGATGTCACCCTTAAAATACACCTTACACTTAATTCGTAAAGACATGGGCTTCTTACCTCTCAAACTTTTTGACTTTCCATCTGAGGAAAAGTGGCATAATTTTTCTTTAACTGTAGAGATTACAAGCCCAGTCTTGCTTCCACTGAAGTCAGAGGAAGTTTTGTGAGGCCCTTAAGTATCGCTCTAATGTGAGAGAAAAAAGAAGTCTTCCCTTAACGTGGCACTGCTATAGTTAAGGCTGACTCTATGTTTTATATTTTATTTAATATGTATTAGGCACTGATATCTTGTCAGTTACAAAACCCTCTAGGCAGAAAATTGATACATGCTAAAAACACAGATTCTTATTCTTCTTTCCAAAAATGATTTTAATAAGTCAGTTTTAAAGCAAATGTATCAAATATAACAACTTTTCAATTCCCTCAAAATTACCTTCCTTAAAGGAAGAGAAATACTATACAACATCTTTTAATGATCTCATGGATCAATAGATACCTCAAGGTATTATATACAGGAGGTAGGCTTTCAGAAACCCTAACAACAGTAAAGTAAAAGAAATTCAGGAGCTCCAATAGAATGGGAGCATCCTTCTGAAGTACAGAATGGGAAAACAATAGTGGTTTTGAATAGAGTCAGTTTCAAATGCCCTTTTGCCAAACTCCAGGCAAAAGCAATCGTTGGACCTGATTCACCATTTCCTATACCATATGCAATATTTTACACTGGTGCAAATTGGGTTTAAAATGCTATTGTTTGGATCTGGTAGCATTTTACATCCACTTTGTTTGGATGTAAATGACTAAAGGTGTATAACAACTGTGAATTGGGCCCCTTGTTTTTAAAATAATGAAATTGCAGGGGGTTGGTCTTTAAAGTGGGCTGACCTCATTTGATGCTTTGAATAAAAACCCCAACAATTTTTGAAATTTTTGATCCATTTACAAATTGCTGTCAAGTAGCTACTGAACCTGTGCTTCAGCTATTTCTCTTCATATATGCTTTTACACAGTGTTAAACTTTCCTTATTCCCTTGAAATTGACTTAATACTGTTACTATGATCTCATGGGAAATGCAGTGTAAGTCTAGAGACAGTGTCTGATGTCAATACCAAATGAAATTAGATAAGTACAAGTACTGGATACCATGTTACTATGTCTAGATAGAAGATGGTACGTTCATAAAAATGTAAACACTAACCTGGCTAGTATATGATAGAGGTGGTAATAGGGTAACTGGAGTGTTCACATGTTTACAGCTCAACATGCACACACTGGGCCAGATTCTGATCTCATTTACACCAGTGAGAAATTCTGGAGAAATTCCATTGACTACAATGATAGCATAGACAGGGCTCAGGCTTTTTTACAACTTTGTCATCTATTCATGATCACAGGCTGAATTACAGAAACAACCACAGTCTTCTTATACCAAAGAAGAAACTTTATGAGAATAATGAAGGCAATTTTATTCCTAAATTTTCTCTCTGCTTCACTGTAGAACTAGCTAGAATCTTCCCCGGGCCTCTCAGTGGAGGATGCATGCACATGTAATTTTCTATATGTTTCTAACTATTCTGTTCAGGTTCTTATATTGTTCCTGTTATTGTATCTGTTACCAGGATCTGAATGCAAAAAAACCTCAATTCTCCTTCAAGCTAGAATCAAATCAACAATATAAGGCTTTCTACAGGAAGTACCTTTACAACCTTCCACAGTAATACCAGCTGTGTTAGCAAAGACCTGAGCTAGTTACCTATCTTTCTTTATGCAGTGTTGTTGTAGCTGGGTTGTCCCCAAGTTATTAGAGAGAGAAGGTGGGTGAGATAACCTCTATTATTAGAGCAACTTCTGTTGGTGAAACAGAGCAGCTTTCGAGGTCTGGGCTGAAAAAGAGCTCTGTGTGAGCTTGAAAGCTTGCCTCTCTCAGCAACAGAAGTTGGTTCAATAAAAGATATTACCTCACCCACCTTGCCTCTCTAATAACTTTATTTATGTCTCTGCTGGGACAGCACTTGGCTCTGTCTTTCCATTTCTACTGCACCCAACACCATGGTATTTAAATACCTGACATATTTCCAAACAGGAAAAATGCATAAAATATTTAGGTAAAGTATTTTCCTCTCACTTTGATGTCACTCTCACAGATACTGCAACCATATGCAGTATCTTTGGGGGACCATATTGTCTTAAGTTTATGAATGGTTTAATGTATCACTGTGGGCCAGGGATTGTTTGCAACTGCAGTGCGGGAGGGTTACCACTGCTGTTCCAGGAGCTAAAAATAGTGGGGGTGATTAAGGATAGTTGCTGAAACTGTAAACAACTCTAGAGAGTTATCTCCCTCTGGTGTGGTTTGCATGTACACGGTCAAGCTGGGTGTTCCATAGACCAACAGACAAAGAAAGGGCTTTTAGTATAAAAAGGGTGTGTTTAAACTGACACCGCACCTTCTTTATGATTCAGAAAATGAAAAGGACATTTTGTCCAAGGAGGGCCCCAACAACCTTTGCAGAAAAGTTGGAAGGTCCTTGGCCTACCTGGGCCCCATAAGGCTGATGGGTGACCTCTGATAAGCTTTTAACATGTGTATAGGAACTTTTATTGTATTTTTTGTACGTTTTCTCTTTAATGCTTTTGTCCTAACAATAAATGTATTTTGTTTTGTGAAGGCTGGTTGGTAACCGGTATACACTGTTGTAGCCCCTGGAGAAAACTTAACCACAACTGCTGGACAGACGGGGGAAATTATGTCACAGTGAGTTGCAGAGGGACTGTAAGCCTAAACCCCCAACCTGGAGGTAGGGAGACATTCGTTTCTACCTGAGAGAGGGGATTGCTAGGAAGCCTGAAACCTTTAAGTGGATGCCCTCAAAGAAGACCGGGGCCTGCGGGCTGTCAAAGGTGCAGTCAACCCTGAAACTGTGACTTCCAAGAGTTGCACTTCTAAAAGTTAACATGAGCTGGTTATATTTTTGAGGTACAGCAGCTTCTGAGATGCTATAAAGATTGTAAGGAATTGGTGGGGAAAGAAGTGAGACCTGCAGAGAGCTCTCCCCATGACCAGATCATACTACAGTAGAGCTCATGCCCAGGCCCACCCAAAACACAACATACTGGTATCAAAGTTACTATATATATCAAGTCTGTTGACATGATAATTGGGTCCCATTCATAACTCAAATAGGGGGGTTTCAGAGACAGTATTTTTGTTTTGCTCATGTTTATATCTACTTTGTATTTTGGAAGACTGTACTCCCTTTTGAGGGACTGACACAAGTCGTTTCCTTAGTACAATTATTAAATGACAGGAGGTGCCCTCTTGTGGCAATAAAAGTGATTTATGTCTTGTTCAATTACATGATTCTAATCTACAAACCAAGTTCAGCAAGGCTGGTGCAGGGAGCTGTAAAATACACTCCCAGGGTGTCCCCTGAGCTTAGAAAGCCCACTGCGCCGAGGGTGACCAGATAGCAAGTGTGAAAAATCAGGACACTTGTTTTTCAGAGGGGGGTATAATTGCCTATATAAGACAAAGCTCCTAATATCGGGACATCTGGTCACCCTAACTGCGCCAAAGGAGAGATGTCTCCATTAGAGTGCAAGCAGTGCTCCTTCCTCAATTTACACTGTGGCTGGAGTACAGCTTTATTTTCCACAGGAGCTGCACTGTAAAGTCGCCATCAGGAGACAATATAGCCGATTTCCACTGGCCAACCCTTGTTTTGGAGTACAGTTGCTGGGCTGGAGGCACTCTGTCATCTTTTATACTGACATAAGCCTGTGAACACACTTCTGCTGGCATTTATACCAGTGGGGAATTTAGTCTTATACCTTTAGCTTAATAATATCTCCTCTTGCATGCCTTAAATATATTTTTAAAATCATGCCTTTAATATCATTAATGTCTTATGTTTAATGGTATTTAGTAGACCATGCATGATATACTTAAAGATAGTATTAAATAATATTAAACACTGAAATATGTAGACTGAATAAACAGGCTGACTTTACATATCTAATGACATTCCATGGTGTCTAAGAACTTAGGTTGCATATGGGATCTGTTCTTTTTTGTTAAGTGGGGGGCAAAGGCCCGGGCTATTAAGATTAATACTAACTGAGGTATTTCTTGGAAATTGGTGGCTGGTTCTAAGGATAACACTAAACACTTTATTGGCTTCCATGGTTTTTGCACTAATATATCTGTAGACATTTCCACCCTCCCTGTACTCCTTAAGCAAAATTATACAAATTAAGGGCTGAGTCCTGGAGCCCTTATTTGGACAAAATTTCTTCTGACTTCAAAGGGATGAAGGATTCTCCTTTCATTACCTCCCTCTGCCTTCTATATCAACAGAGACTCAGTCAGAATTTGACTCTTGATTTAGATAAAATGTATTCACTGCAATTAATATATTAGTGTAGATGGACGGTCAAATAGCTACTATGTCTAAATGCTGATAATGTATTTCCTATTCTAAGACAACTATTTACTTTGCAGTTCACTAAACATAAAACAATCACATCACATGGGACTTTCAAAAGAGACGTTCAGACTAGACAAGCACAAAACCTAAAATCTGTGGATAGACTTCATCGCCCAAGTTGCACCATGGCTTGGGACTCCTATAATGTACCCCTATTACTTAGTGTTCAGGAGCTTTGAGAAGGAAAGGATGGGTTTGCATTTAGAGCTGCTGAGAAAATAGGATTTATTTCCACAAAATTTTCAACTTTTCTACAAAACATTTTGACTAAAACCTGAAATAATTCAATTTAAAATGTCACTGCAGTGTTCATGGAAGTTATAGTCCTGGGTGCCCTATGCGCCCATTCTCCATTAGGGACTGAGATCTCTGGTCA
This sequence comes from Platysternon megacephalum, assembly GCA_003942145.1. NCBI lineage: Eukaryota > Metazoa > Chordata > Testudines > Platysternidae > Platysternon > Platysternon megacephalum. Next base: position 661,380 of record QXTE01000033.1, read on the forward strand.
GACTACATCTCCCATGATGCATCTTGGCCTGGGACTCTTGTGATGCATCCTCTTCCCACCCCTCTAGAGAGGGCAGAAAGTGGTGCATTGTGGAGTGTGGCTGTCTTCCAGTGAGTCCATCCTAGAGGAGAACAGGAGCAAAAGGCACCAAGACTACAACTCCCCTGAGGCAGAGCTGCACCATTTTGAATTGAAATATTTTGGTTTTCAGCATTGTAAGCAAATATTGAAATTTTCCACACTTCTTGCAGTGCATTTTGCTTTGTGGAAAATTTTTGTATCAAATGCAGTTTTGACCAGCCCTGCTTTTGTTGCTTTGTCATTGAAATAGCTATGCACATGGAAGGTGTGATTGTGCTGGAGTACCTGCCTTTTACTCCTTCAGAGCTGCGGCCCATGAATATAGGTAGGAAGCCCAGAGAAGAAGGGGTCTCCTTACACCCTCTAATTAACCTATACAGACACACAGGAAGGGTTACAATGTGGACTTTATTACTTATGTGGTAGCTACTGAAGGACCAGAATCTAAAAATATTGAAAAACTTGGTGGTCTCTTTCCAAGATCTTAATGGGAATTTCCATGTCACCATGGTTATGAATGGGCATTAGGATTAATCTGTCTTCTCATCCCTAACTGTAGGTCAGGGTAGAGTTACATTGGCAGGACCATGTGCAGAAGCTTTCCCAGCTAATGTCTGTGCTGTAACTGTCCCGTAGATAATCAGAAGGAGATCTCAGTATTCAGGGCTATCAATCTGGCTCCTTTCACCAATATTACATTTCTTCACAATTAAAAAGAAAACACTCTGGAAAATAAGGTAACCACTAACCACAAGTGACTTCATTGCCATTATGGAACCCAAGCCTCAATGTCTGTTTTAAAGGAACCATCCCATGATTTGTTTAAAAAAATATTTGTTTTAGGGTCTACCCTAGACCCCAGAAATATAAACAAGTTATTTTTAATTAGAAACCTTGCTAACTCTTTATTTCCCTGGTAAATTAGCTGATGCTAAATTGCAAAGAAAATCATGGAGCGGTACCTATGTCATGTTTATTAAAACAAAATTTTCCCCTAGGCAGTGTCATTATGGTGAATACCAACTTAATTAATAATGGCAAGAAACTTACAATCAGGTATTGCTGGTTTTTTACACTGCACTGAAGACTAGTTCAACAGCAGGTTTTTGGACTCATGAAACAAATTAGCATAAGATAAAAGTTTAATTAAAACAAATCTAAGAGCCTGACTCATCATTTTATCTTGCAAGTATTTACAACTATTCCATTAAATGTGAATCCCTCTGACATTTCCACTTTATTCAGAAGCAGTCTCTGTTTTCCTGTAATTACTAATAAAGATGGGTAAAGCACCACTGTCAGTTTTACCATCCTTATTTATGTTCAGTGCAAAATAAAATCCACCTCACTTTGCATTCTTCCATGACAACTCTCCCCTTCTGGGACTAAAGAATGTTTCCTTTCCAGAAAGTTAAATGTAAAAACAACAACATGAGGTTTGATATACAAGTCATTTGATGACTTCTGGAGCCAAAATGTATTATGTCAAATGTATATAATAAATTACATTAATCACATAAGCTGTTATGACATCAATGGGAGTACATAGGGTATAAGTCAGCACTGAATTTGACCTTATAGGTCTGTTCACCCAGGATGTCAAAAGTCTAGCTTTCTTACTTTGAAAGCTGTGGACATTCTCATCCTCCCACCCCTCTTCCCCCCATGAATATTTTGGAAGAGTAAAAATGGGGTAGAGACTTCATTCATGCACAGTGACATCTTTATTTTGTCCAGCTGAAGGCTAACACAGCTAAACCCTGATCTAGCAATTGACTCTGCATGCGTGCAGGTATCTCCTAATGTGGAGTTAATTGCAGGATCAGGCCCTCATTTTTATAAGATAAAGAAAGTGCAGCTGACTCTATGGATTACATATGGAGGCTGGTGTGGATGCTAATGGTGTAGGGTTGTGTGTTACTGCTTATAGTGATGATGTGGGATTGGTGCGCAGGTGTATGCACTGACATTGGGATGTGAGTGGAATCTGCAGGCATGCATGTGGTGTAGACATCCAGGAAGAATAGTGGAAAGAGATAGAGTGGCAGGGGATGGAAAGAAATGACATGGGGGCCTCACTTCAAGTTTTTGCTTGGAGACCCTTCCAAAAATTGTCACCTCTCTGAGTAGCAAGAGTAGATGGGAGTATTAAACATCACATGATAGGCCAGTGATGGGATACTCGGCATAAGGGAGAAGCTGGCCATGTGTTACCAGCAAAAATGAGACTGAGTCATATTGTCACATGTGAGTGACTAAAAGTAGCTGACTACCGGTATGATGTGTTGACTAATATATGCTGGCTAACATATATATATATAGGCCAATTTAGGCAGTATCACAGTTACAATATTTGTGCTTAAGGTTATTGGTGCTTGATGCATATTAACATATATATATGGTGCACATAATACCAGTCCTGTGCAGCAATATTACATTCACCTGATGCAGACGGTGTGCTCCCTGAGTTACACATTTCAGCTGGTATTATTTATATGATTTTATAAGTTACACTTTCGAGCTACTGATCCATGAAGGTATTTCCCTAGCTTGTACTAAGACATAGAATGAATGTATCTTGATTTTAACAAGTTTCCTATCTGCCAAATGCTTACTGCAGAAAATGCAAGGAGTTATGGGATACTTAGCATATATATAATATAAATAATATGTATTATGTGCATTATATATATATATATGTTAATATGCATCAAGCACCTATAACCTTAAGCACAAATATTGTAACTGTGATACTGCCTACATTGGCCTGTACTATAATATTTATATTCATATTTCAATAACAGTTATTTTACACTGGACATTTAACACCCTTTCTTGTTTTAATAAAAACATAACAGACTCATAGACGCTAATGCCAGAACGGGACTAGATCAGCTAGTCTGACCTTCTGTATATCACAGGCCATTAAATTTCACCCATTTACCCCTGTATTGAGCCCAATAACTTGCGTCTGGCAGGGCTAGAGTTTAACTACCAGAAAAGCAGCCAGTTTTGAGCTGTAGACATCAAGATATGGAGAATCCAGCACTCCCCTTGGTAGTTTATTCCAATGGTTAGTCACCCTCACAATTAAAAATGTGTGCCTTAATTCTCATTTTAATTTGTCTTCTTCAGCTTCCAGCCATTGGTACATTTTATGCCTTTCTCCATAAGATTAAAGACCCCTTTAGTACCTGATATTTTCTCCCAGCGAAGGTGGAATCAAGTCACCTCTCAGTCTTCTTTTGAAAAGCTAAACAGATTGAATTCTTTAAAAGTCTCTCCCTGAAAGACATTTTCTCCAGCCCTCAGATAATTTTTGTGGCTGTTTTCTGCACCCTCTCCAATTTTTCAATATCCAAATGTGGACACCAGAACTGGACTCAATGGTCTTACCAATGCCATACACGGTGGTAAAATCACCTTCCTGCTCCTACTCACTATTCTCTTGTTTATACATCCAAGGATCCCATTAGCCTTTTTTGCCACAGCATCACACAACAATATAGAGTTGTTTGTCCACTCTGACCCCATAATCCTTTTCAGAGTCACTGCTTTCCAGCATGTAGGTCTGGCCTGCCTTCTCTGTTCCTATTGGTATGACCTTGTAGTCTGTTATATTAAAACACATTTTGTTTGAATGGGTCCAGTTTACCACACTTCATATGACCACCTTATCCTCATCATTATTTACCACTTTGCTAGTATTTGTGTCATCTGCACATTTTACCAGCAGGGATTTTATATTTATTTCCAGATCACTGATAAAATGTGGAATAGTGTCAGACTTAGAACTGAACCCTGCAGAAACACTAGCATTCAGTGATTTCCCATTGACAACTACTTTTTTAAATCTGTCAGTTAGCCAGTTATTAATCCATTTAATGTGTGTTTCATTGATATTTTTAGGACTAAATTTTTAATGAGAATGTCATGCAGCACTAAGTCAAATGCCTTAAAAAAGTCATTTTACAACCACAGTAATATATTGCATCATGTACATTGTTGTTCAGTAAAAGTTCTACCAGATGAGTGATGGTAAACTATCTCTGACATTATACATACTATTCTTACCCAATGAATATGGCTTATTATTTCTTACCATTTAATTAAAACACATCCCAGTTTTATTGGTCTAGAACAGTCTGAGATGAGTTTTCTTAATTCTTGACTTTTTCCTACATGTACCAAGACAAACCTATAATGCAATCTGGCATTTTAGTGGTTCTTATGAAAACAAAATTTGCATTATTGTGGTATTTGAGTCATGGTAGCATAAGCCAGTTTCCTCTTTTCAAAGCACAAAGAAGGTTTAAAGGGTTTATGAAACTATTTGTTTTTATGAGGCATCTGACATACAGTGACAATAGTTACACAAACTCTAGTGAAGTGGTCTGAAAAACTGTGAGTAAAGAGCCTTGCAGTTTCATTACATTTCACAGGTTTTTAATTTAACAATGTTGTGATGGCTTTATTCCACATCCCTGAGTACAAGAATGATATTCTCGGTGGGCTCTCAACCTGATTAAACATTTTGAATAACTAACAGAATACAAATGTGTCAGTTAGATGGATCTGAATGCCTTCTGCAGCATTCTATTACCCTAATCAGCAGAGAAAAAATGTGGGGAATATTAATAAAAAACTAAGTGTAACATACTGATTGTTGTATGAAAATGCTGTAGATTTTGTGTTTAAATAAACTTTATACAACCTATGCTTGGAAGATATTGTATTTTTCTGTTAATAAGACAAATCTCAGATAATAAAACAATTACACAAATTATATTTCATTCATAGAAATGAATGTAAATTACAAATGGCATTTTAATTATAGTTTTGATAGAAGTCAGTGGAGGGGACTTGTGGAAGGGCTTTGTTTTTTGCAGACCAGATGGGCGACTGCCATGCAATTTCCCCCTATTTTTTTCTGGTTTCACAGATATTCATTATTATGTGTAATGGTCTGGAGCCTGTAATTAAACTAACATCCTTATCCACCATATGTGATTCATTCCTTGCTTGAGAAAAAAACACTTAGGAGACAGAAGTTTTCACCCATGGAGTTTATCCAGCTTTGTACCCTCAGGGGAAAAGGCTTCCCCTCACCTTTGGAATTAACATGGTTTTTGGCCCCCTAAACCACACAGATCTTAGGAGATTCGTCAAGGCTAGAGCCATCCATGTACGGACTCTGGGTGAAATCCTGGTCCCACTGAAGTCAATGAGAGTTTTGCCACTGACTTTAATGGAATCAGGATTTCACTCTTTTGTGTTTCCATACCCAGTGTCCATGACACTTTTAGGAACCATATTGCCCGTGTTTTTCTGCTACTCGCAACTCCCAAATCCCCTCAGGGTCACACAGGGTTTTCCAGTGTGTGTTGATCCACATCACATAATATAGTATTGATTTGGGTCATCACTATCAAATGCATAGATATCCATTGTGTGGTGAGACAGATGGATTCACAGACACTTATCCCATGTCCCACCCCACTCAAACACACAATGGCAGGGGCGGCTCCAGGCACCAGCGCAGCAAGTGCGTGCCTGGTCGCCGTGAGGGCGGCAAGCCTGCAGGAGGTCCGCCGGTCCCGCAGCTTTGGCGGCAGGTACGCCAAAGGCGTGGGACTGGCAGATCACCCGGAGAAACGCCGCTGAATCCGCCTGACTGCCGTGCTTGGGGTGGCAAAAAACACAGAGCTGCCCCTGCACAATGCAAAAACCATTGCAGTAATGTTTGCCTGAGGCTGGTAAATATTTTTAAATGCGCGGGAGCCCCGGTGCACCCTGCGGAGCAGAAGCCCCGAGCCCCGCCGCTCTGGGAAATACTCGGGGAGAAATTAAGCCCTGATGGTAAGGAAATGCAGAGGGAAGAGTAGAGGAAACACACACAAAAGGAAAAGAGAGAGAAAGAGAGACAAGCAGATAGGGAAAGAAGAGAAACAAGGAGTGACAGTGGTGACCCTAAAGATGAGGTTATTTTTTCACTGAGCGATCTTGAAATAATAAGGTACTGAACAAATAATAAAAATAATAACTAAAAATGTAAGTATTAAATAAAAGCTATATTCTAGTCTTGATTTTTGTAAAAACCTCCCACTGGCATCAATGGGCTGTGGACTGAGGGGAGAATGTAGTTCTAAATGTATGCCCTGGGTACTGACGATAATTAAATATTTACTTAATTAATTTCTCTGTGTTACTTAGAACTAAGTCAAGAATAGTCTCTTCTCTTCCATGCTGTAGATTTACTTGGCAAGAAGCAATTGTTAAAGGTGTCAAGAAGTTGATTCTCAAAATCTTGTTCCATTGTGACATGTAACCATGTGACATTTCTATCCTTTCTTAATAAAACACAGGAAACACCTCAGTAATTTGTTCAGATATTTTAAAAGAAGCTGACCCAGAGTTCTGAGATTCTTTCAGCCATGGATATTTCATAATCACCACTGTTCAGAAACCTACACAGTGTATTCTCAGTTATCCAGACCTCAATTATCTGAAAAAAAATGGTTACCTACCTTTCTGTAACTGTCGTCCTTCAAAATGTGTTGCACGTGTCCATTCCATTGTAGATGTGTGCATGCCTCATGCACAGTTGTCAGAGATTTTTTCCCTCAGCGGTACCTGTCTGGGTGGCTTGAGTGCCCTCTGTCACCACGCATCCCTGCGTGCTGGTATAAGATGATGGGGCCCCCCTCGCCCCCCTCAGTTCCTTTGTACAGGATAGATTCCAAAAGAGAGGGGATGATGGGTAGGTCATGGAATGGACATGTGCAAGACATCTCGAAGAACAACAGTTACAGTTTTTCTTTTTCATGTGATTGTACATGTCCATTCCACTGTAGGTGACTCACAAGCAAACATGCATGGAAGTGGGCCCGGAGTCTACCGGAACAGTGATTGTAAGACAACCTCTCCAAAACAGGCATCATTTCTGGACTGATGGAAAATGGCATAATGAGAAGCAAAAGCATTCACTGATGACCAAATTGCTGCTTTACAAACATCTATGATCTGCACTTGTGCCAAGAAAGCCGCTGAAGTTGCCTGTGCTCTACTAGAATGCACCAGTACTCTAGCTGGTGGGGTTATATTAGCCAGTTGGTAGCATAAATTAATGCACAAAGAGATCCAGGATGAGATTATCTGAGTGGAAACTGATAGGCCATTCTATAACCACAACAAACAACTACATGGAGGATCTAAAGGATTTAGTACATTCCAGGTAGAAAGCTAAAGCCCTTCTCACATCCAACGACTGAAGTTTTTCTTTGTCCCTGTGTGCATAGGGTTTTGGGAAAAACATCAGCAAATAGTTTGCCTGGTTAACATGAAAATTAGAGACTACTTTCATGAGAAATTTTGGGTGAGAGCAGAGATAAACTTTATCCTTAAGGAAAACTGTATAGGAAGGCACTGACACTAAGGCTCTCAACTCAACCATCCTTCTGGCTGAGGTAATTGCCACTTGAAATGCTACCGTCATAGAAAGGTATAGGAGAGAGCAAGTTGCAAGGGACTCAAAGGGTGGTTCCATCAACTTTGCTAGGACTAAGTTCAGATCCCAAGGAGGGATGGGATCTTGTATGTGTGGGTTCAATCTTACTAAGCCCTTTAGGAATTGGATGATGATGGGGTTGGAGAAAAGAGATCTACTATCCACCGAGACATGGAAGGCTGAAATAGATGACAGATGCCCCCTTATAGAGCTAATAGCCAAACTCTGTTTTAGATATAGAAAATAGTCCAGTACAAAGTTCAGGGGTGCCCACTCTGGGAATACATCTTTTTGATGAGACCATATGGAGAAGTGCTTCCACTTAGCCAGGTTAAGTGTTCCTAGTTGAGGGTTTTCTGCTATTCAGAAACACTTTCTGAACAACATTCGAGCACGACCTTTCAAAGGGTGTCAGCCATAAAGCGTCCACGCTGTCAGATGGAGGGCTTGGCATTGGGATGAAGCTGGCGCACATGGTCTTGGGAAATTATGTCTGGATCCAATGGGAGAGATAGCTGAGGCTTGATTAACATGGCTAATAGGATCATGTACTGGTGCTGACGAGGCCACACTGGTGCTATAAGGATGAGGTGAGCATGGTCTTGTTTGACTTTAAACATTACCCTGGAAAGTAAAGGAGTTGGAGGGAAGGTATACAGGAGAAAATTCTTCCAGGGTAGGAGAAAAGCATCCGTCTGTGAGCCTGAGCTGATCCCTCCTCAGGAACAGAACTGATGGCATTTTCTGTTGTTCTTGTTGCAAGCAGGTCCACTTGGGGAGTCCCCCAGACCTGGCCACATCTGGATATAGTTATCACTCATGGTGATCAGAGAAGGGTTCAGTTGCTCTGGAAGGTAAGCAGCTTTGAGATTAATTGAGTTGTTTGTACAAAAGTCCCAGAGGCGAATTGCCTCCCAGCACAGCTGAGTCATCCGTGTTCCTCACTGTAAAACATGGTTGCCAAATTGTCTGTTAGAATTAATAAATTCTTTCTTACTGCGTGGGGGAGGAAGGCCGAGCAGACTAGACGTGCCACTCTGAATGCCCTGACATTTACATGAGTCTTTAGAGCTTGAGACAATCAGAGATCCTGAGTCTGCAGGGATCCCATATGAGCTACCCTATTCAGGGATGATGCATCTGTGACTAGCATGAGGGATGGTAGCTGCGGGACAAAAGGAACACCCATGGAAACTTTCAGAGGGTCCATCCATCAATACAGAGATGACAAAACTAACGTTGGCACTCAAACCACTTTTTACACATGGTGACGACTCAGGGCATACGCTGATGCTAGCCATGCCTGCAGCTTTCTGAGATGCAGCCTGCATGCTGAACTACATAGCTGCCATGTGACTCGGGAGACTGATGCAGCTGCATGCCATGGTGAGAGGATATGCTTTCGACCGCAGACCTAGATCCCATAACATTTTGAACCTAGTTTGCAATAGAAAGGCCATGGCCTTTGAGGAGTCTAAGACTGCCCCAGTGAACTCTGTTGTCTGTACAGGTTTCAGGAGCGATTTGTCCCAATTTACATAGGAGTCCCAGTGCATTGTATGTGGACAGGATGGTGGATATGCTGGATAGGACTAGAGTCTTGGCCTGACCTCTGATCAACCAGGCATCCAGGTACAGGAACACATAGACACCTAATTTTTGTAGATGCGCTGCCGCAACCACCATGCACTTCGTGAACACCCAAGGAGCAGCTGGCAGACCAAACAGAAGCACTGTGACCTGATAATGGCAACCATTCACCACAAATCTGATAAAATTCCAATGATCGTTATGTATTGTCACATGGAAGTAAATGTCCTTTAAGTTGAGGGCAGCGAACTAGTCCCCCTGTTCCAGGGAAAGAATAATTGAAGCTAGGGTAATCATGCAGAATTTTATTTTCTTCAGAAATTTGTTCAACTTTCTTAGATCTAAAATAGGCCTGAGGCCTCCTTTTGCCTCAGGAATGAGGAAGTAGCAGGAATAGAAGCCTTTTCCCTGAAGTACCACTGGACTTCTTCTGGGACAAGTGATTGGTAAACAAAAGGTGGGGAATTGATGGAACTATGGAAACTGGTACATTGCCTTCGACCAACCCCATCAAAATGCTTATTTGGATGAGATGGCTGCACAGAATAAGCCCACTTATGCTGAAGAGGAGGGCATTGGAGTGTGCTTTCCATAATCCCTGCCCTTTTTTCTTAGCAGATCTTGGGATCAGGGAGCAAAAACTTGGTGACTGTGTGGCTGCTGTGGATGAAACCACTTTCTTTTCGTGGCCGGGGTATAAATTCCCAGGGATTTGAGTGTCACCCTGAAATCCTTAAGGCTATGAAGCCTGTCATCCATTTTTTCCCGAAAAAAAGCAAGGGACCTTCAAAGGCGAGGTCTTGGGTAGTCTGTTGGATGTCTAGGGGTAGCCCAAGTGACAGCAACCATGAATACCTTCTCATAGCAATAGCTGATGCCATGATTCAAGCTGCCAAGTCTGAACTATCCATTCTGTCCTGGAGAGCAGACCTAGTGACCAGCTTATGCTCTTCAGCCATTACTGCAAACTCCTATCTACAGTTCTCTGGTAACTGGCCTTAAATTTTATAATGTTCTCACAGAGGGTGAAATCATAGTGACTCAGGAGTGGCTTTTGGTTTGCAATTCTGAGCTATAGACTCCCTGAGGAATAAAGTTTGCAACCAAACAGATCCAGTCTCTTTGAGTCTTTGCCTTTCGGTGTTGATGCTTGTTGTCCCTGTCTTTCCCACTCATTGGCAGCTGCCACCACAAGAGAACCGGAGGTGTGGGAGATGAGAGTAAAAATGTTCATACCTGTTAGAGAGCACAAAGTACCTCCTCTCAGCTTGTTTTTCTGTGGGGGGCAAGGAGGAGGGTGCCTGCCAAAGATCTTTGACTGGCTCCATGATGGCTTCATTAATTGGTAGAGCCACCCTGACCGGGGGTTGCCGATACCAGAATGTCCACCAACTTGTGAGAGCTTTCACACACCTCTTCTGCCTGAATGTTAAGTAGAGAGGCCATCCTTCCCAAAAGATCTTGATGAGCCCTGTGGTCCTCTCGCAGTGGTGAGTCACTTGACAGCTCAATAGCCTCATCTGGTGACAAGGACAAGAATGCAACAGGCATCTGAGGTGGTGGTTGGTATCTGACTTGTGGTGGAGAAGCTGCCAGAGTGACTTCTGGCTGCTTGGTACTGGTCTTGGTACCAGGTACCAGGGAATGATGCTCTTGATGCTGACGTCTCCGGTGCGTTCTCTATGATAGCAAGCAGGACCATTGAGGGGAGGTCCTAGCTGGCATGGGGGAGGCCCCATGATGTCCAGAATGCCACTGGTATGGGCTGGAAACCCATCCTAGCCTGGACCATTGAACCTTAGATGGTTGCCAACGCTGAGGTTGCTTCATGGCCCATGCTCCCAAAGCTTTTGATGGGAGGGGGGGGGTATGCTCCCTGTCCTGAATGGGATACAAGTGACCTCATCTCCAAGTCTGAAGAAGAGCCAGATACTTCTGACAATGGAGGGACAGATCCAGTTGGGATTGATGAGAGGTAGCCCGAGTCCAGGGATGGTGGTATCGGGGAAATCATTGTAGGCTTCCTCTTGACAGCATACGCTTTCGCAGAGGCCTTCAATAGCAGTACCACAGGATCTCGATGCATTGAAGTATGAACTGCGGGCACCAATACCAGTGGCAGACCTTCTTCTGCTGGTGATACCACTACTGGGAGGCTAAACAGGTCCCTTGCGGCTCCGGGGTGCTTGGGAGCATCACCGTCTCATGGATCGGCAAAAGTCTTTCAGGGGATAGCCTCAACAGACCTGGCACAGGCTCTGGAGGCGGCAATTCCCACTTGGCAGGCGATGAGTGTTCCAGGAAGACCCTTGCCAGGATGGGTTCCTGGCCAAATCCAGTGTCTTTATTAAGACCACAGTCTTATTTATTTATGGCTTATTACAACAATCTGTAACCCACTAACCCCCGTTTTTGTCCTATAGCTACAGGGGTATTAACAGGCCACTTCACCCTGAATGGTCCCTTAGATATGTGATAACTACTTATGCTAAACTATCTGTTTGAACTTATATTTAGCTGTGACATTTTGCGTACCTTTCCCAGACCTGAGGAAGACCTCTGTGTAGCTTGAAAGCTTGTCTCTCTCACCCACAGAAGTTGGTCCAATAAAAGACTATTTTTGAACATTTTGGCCATACAGTAAGTTACTGATGTTGGAGGGCCTGATTTTACTCTCACTTTTACACCCCAATTTACACCATGTAACTCCATGGTGTTAGTAAATATTATTTTTTAATGATTTTGTATGATAAACTCTTATAATTATTTTATATGCTACCCAAAATCCTTTTTATGTTGTGTATTGATATGTTTAGTGTCCTACATCTATTGAAACTAAAAAGTTATTTGTCTTTCAATTGAAACTAATGGGTGATGGGGAAATGAATTCAGTAATGGAATGTGTGTAATCTTTTAACCCTATTGTTTACTCTGACTTTAATGCAGTGCAGGTGTCCAGGGAAGAGACCCCTCAAACTAATGAAAAAGTGTCTGCACAAGTATGTTATAAGCAAAACTGAATGATTGATAAGGGATACTTCTTAATGCAGATGTGTTCTGTAATGGATGAAATAATGACCCCATTGAAGGATGTTTTTAACTCATTAAGAACCGTCAATTATCATAACAGTTAGTACTTATGACCAGATTAGAGATTCCTTTTTGCTCATCAGTCAGGTAAACTGTGGACCATAAAAGACATTCCATTAGTAATTAGGAAAACAGAATACATGGTAAAAATAAGGATGGGAAAGTATTTTCCCCTCCAAAATGGGGTTTGTCTCACACCCTATAAAAGGATAGAGGGTTGGGAAGTTACTTTGGGGAGTGCAGGTTAGATTGCCAGTATCCCACCAGTTACAGAGAAAGAGACACAGAGGCCAGCTCTTTACCTTACACCAAAGGTAGTAATGTATCTATTCTTTCTGTATTCTGTATAGTGCTGTAATAATCTTTGATTAAATAATTACATTTGAGCCTGTTATCTGATGATCTCAAATCATTATTAAATTCAAACATGCAACAATGAACTTCAGTGCAGTTACTCCTGATTTACACTTCTTTGAATAGCTGCTGCTTGTAGGAGCTGTTCCCTGGACAGTACATATAATATCTCAGCACAGTAAAATCTATGTTGCTGTGACATAGAACATTTTTGTTGCCTGTGTTTTAGACATTTCTTAAATACCTGTAAGATTTCTTAATTTCTTCATGTGTTGCCCCCTTCTCCAGAGCCAGAATTTCATATAATGCTTGTCCTGATGTGGATAAAGCCCGTTGCCTTTGTTCAGCCATCTTATCTGTGCATTACCAAGACTACTGAGGGGGAAAAAAACAACAACTGGGATTGCAGATGTAGGGATAAGAGTTCTTATTGTTAATTTTAATAAGGTTTAATTAGTTTGTTAAGTTACTTTCTAAACTATTTTACATGTAAGTAAAATTGGAAAAGCATATACCTTTCCAAAAAAGCCACAGACTCTTCCTCTCCCACAAAATACATTATTTTAAAGTGATTTTCAAAATGGCCACACACAAAAAATGCTTGGGTTAGGTGCCGAATGTCCCAAATAAAAGGCCTGCTCCTGCTCTCAATTAAATTAATAGCAAAATTCTCATTAACTTCAATGCATACAGAATCAGGCCTGAACAGAGTAAAAGGACATTTCAGAATAATTGTTTAGTTTGTTTTCCCCTTCTCTTTCAAGTCCTACACATATAATTGAATCTTCCACTAAGATCATTGGCTTCTTTCAATGGGATGTCAGCTTTATATCACCCAAGTCACCCCTTTTAGAGCAGATTTCTGACCACTTTTTGCTTCCTGAGCAGCACAAAGTGACTAGACTAGAGGCCAAGGATTAAGCCCAATGGACTATATTATAGAATTAACCTTCTATAATAATCTTATGTGTGTGAAAAACTGAAGTGAAGTAGGGTCTCACATTCAGATGTCATGGTTGTGTCTTATAGTGCAATAATTCTAGCAGAATTCATAAGAAGTCTTTGATAAATTTGCTACAGGGCCCCTCAGTTGCATTGCATGAATGAAGGTTAAATGTAGACTAGGCATTGGATACACTGCTATGCAGATCAATCAGCCATTACCTCATTCCTCCTGCAGGTGGAATTGGCAGCCAAACTACCATCCACAGGGTGGCTCCACTACCACTTTGCAGCCTATGAGGAGGAGTGCTCATGATACCTGAAGAATTTCTTTATATGCTGTTGGCACCTATACTTGGATTTGGTGTTGAGGGAAAGATCTGCCTCTTTGACAACAGAACAGCCACAATAAAGCTCTGATCACAGCAGAATATAACCATAGGAAAAATCTACAGTGAGTTGTGGGCATGCTTTGGAGACAGACATTTCTGAGACTAAAAGATTAGTGTGTCAAATAAAACTACTACTCTGCCATTTCTCTCTTCTCACCGCTGAGCTAGAAACATTATCCTGCCTTTATTCATATATTATTTACTAGGCCACATTTTGGTTTAGATTCAGCTTTGTAACAAATTCAAACTCTTTATCTGTATTCAGTTGTAAAATAAGAGCAAGCATGCCATTAGGAACAAACAAACAAACAAAAAACCCAAACAAAAAAAACCAAACCATCATGTTGGTCAAAAAGTTACATGAGATTACACACAAAAGTAAGCTAAACTATGTAACTTTGGCAAAACCTATTTGATTTCCTTAAGGAAACATTATTTACATTTATGATTTCTTTTCATGACTTCTTATTCTAATAAATAAAAGCAAGGTTCAAGATCCTGTGAATTACTGAAATTCACGCATCCAGCTGAAATAAATGTCATAGTGCAAAAGTACTCATTAAATGAATTAAACATACTAAAAAAATTAATCATTAAGAATTATGTTATTTCAGGCCTAAAATATTAATTTACCAGCTGCATTACAGTTCTATTTGTTAAGAATTACATGGCTGTAACATGTTTAACATGACACTAACATTGGGACCCATCCTGCTCACGCTCGAGTCAATGGGAGAAGGATCTGGCCCACTGACATTATTAAACCTCTCATAACCAGACAACAATATAAAGTCACTGAACTACAACACAATTTAAAAATTCCATTACCCAAAGCTGGATACATTGCACCACAGCAGAGGCAAAAAACAAAGGTAAATTAAGATGGATCTTACTTTAAAGGACAGCAAACTAACATAATTTGTACTTTCTCACAAAGCACTGTTTTTAATATTTTGTTATTGTCACTAAATTTTCAAGAAGTTGATCAGCTGTGCAAACTTTGAGACACTAACAAAGTCATCCTGATCATCCTTCAGTTGTAATCAATGGGAGTTTTGCCTACTTACTTTTAGTTATCCTATAAAAATATGATCAGAATAATAATAGATTTAGATGATTATAAACACTCAAATCCAGTTTTCTAGAGCAAGTTAAAGTTTCTTTATTAATAAAGATAAAGATAGGCACAGTTCCTGTTTCAGTACCAGATCCTATACCCTATCGTTGAGATACATTAGAATCCTATTTTTAGTAAAGAAAGGAGAATATTGTTTACTTCCATGAAAGCTGACACAATATTTAAAAAGACGAGTGAAATATTGATAAACAATTACATATCTCATTCTCATTTAAGATAATACGACTTTTAAATTACTACATTTTCAACTCATTTAGATTTATGTTAAGTATTTATAACAAAAAATAAGCTATTGTGGTTCTAATAACATATCTGTTTCTAAAACTGCTGGAACAAAGTCTTATCTAGACAACTTGATCAACTCAGTGTCTTGACAGTTTTTGTTAGTGATCTGTTAACTCAGAAGGAAAGAAAGCAAGAACCAAGAGAAGAAAATGTTTCCATACCTGAAGCACTGTCCTATACAAGAAGGCTGCTACTTTTCATCCCTCACATTCAGGGTTAAACAGGTCACTGGAGTCTGGTTACTATTTTTTTTGTTAGTCTAGTATCCAATTGGTTCTCCCTCTGGAAGACCTATGAAAGAATGAATAAAAAATTCATGAACATAAAGGTTGCTATTACGTGACAGCCTATGACACCAAAAATATACTACATTCATGTTTGATTATGTTTCATCCCTCGTTCTGCTTTTGTCCAACTCTAATAGATGTATTGAGTTTGTTGGATTTCCTCCATCAGTATTTTCAAGTTGTCTACACACTGAACCCTCACTTTAAGACTCATTTTTCTAATGTTAGCGGTATAATTTCACCATATATTCACTTCCAAAACAACACTGATGATGTGCTACAGGGGGTGCTCCTCATTAAAACTCCATAACCAAACAGAAAGGAGGTTTGGGGCAACTTCGCTGCCTCTGTTGGAGCTCACCTCTTGTTTGTCAGAGATACCTTTTTCCCTGGAGCACATTAAAAAAAGTCTGAAGAGCTATTAGTTTGTCTTTGGAATGGAGCAGATTGAACCAAATGTCAGGTACAAAAATAAATAAATAAATTCCCAAAGGAGGTCATCCTTGAACTCCCTGAAAGGTCTTCACCCCTCGTATATATTATATAGACCAAACTATATGAAAGATAGGTTAGTCTTGCAAATAGATTCATGGAGCTCCACTGAGGTCATAGGCCAGTAAAGTCAGTGCAGACAAAGATCTATCTGCCTGGATCCAACTGCAGGAATAGAGCTATACTCTATATATTTTTCAAGGACAAAGTATAATAATTTCCAGGAGCGATATATAATATCTGTTGGCCTAGTGGTGCTGCCTTCCACCTTGACTGTGATTATTAGAAAGTGTGTTTATTTAAAAAAAGGAAGCAACATTGTGAGAGCTGTTCAAAAGAAAGTGACAATTTTACATTCTCCTTGTACTCAAATGTATTGTTTTTCTTCAAACATTCACCCTAGGATAGGGACCAAGCTTCGAAAATTTCAACCTGAAAGATTAAAGTTTCAGATATTTATGGGAGACTGAAAATAGGGTTGGAATGATTTTTTAAAAAACTTTAACTACAGCAGATGCTGCCACTCCTGTTATTTTGTATAAACACACAAAACTAGCTTTGTCCATTCAGCTTGCTTGTTCTCAAATTTCAAATGATTTTATGTAAAGACAATTTCTATAGACTGAATATATTTTAGAAAGAGAGATAGAAAGAAAAAGAGTTTAACAAACTGGTTATCCATTGCCCTGGTCAGAATAACATACTTTATCACAGAAGTAACTTTTGCCAGAAATCGTTGAAATCCTGTGAGTTTCTTCATACATCCTGTTATCAAGAAAAATATTACCATTATTCTGGGTTAAAAGTTAAACATATTATTCTGTGTGTTTACAGCTCCCTCTAGTGTTAAAATCTAGTTTCTTTTAACACCATTTTTAGGTGTTTTTTGTTTTGTTTAGTTTTTGTGGTGGATCTCCCACCAGAACAAACCTAGCCCTTACAAGTCTAGGATTTTCCCACTGGAAATGTCGTATATCCCAATCACTGTCTCTATAATCTTTGGACCACTCAGCATTTCATAATCTATCAAAGCTCTTTAGTTCCTGATAACATTCACCACTTTGAAGTGTAAGACATGTAGTCTAATATCTCACTTATATTTCAAATTAGACATAATAGGAGACTCTCATTTGCATATTAACTTCTGACAAGTTTGAAATGTGGCCAAAACTGGCTTTGGGTAGCTTCTGATGATTGCAGTATCATACAAGCAGAATCTCCTCCAGGAGAGAAGAGAGAAAGGACAGCCTTTACCTCAGTTTTCTCAGCATGCCTGATAGACAATCCCAGGCCTTCCTACTCCTGGTTTCTTCTCCCCAGTCCTATGATAAAAAGGAGAGGAGATACCCTTGGTTTTACAGAGACAGGAATCTGAAGAGTGAGATAAGAGGTAATGGTGGTGGTATGTGTGAGGTGACTTTTGGAGAGGAAGTGATCTGCATGAGTGTGGGGGGTGGCCGAGCTGGGAAAGTGAGTGTGTAGGTGGATTTTTGCAGATGATAAATGGTGGTTTCTGTGGAAAAAGTGACTGAAGCATGAGTGGTGTAAGTCATGATGAGGTTGACTGCTAAGAGAGTGAGAATATGGGGGAGTGGAGTATGCACTGATGCTGTGTACTAATTACTTCAACAACCAGATTCCTAGATTGGAAGCTATAATGGACGGGATACTTTTGGAGCTTCCTACTGGTCTTACCTGCCTCCTCTCCCTACCTCAGTTACTCACTCATTTGCCTGCATTGTTGCCCCTACTTCTGTTACTTCGTCTTGGATCTTCTGGTAAGATATATATGAATATAAAAGAAAATGATCAACATTTATTTTAATGGTCACAGAACTATTAAAGAAATTAAAAACATCAATTTGACAAATGCTTATTAAACAAGTTTGTTCAAAATAAATAAGGAGAAGATGGCAAATGGTGGAGGTTGGTGAAAAAATGGAATGAGGATCTCACTTTTGCACTTTTGTCTCAGGCCCACTAAACCCTGACCCTGGCCTCGGAACTGTGTTTGGCTTTACAGACAATGATGGGTCTGCAAAGCAAGGAAGTTCACAGTGGCTATGACTAGCTGCCCTTTTTTTTTTTTTAATTTCCTCTCTTCGGCTGAGCTGTGCCTAAGATGTGCTTGAGTGTTTGGGCCCATACTGAATTATATTGCAAGTTATTTAGGAGATTATCTCAAAATCCTCTGAAAATGAATAATTATTCTAAGGCACTTATCTCAGGAACTTCTTTAGCCCCCATGTCATCTTGGTAAATTCTGTAATTATACTAGAAATGAGGCTTTTATTACCAAAGCTTTGTCTATTACAGAATGGTTACTTACTATATTATGGCTTCAAAAACAATTCCATCATTTAATGAATGGCTGATTTTTAAAGCAGCTATATATAATCTCTCTATTCTATGTCATTAGAAAGAAGGCATTCTGTCTGATAACCCATCTGCAATCATATCCATGCAAAAGAAGTAATTATGCGTAAAGGACCATTCAGGTCTTTGAATTCTCTGAACATATTGTGACGTACTTGTGCTACTATTCATGCAGAATGTCTCAATTCAGATGAACAGCAAGTTTTTAATAATCCTTCAGAACAAATAAATTGTATAAAAATTTGGTAAAATGAAGGAATATTAACTTTGCATGAACAATCTGCTATATGTTTAAATTTCTCATGACATGATCACCATAATTTTACTCAAAAAGTTATTCACAGCGCATCTTCTTAGATAATCCATATAAAATTAGTTCAAAAGCTGTTGGACTGCCTGGCATGTACTCTATACAATATATATTTTTCCTGGAAATGAAAGCAAAGTTTGACACTTAGACAAGAAGTTTTCAAGTACCTGTCAGAGCTGGGATGTGGGTGGCCTGTGTGCACCAATCAGTTACCATGTCACCAGGAGGTGAGTAGTGGGGTCAGGATCAAATCAAGCTGGGTCAGGATACCTGGAAGTCAGTCAGGTACCAGATTACAGACAGCAGGCAAGTAGCAGAGTCAGGGTCAAGCCAGGTCAGGAGCCAGAGTCAAGGTTCAATCAAGGTAAGGTTTAGAGGAGATGCAAGCAGGTAGTCTGCAGCATTGCTCAGACAACTCCCCATGAGAGCTTCCTGGTTTATCTGTGGTCTGGGAAGGGGGGGAAGAGTCATTCAGGCCCTTACTCCTGGGGGAATTCTGTGCCACTGGGCAATGCAGAATTTTGCAGAAATTAATGTTGTGCACACAAAATTTCCTTTCCCCCACAGAAATGGGCTGCAGTGCTGCTAGCCTCCAGTAGGGGCCACTGGACTGGGCAGAGCCCAGTTTACACATAGAAGATACTGCTGTAGGAGGGAGAGGGACCTAGACGGTTCCTGGCAACTGCAGTTCCCAGCAAGCCCTTAGGGAAGGAGAGGGCGGTGCGCAGGAAACTCCATGCAAGCCTGGGACCAAGCGTGAGGCTGTTTCTCCCTCTGGATTCCTGGGGTATGGCTACACTACGGGATTACTCTGAATTTATAGAATTCGATTTTTGGCAACAGATTGTATAAAGTCGAGTGCATGCGGCCACACTAAGCACATTAATTCGGTGGTGCGCGTCCATGTACCAAGGCTAGCGTCGACTTCCGGAGTGTTGCACTGTGGGTAGGTATCCCATAGCTATCCCATAGTTCCCGCAGTCTCCCCCTCCCATTGGAATTATGGGTTGAGATCCCAATGCCTGATGGGGCAAAAAACATTGTCGCGGGTGGTTCTGGGTACATGTTGTCAGCCCCCCCCCCCCACACACACTCCGGGAAAGCAATGGCAGACAACCGTTTCGCGCCTTTTTTCCTGGGTGAACTGTGCAGACTCCATACCACGGCAAGCATGGAGCCCGCTCAGCTCAACGCAGCAGTCATGAACATTGTAAACACCTCGCGCATTATCGTGCAGTTTATGCTGAACCAGAACCTGAAAAACCAGGCGAGGAGGAGGTGGCAACAGCAGCGGGGGGACGACGAGAGTGATGAGGACATGGACACAGAATTCTCTCAAACCGCGGGCCCCGGCGCTTTGGAGATCATGTTGTTAATGGAGCAAGTTTCTAGCCATGGAACGCCAATTCTGGGCCCGGGAAACAAGCACAGACGGGTGGGACGGCATAGTGTTGCAGGTGTGGGATGATTCCCAGTGGCTGCGAAACTTTCACATGCGTAAGGGCACTTTCATGGAACTTTGTGACTTGCTTTCCCCTGCCCTGAAGCGCCAGAATACCGAGATGAGAGCAGCCCTCACAGTTGAGAAGCGAGTGGCGATAGCCCTGTGGAAGCTTGCAACGCCAGACAGCTACCGGTCAGTCGGTAATCAATAGGAGTGGGCAAATCTACTGTGGGGGCTGCTGTAATGCAAGTAGCCAAAGCAATCGCTGAGCTGCTGCTACCAAAGGTAGTGACTCTGGGAAATGTGCAGGTCATAGTAGATGGCTTTGCTGCAATGGGATTCCCTAACTGTGGTGGGGCGATAGATGGAACCCATATCCCTATCTTGGCACCGGAGCACCAGGGCAGCCAGTACATAAACCGAAAGGGGTACTTTTCAATGCTGCTGCAAGCACTGGTGGATCACAAGGGACGTTTCACCAACATCAACGTGGGATGGCCGGGAAGGGTTCATGACGCTCGTGTCTTCAGGAACACTAATCTGTTTAAATGGCTGCGGCAGGGGATTTACTTCCCAGACCAGAAAATAACTGTTGGGGATGTTGAGATGCCGATCGTTATCCTTGGGAACCCAGCCTACCCCTTAATGCCATGGCTCATGAAGCCATACACAGGCAGCCTGGATAGTAGTCAGGAGCTGTTCAACTACAGGCTGAGCAAGTGCAGAATGGTGGTAGAATGTGCCTTTGGATGTTTAAAGAGTCGCTGGCGCATGTTACTGACTCGCTCAGACCTCAGCCAAACCAATATTCCCATTGTTATGGCTGCTTGCTGTGTGCTCCACAATCTCTGTGAGAGAAAGGGGGAGACGTTTATGGCAGGGTGGGGGGTTGAGGCAAATTGCCTGGCCGCTGATTATGCACACCCAGACACCAGGGCGATTAGAAGAGCACACCAGGAAGCGCTGCGCAGCAGAGAAGCTTTGAAAACCAGTTTCATGACTGGCCAGGCAACGGTGTGAAAGTTCTGTTTGTTTCTCCTTGATGAAAAACCGCGCCCTTGATTGACTCATTCCCTGTAAGCAACCCACCCTCCCCCCTTCGATCACAGCTTGCTTTCAAAGGAAATAAAGTCACTATCGTTTAAAAATCATGTCTTCTTTATTAATTGATTATAAACATAGGAAGAGAACTGACGAGGTAGCCCGGGTGCGGTTTGTGAGGAGGATAGGCGGGAAGGAAAAGGCCACTTCAAAAGTTCAAAATAATGACAGCCTTTTGCTTGGGCTGTCCACTGGGGTGGAGTGGCAGGGTGCACGGAGCCTCACCCCCCCCCCCCCGCGTTCTTACACATCTGGGTGAGGAGGCTATGGAACTTGGGGAGGGGGGAGGGCGGTTATACAGGTGCTGCAGCGGCACTCTGTGATCCTGCTGCCATTCCTGAAGCCCCACCAGACGCCGGAGCATGTCTGTTTGCTCACGCAGCAGCCCCACCGTTGCATCCTGCCACCTCTCATCTCGAGCGTCCCTCCTGTCCTCATGTTCACTGGCAGCTTTCCTGTACTTTGATACCGTGTCCTTCCACTCATTCAGATGAGCTCTTTCATCGTGGGTCGATTGCATGATTTCCGAGAACATTTAGTCTCGCGTGCGTTTTTTTCACCACCTTATCTGAGATAGCCTTTGGGACGGAAGAGGGAGGCTTGAAAAATTTGCAGCTGTGGGAGGGAGGGAAAAAAGGGAGAGAAGTATTTAAAAAGATACATTTTACAGAACAATGCTTATACTCTTTCACGGTGAACAACACTATTCACATTACATAGCACATGTGATTTCGGTACGAGGTCGCATTTTGCATCTTATATTAAGTGCCTGCGGCTTTGGTGTTAGAGATCACAGACGCAGGGCCGGGCAACAGAATTCGGCTTGCATGCAGCCATGGTAAGCCATTGTCTTTCGGCTTCTGCAACCTTCATAAAAAGCAGCGCCCTCCTTTCCCATACCAAGCAAAGCCCGTTGAGTGCTGCGGTTTCCCTGTTAACGTGCAGCAGCAGAAACCAAACTAACCCGCCCCCCCCCATCCAATTCTGTGGGATGATCGCTTTACCCCTCCCCCCACCGTGTGGCTGGTATCAGGGAAGATCCCTGCTAGTCAAACGCGAAAAGCTCAGCGCCAATGCCCCCCTCTCCCCCCCGCCCCACCGCTTGGCTAACTAACTGCAGGGAAGGATTTCTTTTCAGCCACAGGCAAACAGCCCAGTAGGAACGGCCACCTCTGTCCCCTTAATTAAATTCCCGTATTTCAACCAGGTTACCATGAACGATATCACTCTCCTGAGGATAACACAGCAAGATAAAGAACAGATGTTGCTTGAATGCCAGCAAACACCGGGACCATACGCTGCCAAGCTTTGTCATGCAATGATACCAGATTTCTTGCTACTAGCATAGCGTGGTCAAGTGTCCTACCATGGAGGACGGAATAAGGCTGCACTGCCCAGAAACCTTCTGCAAAGGCTTTTGGAGTACCTCCAGGAGAGCTTCATGGAGATGTCCCTGGAGGATTTCCGCTCCATCCCCAGACACGTTAACAGACTTTTCCAGTAGCTGTACTGGCCGCGAATGCATCCCAAGTCCTCAGGGCAAATTAATCATTAAAAAACGCTTGCTTTTAAACCATGTTTTATATTTACAAAGGTACACTCACCAGAGGTCCCTTCCATGGCTTCATTGTCTGGGATGGAGGGTTGGGAGGGTACTTCAGTCAGGGTGAGAAAAAGATCCTGGCTTTTGGGGAGAACGGAGTGCTGTATGCTCTCTGCAAGCTCATCCTCTTCCTCCTCCTCCTCATCTTCCCCGTCCGCAGAATCCTCAGGCATGGCTGAGAGTACCCCCTCCTTGGAATCCACAGTCAGGGGTGGGGTAGTGGTGGCGGCCCCCCCTAGAATTGCATGCAGCTCAGCGTAGAAGTGGCATGTCTGCGGCTCTGCACCGGACCTTCCGTTTGCTTCTTTGGTTTTCTGGTATGCTTGTCTGAGCTCCTTAACTTTCACGCGGCACAGATATGAGTTCGTATTGTGGCCTCTCTCCATCATGCCCTTGGAGATTTTTTCAAATGTTTTGGCATTTCGTCTTTTGGAACGTAGTTCTGCTAGCACAGAATCCTCTCCCCATATAGCGATCAGATCCAGTACCTCCCGTACGGTCCATGCTGGTGCTCTTTTTCGATTCTCAGACTGCATGGTTACCTGTGCTGATGAGCTCTGCGTGGTCACCTGTGCTCTCCACGCTGGGCAAACAGGAAATTAAATTCAAAAGTTCACGGGGCTTTAACTGTCTACCTGGCCAGTGCATCCGAGTTCAGATTGCTGTCCAGAGCGGTCACAATGGTGCACTGTGGGATAGCTCCCGGAGGCCAATACCGTCGAATTTCGTCCACACTAACCCTAATTCGAACCGGCAATGTCGATTTCAGCGCTACTCCCCTCATCGGAGAGGAGTACAGAAATTGATTTTAAGAGCCCTTTATGTCGAAGTAAATGGCTTCGTTGTGTGGACGGGTGCAGGGTTAATTCGATTTAACGCTGCTAAATTCAACCTAAACTCATAGTATAGACCAGGCCCTGGGCTCTGAGAGGGGAGGGGAACGGAAGTCTGGGGAAGGTGGGGCACAGCAGGGCTCTGTGGGGGGAGGGGATGCGGGTGTATTGGCTGGGGGGGCCCACAGCTTGGCTCTGGGGGGGATGGGTCTATTGGTGGGGGGGGGACTGCAGATGGGCTCTGCGGGGGAGGAGTTGTGGGTGTCTGGCCCCCCAGGCTGGGCTCTGCGGGGGAAGGGGGCAGGAACGGTGTTGTCATAGAGGTTTCTTTAACTCTCTACTCCTGGGGGAATTTTTGTGTGTGTCTGTATTGTTACAGACTTACTTGCTGACAGGTATTTTGAAATAAATCACCAGAATAATTGAAACTGGCATGATTATGTAGTGTTATTTTGACAAATAAAGTTTGCAGAATTTTGCAGAATTTTAATTTTTTTGGCGCAGAATGCCCCCAGGAGTAAGAATGCCCTGTTCGGAGGTACTTCCTCCAATGTTTACCTTCACAGGGTCCTCCAGCGAAAACTTGGCCTGAGCTTCCATTGGCAATGCAGATGCATCAGCAGTCATGAACCTCCCTGGTCCCAGTCCCACAGATTCTTACATTAGGCCCCCCTTCATGGTGATGCCAGTTCAGCCCCTCCCCCAGGTCAGGGGGACAGACATAGCAAGCAGGTTCCCAAATGTACTCCTTAGGGCCATAGCCTTCCCAGTCCACCAGATACTACAGGCAGACATCCATCCATTAGGAATTAAGGATGGCATGCCCCTTGTACTCCTCATGACCCTGGATTTTGACTGGTGGAGGTAGTGGTATGGTTCAGTCACGGGACGGATTCTCAGTATAGGGTTTCAGAAAAACTGCATATAGTTTGAGGGACTGGGGAAGCTGTAGTTTAAAGTTAACCAGGTTGATCTGCTGGCATATTTGGAAGGGTTCCAGGAACCGATGGGTCAACTGGTCTGGAGACCCTTTGTAGCAAGTCATACCTTCTGGCCTACTGTGAATACTGGAGCTCACTGTCACCAACAGTCCGCATCCCTCTTGTAAGCCTTTTTTGCCTCTTCTGTGTGATTCTTGAGCTCCTTCTGGATGAGTGTGATGGGGTGAGAGCTCCCCACACTAGCCCAGCAAGAGCTGAGTTGGGCCTGGTGGACCCAATCAGCTAGTTAGGCTACAAACAGGGGAGCTTTTGGCTGGAGGCACCTACTCAGAGAGAATCTCACCTGTACAGGAACAGGCGGGCCCTATAAAGCTAGGAAGCTGACTACAGACAGGGGAGGCTGGGAAAGGCTGTAGGAAGCAGTCACTTCCTGGGAAGAGGGAGGAGTATTTGGGGGCTGCAAGGAGATAGTCTGCAGTTACTCCCTGGGAGGAGTGAGTTGATTTGCAGCTGGTACTCCCAGAGAAGTGGGGGAACCACCAGGAAGAGTAGGAAGCAATCCTGGGAAGGAGCTGTGAGGGCAGAGGGAGGAAGTCCAGAACTGCTGAGCTGAGGGTCCCTGCACTGGAACTTGGAGAAGAGGGCAGGGCCCGGTTCTCCTGCCAGCCACCAAGGGCATGGTATAGAACTGAGGCAGTGAACGGAAAGACTGCCTAGGACTGCTGATGGACTGTACCCCGGAAGGGGGAACGCTGAGTGACCTAGCCTGAGGACTAAGTCATGAAGGAGACGCTGAGGGTCCTGGAGTGAGAGGAGCTGCAGACCAGAGTCGAAGTGGCAGCGTGCAAACCGCGGACAGGGGCGTTGGCCTTGAGAGCTAATCTCCAGAGTGACCAGGAGGAGGCGTCAGCCCAGCTGTGAATGATGCACCCCATGACAAAGAGATAGATCTGTTGGAGTCAGTTGGTGGTGGCTATGTTCAGAGAGGCTTCTGGTAGCACCAGCTGAAAACAGGGGTGGAACCCATAACTCGCAAAGAAGGGGCTCCAACCTATAGAAGCATGGTCGGTGCTGTTATATGAAAACTCCGCATATGGCAGGAGCATGTACAGTTATCTTGCTGATAGTTCATGAAACAGCTCAAGTACTGATCTTGTACTTGGTTCATCCTTTCAGTTTGCCTGTCTATTTGGGGGTGGTACACGGTGCAGGTGCATATGTGGGCATCCAGTAACCGGAGCGCTTCATGCCAGAAGCAAGATGTAAACTATGGGGCTCAATCTAAAACTATATGGTCTGGAATGCCATGGAGAGAAACCGTGTTTTCACCAGGAGTTGGGCTGTAGCCTCGACAAAGGGCAGATTGTTTCAGGGGATGAAGTGGGCCATTTTAGTCAGATGATACACAACCTTTAAGACTACTGTATGGCCACTGGATGCTGGGATTTCTACAATGAAATCTAGGCTGATGGCAGACCAAGGCCTACCTGGAGTCTCCAGGGGTACTAAGATACAGCACTCATAGGAGTCCACGTAAGCTTTGACTTCAGCCCACATGCAGGGCCACCAGAAAAAAAAAACCTGGGCAACCATGCAGGTGGTCTAAAGATTGCCAAAATGACCCACCAACAGAGCGTCATGGCACAGTTGTACCACTTCCAGTTGGAGGCAACCTGTGGGGACATATATGTGCTTGTGAAAGTATGTTATTCCATCCAGCATTGTAACAGTTCATCTTAACCCCTAATGTCATAGACTGCTCCTTGGGCAAATGTGTCTTCTTTCAAGGTGGACTGTATGAGGGAGACCAGGTCTTGATGAACTGTGTCATTGACAAAGATACTAGGATTGAGGAGGTAGGGGGGCTCGGAAATAGGCTCCTTGTTTTCCCGGTCATATTCCCCCTTTCATGATAGAGGGTCAGCTTTCCTATTTTGTCAAGTATCAGAGGGGTAGCCGTGTTAGTCTGGATCTGTAAAAAGCAACAGAGAGTCCTGTGGCACCTTTAAGACTAACATAAGCTTTCGTGGGTGAATACTCACTTCGTCAGACACATGTATTCACCCACGAAAGCTTATGCTCCAATACATCTGTTAGTCTTAAAGGTGCCACAGGACTCTCTGTTGCTTTTTCCTATTTTGGTTTCCTGGGCAGTAGGTAATAATAAACACAAATTGAGAGAAGAACAAGACCCACCTTAACCGCCTCTGAGTCAAAGTTCAGGCCTTGCGGAGGTACTGAAGGATCTTATGGTTAATAAAAATCTGTACTGGGTGCCAAGCTCCCTCAAGGTGGTGACACTATTCTTCAAATGCAGTTTTAATTGTGAGCAGCTCCTTGTCCAGTATTTCGTAGTTCATTTCTGCAGGATTGAGTTTTCTAGCGTAGAATACATAAGGATGCAAAACTGGATGCAAAACACACCGTGTTGCTGTGAGAGTACCACCCTGAGGGTCACGTTGGACACGTCTGCTTCCTCTATAAATGGAGAAGTCAGGTCAAGGTGTGCCAGAATTGGAGCCGTGGTAAAGGCAGTCTTGAGCTGGTTGAAAGCAAGCTGGGCTTCAAGTGACCAAGTGAACTGAATGCTTTTATGAAGGGGGAAGTCAAGGGGGATATTTGTTCAGAGAAGTTGGTGAAAAATTGCGTATAAAAATTGGCAAAGCCCAGGAAGTGCTGAAGTTCTCAGAGGGTCAGGGATGCTGTCCAGTTGCGGATGGCTTCCACCTTGTGCTGGTCCATCTGAATGCTCTCCAAGGAGATTATGTAACCTAAAAGTTCAGTAGTGGTCTGGTCAAAGGTGCATTTCTCTAATTTGATGTACAAATCATGCTTCTGTAGTCTCTCCAGGATGGACTGGACATAATGACAGTGCTGCTCAGGACACTCAGAAAACACCAGCATATCATAAAGGTAGATGATCATGTACTGGTCCAGGATGTCCCTGAACACATGGTTTATGAAATATTGAAACACTGTGGGGGTGTTGGTGAAGCCAAACGACATTACTAAATATTCAAAGTGCCCATCTTGAGTGTGAAAAGCAGTCTTCCATTCATTCCCAGCCTTATGCACACTAGATTGTATGCTCCCCAAAGATCTAGCTTAGTGTAGATCCTGGAAGTCCTCAGGTGGTCCAACAATTCTGGGATGAGGGACAGGGAGTACTGTTACAAGTAATCACCCAATTCAATGTGCGAGAGTCTATGCAGAGGTGTAGTGACCCATCCTTTTTTCGCACAAATAGGAATGGTGCTCCTGCTGGAGAGGTGGATCCCCAAATTAAGCCCTTTGTGAGATTTTCCTGGATATACATGCATAGTGCATCTAGTTCTGGTTCAGACATGGTTTATATCCATCCATAAGGCACCTTTGCCATGGGTTGTTGTTTTGTTGGATAGTCATAGTCCCTGTGTGGGGGTAGTGAATCCATGTTTTTCCTTTCAGGCACATCCAGGTAGTCCCAGTACTTGTCAGGGAGACTGGGATTCTGGTCTAGAGCTACTCCCTTCTGGTTAGCCCCCGCCATCTGGGGTCTCACTCCTGAGAGTCTAATGCAACCCTAAGGCACCAAGTGCAGGTCACCTGCAGGTTGATCGATTTTGTTGGAGACAAGCTTTCTGGCCATATTCAGAGGAAAAGTTAATACACCTCCACCACCAGGAGATACATGGGTCATGCTTCTCCAACCAAGAACTACCAGGAAAAATGGAGAGTGGATCACACCAAAGCATATTATTACCCAGTGCCATTTCACTACAGCCTCTATGGTGATGGTCTCTTGAGTCACTGGTCCTGATGATAGGAGCAACCCATCAATCATCTCCACCAGGTTGGGTGTGGTTTTTGGTCAGAGAGGGATCTGGAGGGTTTGCGTATCCATAAAGTTGGCAGCAGCCCTGGAGTCTATCATCACCAATTGCCAGAGGGACGGAGGGAATCAGCTTTGTCTGCCTCAAAACCTGCAAGTGCAGCGGCAATTGGAAATGCAGGGAGACCCTATGGTTCCAGGATCAGGTTCTACTTAAGGGCTGGCTCCAAGGCATGGAGCTCTGATGATGCCCATGCTATATCCCCCTTACTGGGCCTGGTCTGGTCTGTATCCAGAGCTCTTTTGAGCTAGAAAGGAGATGAGGGCATGTCCTTATGCCCTAGAGTAAAAACATATTCAGTGGCTATTGAAATTCTTTCTTCTCTGAGGTCAGGCATCAGCAACCCAGGTCAACCAGCATGGATTCAAGATTCAGTTCTACAGGCTTTGGTGTAGTGGGTGAACATGGGGGGCATCTGGCTGCCCCTTCTTTCCTCTGTGCAGCTGAAAGCAGACGAGTAGGGCAAGATCAATGAAGGCCTCTGGGGATTTCAATGTGCAGCTGAAAGCAGATGAGTAGGGCAAGATCAATGAAGGCCTCTGGGGATTTCAATGTGGGCTAGCTCATCTTTTTACATCCTCACTGAGTCCCTACCGGAATTGGTATAGTTGGGCTGCCTCATTCCATTTAACATCAGCTGCAAGCTGTCAGAAGTGAGCGGCCTAGTAAGTGGCTGGCCCTCGCCCTAAGTGAAGCTTCTGGAGGGCAGCCTTTGTGGAATGGATGTGATGTGGATCATCAAAAATGATTGAGAAGGCTTGCGGGAAGGCATCCCAGTTGGAGAGCACTGGACTGTTCTGCTCCAATAGAGGGGAAGCCCAATCGAGAGCTTTGCCAGTGAGAAGCTGACTGCTAGCTCTACCTTTGTCTGCTCTGTGGGGTATGTTTGGGGGCGAAGCAGGAAGAGCAGCCTGCATTGTTTCAAGAACCCCCCAGAAATGTTGACAGCCCCATCAAACCGTTTGGGCAGCAACACCACATGAACTTGTCTGAAATTATTTGTAAAATACACAATAACAATAATAATGATTAACCCCTTCGCCCCTAACCTCTGCACGGTGCCCCCTTTGCCCCTAATTCCTGCACCCCACTTCTGTGCCCACATGGGGAAACTGACCTGGATACATGGAATGCTTGGCATTGCTGCTCGCTCCCCCCCCCCCAATGCTCCTTCACGCACCCATAGGGGGCTGTGAGAGGGGGAGGGAGAAGCAACATCAGGTGATCCCTGCATCAAGGTCATTTTCCCCACCTGGGCTGTGTAAGGGGAGGGCAGGAGAGCAGCAGCTCCTGATACTTGCCTCACAACACAGCCCAGGTGGAGAAAGTGACCTGGATGCAGGGAGTGCCTGACATTGCTCCTCACTCCCCATGTCACAACTCCCTAGGGGGTGCGGAGGAACGTTGGGAGGGGGGGAGCAGTATCTGTGTGTCACCACTTCTCCTGCACCATTCCTCTTCTGGGAGGAAGCAGGAAAAAATCTGCCTCTTCCCCCCACCCCCATCGCCTCTGCGAGACTGCAGAGTTCCCCTACCAGCTGGCAGTGCACACCTCTGGGCTACCACACGGTGCTCTCCTGACCACAGCGCCTTGGGCGGTCGCCCATTTGGCCCATCCCTAAGGCCGTCCCTGCTGACTGTTACTTATCACTTTATTATCTTCTAGGTGTTTGCAAATTGATTACTTGATTATTTTCTCCATTATCTTTCCAGGTACTGAAGTTAAGCTGACTGGTCTGTAATTCCCCGGGTTGTCCTTCTTCCCCTTTTTATAGATTGGCACTATATTTGCCCTTTTCCAGTCCTCTGGAATCTCACCCATCTTACATGACTGTTCGAAGATAATCGCTAATGGCTCAGCTCGTTGAGCTCCTTGAGTATTCTAGGATGTATTTCATCAGGCCCTAGTGACTTGAAGACATCTAATTTGTCTAAGTAATTTTTAACTTGTTCTTTCCCTATTTTTGTCTCAGATCCAACCTCATTTTCCACCTCAAGATAGTCAATGAAAGCCCATTAGGCCAATTTCTAGATTTAACCAGAGTAAAGTTAGAGTAACTTCCTTGACTTTAATGGGGTTGCACAGGCATGAATGGAAGTAGAAGACCCTGGGAATCTGTTTTGTTTACAATATAATTAAGAAATGAGGTACTGGCAGGTAAAAATTAAAATTATTGCTAATTATTGAAAAAAATGTGTGAATATTTGTAAATGACAATTTATTCAGGAAATAGTGGTCCATCCCATAAAAATACCCACCTTTTCATTGGTAAAAGAAAATATCTGATAAAGTTACTGGCTTTGTGTAACCAATTTTTATGTATTGAGAAAATTTTAAAGCAGAGATCCTATTGCATAATGTAACCTGCTTCCCAAACCTTAAGGATTAGGAAATACAGAATTTATCATAGGAAATATTTACTGACTGGTTTCTAAATAACATTGTGCAACTGGAATTCAATAGAACCAATTCCTAATGTTTATTGTGAAATGGCAATTCAGCTATAAATGACGCATAACTGATCTTAAAAGTCAGAGACTAACAGGCCCACATCCTAAACCCAAAATACAGCCCAAGCAAATGGACTGTGTGCTGGGGAAAACCACAGGAATACAGAAATTGAATCCTCTTTCAGCTAGCTCTGCAGCTGCTACTGAAATCTCAGGGCTCTCTATAGTTGAACCTACATGGGATTTTAATCCTACATGGGATTTTAACTAGTGGATCTGCATAGTTATAGATCCACGGTGTCCCTCAGCCCTTTCCCTGACCCACAAACCTATCTCCATGTGAGAACCCAGGGCATGGCTCCTGCAAAACCACAGCATAATTCTATTGTCATACATTCTTTTTCCCTTCTATGAAGGATTAGCTCCTCAGTGGAGGGATTATATGGAGAAAAAAGAAATCAGATTTGTGAGACACTTCTTTTTGGCAAGTCTGTTACAGAAATAAAAGAAAGAACTTAGTCTATTTTATCATCTTCTTTAATAAGAACTGTTTAAGACTAAACAACCTCATTTTCTATTTTGTTTCTTTATTTCTCATACTGGAAAGATTTAATTAACACAATTCACTGCTGATGTTCCAGCTGTCTGATTTAATTTGAGTACAATGTATGATTGAACAACAAAGTATTAGTGTAACAACAATAACCAGTTGCCAAAGCTATAGTGATTATTGGTGTATGAACAAGCTGTATGACAGAAATTTCAGTTATGCAACAATGACAACAGGACATAGGCTATCTTTTAAAGCAAGATACTAGCAAGAATTAAATGTAAACATTGGCCTACTTCCAAGTTAAACTATTTATTCTTTATAAAAAAAATAAAAATGCTTATAGAATCATAAAGATATAGAGAGCAAAGATTTTCTCCAGGTGAGGCACATTATACACTTCTGAACTTAATGATTTCTGAACTTTCTTGATTGAAATAGAGAATTCAGGGCAATATACCGTAATTAAATTACAATTGTTATTGAAAAATATATCAAGAAACTAACTTTGAATGTGAATGTGTACATTACTGGGTAAAATGGCATCTTCTTAAGACAGTGAAGGATTCTCTCATATGGAAAGATCCTATAGAAATTTAATAGGAATGGATAACTTTGGGACATCTTATAGAATTTAACAGAGAGTTTTATGTGTGCTATAAAATCTGCAGAGTGTTTTAACAAAACGTGTAGAAATAATCTCATTCTCTATTACTTTCAGTGGGTGAAATCTTGACCCCGTTGAAGTCAATGGCAAAACTCCTACTGATTTTGGTGGGGCAGGATTTCAACCTACCGGGTTTTAGAGTAATTTTTATAGAACCCTACACATTTCTGTAGAACCTTATTAGTTTAATCCCGATTAAACCTGATAGGGTTTTTCCTGTAAGAGGTGTGTCCCTGGGAAGAGTCACCTCAGGAGAAGGAAGGCTGTGTTGATCTGTTTTCTTTGAAGTAACTAAGGCCCCAAAATTATGAGTTATTACTATTTAAGAATTCCCCAGATATCAAGACCTTTTAATAAAGATATAACAGAAGTCTGACAGCATAAAAACCCAAGGGCTAACAGCTAGATTTCTTCAACAGTCTGAGGAAATTCAGAGTTGCTGAGCCTTTCCGAAGAGTGTACCACTGGTGCAGCTAAAGAGACTTCCCTTTTTCACTGTCAGTGAATGAATTAAAAATCATACAACATTGATATCAAACACTGATGATATTAGATGATGTGCCAGACAGTAGTAAAACAGGAAGCTTGATGGAATCTAATATTATAATTAAAATGTATATAAAAGAGAAAAATTCAATATCTTCTATTGTTGTTGTAGACCTGTTGATCCCAGGATATGAGAGAGCCAAGGTGGGTGAGGACCAACTTCTGTTGGTGAAAGAGACAAGCTTTCAATCTGCACAGCTGAACAGCAAGTTTCACCAACAGAAGTTGGTCTAATAAAAGATATTACCTCTCCCGCCTTGTATTTCTTATAAAAGAGAAGTAAACAATAAGTAATAGAGCTTTGGCCAAAATATGGTAAACTTTAATTACAAGGTTTACCTCATAGGCAATCCTATTAGGAAATAAAGAGGTGGCATTCATATTGATTTCTTTTAGTTTTGTCATAAAGTGAATAAGTAATGCACTCATTTTCAATCAAGCATGCTTATTCTATCATGTTAGTGAAATACAACTGTGCTGAAAGAGGCAATCCACAGGATTAGCCTGGATCTAGGAACTTCACTACACAATATCTGGTGGGCAACCTGACACCATCGACTGTGGTCACCCTGGCTGTCACAATGGTCCTCCTGTGACTGTGTTTATAAGAACAACAAGGAGTCCGGTGGCACCTTAAAGACTAACAGATTTATTTGGCCATAAGCTTTCTGCCCACTTCATCAGATAAGGCAGAAAGCTTATGCCCAAATAAATCTGTTAGTTTTTAAGGTGCCACCGGACTCCTTGTTGTTTTTGTGGATACAGACTAACATCGCTATCCCCTGATACTTGTGTTTATAAGGACACTTGACTAGTGTGGAATAATCAGACATGTAACTATCTGGTTAATAATGCACAAACTCAGCTCAGCCATACTTGTACATACTACAGTTTTACTCTTGTTAAAACAAGGGGAACAGAAATGGAAAATGTATACAACTGTTCTGCTCTGCTGGAGAACAACAGTTCTTGAAGTGACTTTGCATTGTGTAATGGACTGTTAAAACAAGGTTAAAGAGTGTCAAAGTATATGGAAGATTTTATATAAATTATATGAACTTTAAACTGGACATTTCAGCAGCTAGCAGATTGTTTACAGAGAAACTACAACTTGAGCAAGCATAATGTAGGGAGCAGGGCATGGGCGGTCATGGCTAATGGCTAAAATCAGGAACCTTGAACTGAAGTTGTGGTCAGAGTCAGGAGTCAAGCTGAAGGTCAGAGCCAGAGTCAGGTACCAAGCCAGGGGTCAAAGCTGGAATCAGCATCAGGGGTAGTGCATAGGAGCAGACTTGGAGTGAGGCAGGAGAGGAGGAACAGGGAACAGATGGGCATCTGGAATAAGAACGACAGTAACAGGCTGGGAGGCAGGAACCAGGAATGGATGGGAAGGCAGGGCTCAGGAGTCAGGCAAGTAGGCAGGGTCCATTGTAATAGCCAACCAGAGATCCACCTAGTTGTTAAGAACTTCTCTTGCCTCTTTCTGGTTTAGGTAGTCCATGCCAGCCAATCAGTGAGTCTGGACATCTCCCCCAGTCAAGAGTTTCATGGGCAGGGCCCTATGTGAGCTAGAGTTTCACTGGGCCCCTTCTCTAGTGGTTCAGGTGAGCTGCTGGGTGGGTGCCTGGGGACTTACAGGCATGGGTACAAGGCCTGTAATCATTCTTTTTACCCCATTTCCTAAGGATGCCCTCCAGATGTTAGGGGGCCAGGTTTTCCATGGTGGGGTTTTGTGGAAGCCATTTACCAGGACAGGACTGAGTACATTCTCTGATGATTCCCAGAAGTGCTTTTCAGAACTGTTGCCTTCCCAATCCATGAGATATCAGAATCTATCCCACATGATTCTGGCATCAAGGATCTCGTGAACAACATACTCATTCAGGTCTTGAATATATGCTGACAGGGTGGTTGGGAGTGGTGAGGGAATGAGTTCTGAATGTGGATCTTCACAAGTGATATATGGAAAATTGGGTATATACAGAGAGAATGGGGTACATCGAGTTCAAAGGTGATGGGGTTAATTTGCCGGTGAACTCGGTAGGGGCCAGGTAACCGGTAGTCCAATTTACGAGATGGTCTATTTGTGTGTTGTTTTTCATCAAGAGCCATACCTTCTGGCTTACAAAATGGCAGGCCGCTCCTGTCGTTGATGGTCTGTATATTGTTTGCATTTCTTTTTGGCACCATCCAGGTGAACTTTTCGGTCATCTTGGGTTTGACATGTCTGTTGTATCCTGTCAAAGGCTGCTGCATTGTGGGAAGTTGCAGGTATCTCTGAGTAGAACCAAAGATGGAACCCATTGTGATGGGTTCCTGGGGTGCAACCTGAACTGTGGGACCACTGAGCCCTCTGTCCCACTAACCTGTGGTGCTGTGACAAGCTACAAACCTCTGGCAGATACTGCACTTACACAGACATCCACGGGTAAGGATACAACCAACTGAGTTACATGAATGCTTCTACCAGCCACTCATGAACCAATAATAGAGAGGCTCCAGTCAATTCCCCCCAGCTCCCCAGCCTTGCACCTGTGGAATATACCATCTTGCCCAGTCCACCCCAGTCCCTCGATGTGGAGAGAACACACACTAGCCTTTGCAACCTGAACTGGGATTTCCCAAAGACTTCAACCAAAACACACTATTTTAGGTAAAATATAAAACAGATTTATTAACTACAGAAAGATTTTAAGTGATTATAAGTAGTAAGTGTAAAGATCAAAATTGGTTACCTAACAAATAAAAGTAAATTCACAGTCACAGTTCTATAAACTAAACAGGATTTGAATCAAGAAGTGTCGCACCCTGATGGTATAAACAGGTCACAGATCTTCAATACACAGCCTGGAACTCTCTTCCAGCCCGGGACCACCCTCCCCAGTTCAAAATCTTTGTCCTCCAGAGTGTTTCCAGGTGTTGAGTTGTGGGGGGTGTAAGACCAAGTCATGATGTCACTTCCCCTTCTTTTATAGTTTCTTCCAGCTTGATGGAAAGATCTATGCTTGTTATGTGGGGGTTCACCCCCATTAGTCAAGCTGCCTCCATTGTCTACATGCTCTCTCTGAGAAGTCTCCATTGTATAGTTCCTGCCATAGTGGATTTTCTTTAATGGGCCATCAGCACGTCTGGCTACTCCATTGTTATACCTGAAAGGCTGGTTGTGGGTGTTCCCAACCTCACAACATATTTCAGTAACACACATATAGTTAAACTTCATAACTTCACATACATGATAGCACATACAATCCAACAGGATATTAATGTTCAACAGACCAAGACTTTTAAAATGATACCTCACAAGGCATATTTTGTATAAAACATAATCATATCACCATGGTGAATATGGGGGTGCCAGGGTGCTACTCTGAGGTACAGAGTTACGCAGCCTTTTTTTTTATTAAACATGGGTGTATTATTGCATACAAACTCTGTAGGAGGTGGCAGCAAGGACTAGTCATTCTGGTGGAAGCTTATGTAGCATCAAAGATACTGCTCCAGGATCTGCTTGGTTCTCTTTGCATGATTGTTTGTCTGAGGGTGATAGACAGAGGAAAAGCAGGAGCAGATGCCCAAAATACAAATAGAGTGTCATCAGAAGTGGGATGGAGGTTGAAGACCACAGTCTGAGATGATGCATTCCAGGAGGCCATGTAGATGGACAACTTAGTCCACCCACAGTTGGGCAGTTTCCTGAGAGGAGAGTAGGCCAGTACAGAGGATGAAGTATGCCATCTTTGGGAGGTGGTCCACTACTGTCAGAATGGTCATGGATTCAGGTAGATCAACTACAAAATCTAAGATGGTGACTCTTCAGGGGCCAGGTGGAATCTTGAGGGGTTACAGGAGTCTGAGATCTTTATTGTGTGGCATCTTGGAGTGGACACATATATTGCAAGAGGCCAGACAGGTACTGTAGCCCACATGCAAGGCCACCAGAAGACATGAGAGACTAGGTGCTGAGTTTTAAAACTGCCAAAATGTCCTGCCAAGGGGGATAGTCCTAAGAGTCCTGGGAGGGACATATATATGTCTTTTTAGATAGGCTACCCCATCTTAGATGTCGTGGGGTTCCTTTCTTATGACTTCCTGCTCATCAGGAAGGATCTCATGGACTGAGGCTTATCGTATGAAGGTGAGCAGATCTTGGTGGTGAGCCGTGTCCAGAAAATTATGAGGCTTGAGGATGCAGAAGATTTTAGGGTTCGAGTCATTTTGGTCAGTGTAATATTTGCCCTTCTGGGACAATGCGTCAGCCTAGCTATTTTTGGTTCCTGGATGAAAAAAGATTACAAAAATCAAAGCACAAAAAAGAATAAGGCCCACCAAAGTTGCTGGTTGAGATCTTTGGCCCTACACAGATATTCAAGTTTCTTATGACTGGTGTACACCTGGATAGGTACTGGACCCCTTCTAGATAGCAGTGCCATTCTTTGAAGGCTGTCTTAATTGCCAAGAGTTCTTTGTCCAAAATTTTGAATTTTGCTCCATGGGTGTGAGTTTCCTAGACTAAAAGGCTAATGAATGTGGCAACTGTTGAGGACTGTGCCTTTGGGGCAGCACTAATTTGATTGCCAAGTTGGAAGCATCTGCTTCAGTGATTGAAGGCTTGCATGATGTCAGGGTGGACCAATATAGGAGTGGTGGTAAGTGCAAGTTTTAGTTGCTCAAAGGCCTGCTGGGCCTTGGGAAACAAGAGGAACCTGGTGTTTTTGCGGAGCAGGGCAGTGAGAGGAGCAATCCACTCTGAGAACTTCAGGATGAACCACCACTAGAAATGGTGTAGTTCATGAACATTACATGGTGCTCCTAACTTAAGGACTGCCTTTACCTTGCACAGGTCTATTTCAATACCAGCAGGAGATAGGATGAACCCTAGGAATTCTACAGAGGACTGATCAAAGGCACATTTTTCTAGCTTAGCATAGGGTCCATGTTA
The DNA here is from genome assembly GCA_003942145.1 of Platysternon megacephalum. Classification (NCBI taxonomy): domain Eukaryota; kingdom Metazoa; phylum Chordata; order Testudines; family Platysternidae; genus Platysternon; species Platysternon megacephalum. Next base: position 699,171 of record QXTE01000033.1, read on the forward strand.
GTTTAGACTCTTCAGGACAGAATGGACATGCATGGTGTGTTGTTCAGAATTGTCTGAAAAAATAACTATGTCATCCAGATATACTACCACATATTGGTCTAGAAAATGCAAGAGTACATCATTAATAAAATGTTAGAATGTTAGAAGCATGTTTGTCAAACAACAGGGCATCATGAGATATTCAAAGTGATAGTAATGCATTTGAAAGGCGGTCTTCCATTCATCCTCGCTCTAACATATGCTAAGTTGTATGCCCCACCCCAGAGGTGTAGTTTTGTGCATACCCAGGCAGTGCTCACATGGTCCATTACTCGGGGCTCAATAGTCCACACATAATCAGAGGCTTCCATCCTCCTTTTTAACAAAGAAGACTGGCACCCTGGCAGATGAAGTGGACTTACGAATAAAGCCCTTGCCTAGGTTCACCCAAAGGAAGATGCATAGTGTGGCTAGTTTGGGCTTGGACATGGCATATATATGCCTGAACTGAATGTTTGCCCTTGATTGTAGCTCAACTGTGCATTTGTAATCCTGCTGGGGGGGCAAGGTTTGATTTTGGTTTTGGTTGGCTGGTTTGTTTGTTTGTTTTAAGACATCCTTGTAGTCTCTGTATTTGGATGGAAATCGAGGACAAAAATAGTGGGTGGCTTTGCCTAGTCAGCTCCCTGGCATATGACTGCTGGGGAACTACTGCACACTGCCCATTTCCTGGGGTCAAGCAGTGCTGCTGGCAGAATTCTGAGAAAAATTCAACTTTCAGTTCATGCTAGTTGATAAGGTGGTGTTTGGATGGCCAGCCATGAGATCCCCACATGTCCCTCTGATCTTGGGTAATGGATAGCATGAACTGTAGGGCTCAATGCCCTTGGATAGCAATCTTAAGGAGAACAGTTTCCATGGCCAGTGGTCTGGAGGATAAGGGGGACCTGTCAATCATCTCTAACAGGTCTGGAATGGACTTGGGCCACGTGGAAATCTACAGTGCCCAGGCTGCTTCTGCATCAATGAAGTTATCTGCTGCGTCCAAGTCAATGAGGCCTGCTGTGGGTGGAGTAGTTGCGATTCATAATGCAACTGGTACTTGTAGGTGCAGTGCATGTGAACAGAAGAGAAGCTGGCGTGCGTTTCTTTCAAGACCTTAGTTCAGGTGTTAGGGGGATGCACAGTTAGCCCCCTTTATCAAGCCTGGGCTGCTCATTTCCTGGATACCTTTGGACTGGATTCCTTGTGGGGCAACTGAAAATGGCATGGCTCAGCTTGCCACAGTAGTAATGCAGATTAAGACATGAGAGGTGCTCTCTTCAGGGGTGAGTTGCCAGGTTTAGGTTTATCTGAATCAGCTCAGCTGGTGGGGCAGAATCTGATAGTGCAGTGGTTCTCAAACTTTTGTATTGGTGACCTCTTTCACACAGCACGCCTATGAGTGTGACCCCCCCCCCAATATATTAAAAACACTGTTTTTATATTTAACACTATTATAAATGCTGGCAGCGAAGCAGGGTTTGGGGGTGGAGGCTGACAGCTCACGACCCCCCCTCTAATAAGCTCGCAACCCTCTGAGGGGTCCCAGTTTGAGAAGTCCTGCGATAGCAGGTCTTGACTCAGGCCAGCTCATCCATAACCTCATCCCACAAGCCCCATCTAAACTGATATAACTGGGTTCCCTCATTACATTCTGTATCCAATATGAGATGATGGGAGTGAGCTATGTAGGAAGTGACTGTGCCCAACCCCTGTTGGCGTTTCCACAGGATGGCCTCAGCAGAGTAGGCATGGTTGGGTCATCAAAGACCATTAATGTTGCCTACTGGAAGGCATTCCAGTTGGATAGTATTGGACTGTTAACTTCCAACAGGAGAGAGTCTCAGTCCAACTGTCAGCAAGCTGATTACCAGGCTACCTTGGTATGGTTGGAAGCATGTCTGTGGTCAAAGCAAGAACAAGAGGAGGCACTGATTCATGAAGCCTGGGAATTTGGAGCAACTTCCATCAAAGCATTCAGGCAGAGGGATAGCAGCTCCCAGCTCAGGTGACAGTGTAGGTGGACAGACCCAGAGCATAGCATTCACTGTGTGGAGTTGCAGGACTTGTTTCTGAAACACCTGATTCTCAGTGGTCAGATGCACATTCTGCACCTGCAATCATGTAGAGACCAGGGTGGTTGGTCAGATTTAGGAGTCTGGAACCAGAGCTGGTGACAGAGTCAGAAGTCAAGTCCAGGGTCAGAGCTGGAGTCAGAGTCAGGTGCCAAGCTGAAGGTTGGGCCAGAGACAAAATCCAGTGCCATGCTGAAGATCAGAGCCGGGGTCAGCAACAGGCTAGGGCAGGGGTCGGCAACCTCTGGCATGCGGCTCGCCAGGGTAAGCACCCTGGCGAGCCGCGTGCCAGAGGTTGCCGACCCCTGGGCTAGAGCATAGGAGCAGAGACCTGGAGTGACACAGGAAAGCAGGAACAGACAGGGGGATCTGGAATAGGAAGGACAAGAACCAAGAACAGGCAAGAAGTCAGGGCTCAGGAGTCAGGCAAGTAGGCAGGATTCATAGTAACAGCCAGCCAGGCATTAAACTAGACAACTCTCTGTGCCTCTTTTTGGTTTTAAGTTGTTCATCCCAACCAATTGGCCGTGTTGGATGTCTCCCCCAAACAGGAGCTTCATGGACAAGGCCCTCTGTGAACTAGAGATTCACTGGCACCCTTCTCCAATGGTCCAGGTAAGCTGCTGGCTGATGGCCATGGTCTGAACACTTTCTGCGTTCCAGGCCCCCACTCCCTAACACATGACTTCAAAATTGGTCAAGGGATGGACCACAAAGGGGTGCATGGAAAGCAACTTGTGGAGGTAAGTTGCTGACTATAGCAAACGAGCCAGAGTTCAAAGTATGTCCCAAGATGGTTTACCAACAGTTATGGCCTAACTTGTCTTACACTCTGGTATGACACAAAGAAACTGGAAAATTCCAAACCCAGTTGCAATAACTCAAAAGCTGATGTCTTGTTCCCTGATTGGACGCAGAGAGAGGATGACTTTCATTTTGGCTGGACATTTCAAATCTTCAGAAGTATGGATCATCATCTGATTGGTCCATGCCAGCATCTCTAAGAAGAGGAACTAAGTTGGACCCCCTCCCCTCCCAGCAAAAACAGGATTAAAATGGCCTGTCTCCTGCAGCCCATCACTTCTTGAAAGTCAAAAACACCTGGACCTAGTTCCTGAGCTGGCCACCTGGGAGGCCTGGTGACATCAAATATCTAGCTTGGATAGGCACATTTAACTGTCTCTATTTTCCAGCAATTCAGGTTGCCCACTAGCACTTCAGGAAAAGACTGTAGTCGTGATCATCCTTCACTCCACCTGTGTTTGCCGTGTCAACTCCTACTGTGAACAATAACTGAGATGAACGCTGATGGCTGAGCAAAGATCTGGTGATAAGTAACACACAGACTTTCACTTGGGTGATGACCCAAATCAGTCAACTGACTACTTCCTGAAACTAAATACCTAATTAGAAAGAAAGCTTATATGCTTATGTATGTGTTTTACAGATGGTCACAGAGTTACACTGTATGTCTTTAAAAACAACAAGGAGTCCGGTGGCACCTTAAAGACTAACATTTATTTGGGCATAAGCTTTTGTGGGTAAAAAACCTCACTTCTTCAGATGCAATTAACACGGCTACTTCCTAATACTGTATGTCTTTGTTTTGTAACAGGTTCCAATCAAGACTGTTATAAAGTAACTTTAAAACTGAACAAGTTACTGTTGTTAACTAATATTGTAGACCTGTATATGTGTCTACCATAGTTAATGGTTTCATACTGCCTTTCAAGTCTTAGGTGTATACAGACACAAAATACAACCAAGTGTGCTAGCTTCTTGTACTACATGCTATACAGGCTGTCATAAATGTAGGAGTTTATTTTAGGTAGTTAACAGTGTTAGTCAGATCCTGGAGCTATTAACATTAATTGGGAAATAGGTTAAAAAAAGAATTGACTACTATTGATCTATAGGAAAGGAGACCTTGGTGAATTGGCATGTAAGTAATTGACCACATTGTTTTGTGATCTAGCTTTGGATTGCTTTTCCTCTGTGTGAGCAACCCCACAGTTGATAACCAATTGGCACATGTGAGGCCCTATTCTGAGGGACTCAAGTCAAAAATCTAAACAAGTCACCTTCCCATGATAATAATTGAGTATGTGTTATTTTCTACTGTGGTTATGTAATGTGATTTTGAAAAGAAACATTTACTTACTTTAACTACGGTTCTTCTAAATGTGATGCAGACGTGTATTCCAAGTAGGTGGGTGCACGCCCCGCATACCAGAGCCGGAGACTTTTGCCTAGCAGTACCCATAGAGGGATGGCACTCATGCTTTAGCCTCTCCCTGGCTATATGAGGCGTGCTGCCCCAACACCCCTCTGTTCCTTCGCATCCAACGTACAAGGGGAGACTCTGATGCAGAGGGGATGGAGGGTGGGTCATGGAATACACATCTGCGTCACATCTTAAAAAACCAGTGACAGTAAATAACCATTTCTTCCTCGAGTAGATTCAGACATGTATTCCAATTGGTGACTAGCGAGCACTACCCCCATCCAGAGGCAGGGCATGGAGTCTACCTGAGCAAGGATCACAGGACTGCTCTGACATTAACATCCACTGTGGAAGCAGTGATCATGTAATGGTTCATAAAGGTATGCACGGACGACCATGTGGCTGCCCTACAAATGTCCAATATGGAAATGTCATTGAGGAATGCCACCAACATTGTGTTCTCGTTTAATGCACCCATATCTGTTGAGGAGGCATAGCCGATACTATCTTGCATGCAGTCTTGATGCAAAGTGTTATCCATCTAGAGATGGTCTGCGCAGAGACTGCTTGACTCTTCATGTGGTCCGCATATAAGACAAACATGAAAGGTGAAGCATAAAACTGTTCCAATTCAGTTCAGATAGATATTAGATGCTGTATAGCCTTCTAGCATATGGAGACATTGCTCCTCTGGTGAGGAATGCGGCTTGGGGAAAAACTACAGGCAAATATACCACCTGGTTCAAGTGAAACAGAGATCACCTTGGATACGAACTTCAGGTGTAGTCAAAGCGTAACCTTGACCCTGGAGAACTGCATATAAGGAGGCCCAGCCACTAGGGCCTGCAACTCTCACGCTCTCCTGGCACAAGTAATGGCTATCAAGCATGCAGTCTTTTGAGACAGGAGGGACGGTGGTCAGGAAGAAAGGGGCTCAAATGGAGGCCCCATTAGAGCCACTAAAACCGTATGAAAAACTTCTGTCTCACCACACTGGCTAACAAGAAGCCATAAAAGCAGTTTCCTTAGATATTTCAGTCCTTGTATCACCACCAAAACACTAGACTTACAGATGAGTGGTTCTTTAAAACCAATCTCAAACAACAAAAGGTTCTTCTGATCCCAAAGGACCAGCCACACACCCAGGTCAATATATATATATAACTCAGATCTTACCCAATAATCACAGTTGCCAATCCTTTAGTATTTAAAATCTAAAGGTTTATTTATAAAAAAGAAAGTCTCTGGTTGCTTCCAAATCATTGGAAGCAGGGGCGGCTCCAGGCACCAAGCACATGCCTGGGGCAGCAAGCCACGGGGGGTGGCCTGCCGGTCGCCGTGAGGGCGGCAGTCAGGCAGCCTTCGGTGGCATGCCTGCGGGAGGTCCGCCATTCCCATGGTTTTGGCGGCAATTCGGCGGCGGGTACGCCGAATCCGCGTTACCAGCGGACCTCCCGCAGGCATGCCGCCGAAAGCCGCCTGACTGCCATGCTTGGGGTGGCAAAATACATAGAGCCGCCCCTGATTGGAAGATCCTCAGTCCATTGGTTAGAATGTTCCCATTAGTATAAGTCCATAGTCCAGAAGCTGGAGCATGACAGAGGCAAAATGCAGGTGTTTCCAGGGCCTTTTATAGCTTCTGCCATGTGGAGGGAAACCCATTGTTTCAAACAAAGCCCTCAGCACAGCTAGTGGAAAAGCATAGGTGACAAGATAGTGTTTGGAGTCACATGTCCATGCATGATTCCACCTAGACACAGTATAAGCCATTACCTATACCTCAAACAGCATGTTCACAGGAAAGTCCATTCAGAGTAGATGGGCATCTTTCATTGTGAGTTAAATCTTCTTTTGATGGGCCACTCAATTTGAACAGTCCTTCCAAGATGTGCAGGCTAAATACCTTGTGGGCGTTACCCCAGGAGCAAACATTTGAAACCCAGTGTGGCAAAGTACCTCCTTCTCCTCAGCAAGCTCAGTCCTTTTTAGCCTTGGAGACGGAGGCTTGGCAAGGCAAACCCTCGTAGGTAGCACAGGGTCTGGTTATTCCTTCCCTCAGTCAGTCCCTTGCTCTTGTTTTTCTCCCCCCCTGGGGACAGAGTGCAGCCTTCCTGGCCGGAAGGGTTCAGAGCTTTGCTGCACCTACCTTACTGGCAGCTTCCCTGCTTCTCTCACTCTTTTTCCCCCCCCCTTCCACGCCGGGGAGGGTTTAAAAAGGTCTTCAGCAGTTGGAGCCAGCTGAACCTAATTAGTTCCCTGGTAACCCTTTTCCAGCTGAACCTTATTTCCCCCTGGTTATCTCTCCTCAGTGGATTGGGAGAGGTTTTTTATCCCCCTGGGACTACTTACTACCCCCCCTTTGTAGCTGTTTGTCCTGGGTTTGCCACACCAGGTATAGAGCCAATACTCATTTTTGTATTTAAAGCTATGATACATGCATATAATTAGCATAATCATATTCAGCAAATCATAACCTTTCCATAGACACCTTACTTGACAACTTTTGTACAAGATTTGTTGCAAATATATAACAGTGGTTGCAACAATGATCTACATGGTCATATTTAAGCAGATAACGTCACAGGTCCCATGAGCCAAGGACCACATGGAAAACCTCTTCCAATTTGCCAAGTAGGCTGTTCTAGTGGAAGGTTTCCTACTGTTAAGTAGGACCTGTTGGACAGCCTCCGAGCAATGCCCTTCCTCCTCGTTCAGCCATGCAGTAGCCACACCATAAGGTGCAGGGAACTGGTCGTCGTATGCTGGGTGCAAGTGTGATTCTGGGTGAGGACATCAGGAAGGAGAGGAAGTGGCATGGGAGGCTGAACCTACAGCACAAGGAGATCCAAGAACCAGTGCTGCCTTAGCCATGCCAGGGCAATGAGGAGGAGTCTGGCTTGATCCGCCTTGGCCATGACCTGGGGAAGGACTGTGAAAGGAGGGAATGCATACAACAGAGTTGACTTCCAGCTTCAGTGGAAAGTATCAGAGAGGGAGCCCGGGCTGGGCCCCTCTCAAGAGCAGACTAGGCAACACTTTCTGTTTTCCCTTGTCACAAAGATGTTGATCATGGGGATGCCACGTAGTGAACATCATCTGAAGAACCTTCGTCTTTAAGGACCACTCCTGACTCAAGGAGAAAACCTGTTGAGATAATCTGCAAGATGGTTCTGGACCTCTGGTAAGTGGACTGCTATTGGGGTGATGTCCTCTTTGATACAGAACTGCCACAGGTTGATTACCTGCAGGCAGAGTGCTCTGGAATGAGCTCCCCCTTTTTTGTTCATATAGTATATCGCAGTGGTATTGTCCGTGAGTATATGAACCACTGAATTCCTGATCCAATCCTGGAAGGTATGACACATGTTGTGGATGGCTTGAAGTTCCAAAACTTGGTGTGGCCTCCTGTTCTGACCACAGATCCTGCACTTGCAGCAAGTCAGGATGCACTCCCCCAACCCAGAAGGGACACATTGGTAACCTCTGACTTAGTGGGAAAGGGCTGAGTGATGGGGACCCGTTGGCACACATTGTGTGCAGACTCCCACCAGCACAAAGATTCCATGCCTGATGGAGGAACGCAAAGCAACCTGTCTAGAGAATGCAGGGAAGGGGCATAAATTGTACCGAACCACATCTGAAGAGGACAAAGACATAACCTGGCAAGATGGAACATCTGGGTACAAGTGGATGTGTGGCCCAACAGGCTCAGGCACATGTGGACTGCCGTGGATGGTTGTGATTGCAAACTGAGGAATAGCTTTCAAATAATCTGGAAGTGGTTGGTCAGCAGGAATGCCCTTGATGTCATGGAATCTAACAGGGCCCCAATGAACTATATTTGTTGAATGGAGGATAAAGTTGACTTGACGTTGTTTAGAATGAGTACCAAATGGTCGAGCAAACATAGCATGCTGTCAAGATGGGCAAGAACCTCCTCTCTGGAGTTGCCCTTCAGCAACCAGCCATGAAGGCAAGGGAAGATATGGATTCCCTTCCTTCTGAAATACTCCATGACCACCATCATGCATTTGGTGAAGACTCAGGGGGCAGAAAAGAGACCAAATGGGAGAACCGTGTACTGAAACTGATGGTCTCCTACCATGAAATGAAGATACTTCCTGTAACTTGGTAGAATGGCCACATGAAAGTAGGTGTCTTGAAGGTCCAGAGCAGCAAACCAATCATTCTGAGACAAAGGAGGAGAGCTGATGAGGTTCCAAATGGACACTAAATATCTGATGAACTTGTTGAGTCTGCAAAGGTCAAGGATGGGCCGCATCCCACCCTTGGATTTTGGTATCAGGAAATACCAGGAGTAGAACCCACGACCGCATTGTTCTCATAGAACCTCCTCCACCACTCCCAGCGCTATCAGAGAGCTGACCTGCTCAAAGAGCAGTATCTTGTGAAAGGAGTTCCTGAAGAGGAACAGGGTGAGGGTGATGAGTTTGGCATGGATTGGAACTGGATGGCGTAGCCCAATCTGACAGTGTCTAGGGGACAGGTCCTGCTCCTGGAGCAGCACCTCCAGATGAGGAAGTTGTGGTGGCTCCACAGGCAGGGGAACAACATGTGTCTGAACTTGTGTCTGGTCCACACCCACCAATGCCACATGAGCAGGGGACCTTGCTCTTGACTTCAATGATGAGCGAGACCTCCGAGAGTGAGGAGCCTCCCACTGTGCCCAAGGCTGCCACTGGTATGGATAAGGCATTGGTGACCTATAGGTGCTGGGCCAGGGACCTCCATCCTGGCCTTGAGGTGCATGCCAACCTTGATAGCTGTAGCAGTCCACCAGGGACCAGCAGACTCTCTCAGGTGAAGTTGTCACAGGCCCAAGGACTCCCTCCCTCAGGGGGTCCCGTGGGGAGGCAAATTAGCATTGTATGTTGCTAACGTGGTTGCAAGCATTGCAAGGCATTTAAGGGAGGGTCAAAGGTATGTGAGTGTGAAGTGGAAGATTCCTTTGCAGGTTGTGAGAGGCCAAAGGGGGAAGAAGGAAGAGAGCAGAGAACGGGTTAACTCGACACTTCAGCGAGCTCCATCTGAAGATAAGATGCTGGCCCCAGTCCAAGGCCATGGGCTCGACAAGAAGTTTACAGCTGCATTCACATCTACCCAACCCCGGCCAGCCGTGAGAAAAGGAGAGCTGAGCTGAGCAGGGCTGCAGAGATTGCAAAACGAGAGAGACGGCGAAGGCCAACGGTGGGGAAAACAAAAGTCTCTGGAGCCGGTGTTTTTTGGGAAAGCCGAGGAGGCCACAGCAAGCCGGTTTGGACTGGTACAAAGAGCACCAGGAGCAGAGGTCCCTGAACGAAATACCCCCAAAAGAACCCAGGACTTAAAAACCCTTCTGAGAGCCAAAGCAAGTTGGAGATCACAGCAGACGCTGGACGACCCGTGCAAAGGACAAGAACTCCCATCCACCCTTCGCCCGTCCCTTCTTATGTTACACCCGGCTTGGCCAGCCTCGGGTAGCGTGGGTGTGAGTATGAAAGTGGGTTAGAGCTTGGGGCACTAACACTTTGCTTTTTCCTTCCTCTGAGTGACGTGGGGGATCCCCAGCACTCTATGCTGTTATTTTATTATTTTATTAATAAAGCTTTAAAATTCAGACACTTGGTGTGCTCTTCATCTCCTCCCCTAAAGATCCTCCGGTCTCAGCCTGATCACCTGACGCCACAGGCAGATTGGTAACATAAATCTGTCATAAAATGGAGCAGGAGAATGAGGAGCTCAACTCTCAAGCAGAGGAGTCTCGGGACCTCAGAGACATGGGCGGGGGGGGGGAAAATCCAGAGGGAGCCAATAGGCGATCTGACTCATCCATAGCCCGGCACGAGGTCAGGTTCAGCGCTCCCATAGTAGCTGGCACCACTGGTACCGAAATGATTGGTGCCACAGGCAAGGTTGATCCTGGTGTAAGTTTCAGTACCGGAGCCCCTGCGTGCCTTGATGTTGAGGGTGGCAACAACCTCCATGGAACCATTTGCGGGGTCGATTTTGTTGGTGACGAGGAAAAGCCAACTACCAAAGAGCCTTGTACTCTCTGGTATCGTGTCCCATACCAACTCTCAGAAGAGGTGCTTTGTGGTGCAGTGCTGAAACTTCAGCAGCACTTTCCAACTAGGGTCCCATTGTGGGTGCCAGCCTTGCAAAGTCCTGGACAAGCAGCGAGGATGGAACCGAAAGGTACAGCAGGTTCACCGCAGTCTGGTATCCCAAAGTCACTGATACTGTTGGTACTGACATCATTCCCATCGGTACTGGACTCAATAGATGCCCAGAGACCAGAACCAGAGTCAATAATACAGGGTGTCTGCCTTCCCTACCCTGTACCGATGGAGGGTCAGAAGCACCCACACCATCCTTTGTGCCAGAACCAGTACCATGTTGGGCTGTGCTCTTCTTACAGGAGGCAGAAGAGTTGCCCCAAGACCAGGGGCGCTCTCGATTGATCTTATGCGACTTCTTCTTTGGAGCCAATGACGGAGAACAACTCCTGCGCTTCTTCAAAGAGGTCCCTGCCCTGGAATGGGAGTTTGGAGCACTTTCTGAGCCAGAGGGCAATTTGAGGCCTGAGGAAGGCCTCAGTACTGGGTCAGGCCTCATTGCCTGCTCAAGCAGGTGCTGCTTAAGACAAAAGTCCCACACCACCTGAGTTGCTTCTTGAATCATCTGCAGATCAAGCAATACTCCTTAAGGTGGCTTTGCCAAGGCAGAGCAAGCACCATGCGTGGGGGTCACTCCACACAAAGGGCAATGCTCAAACCCCAGTGACAGCATCCCTGGTGAGCACTACCACAACTTTTAACTAAAACTAACTAATTATTAACTATATACAACAAACTAGGCTAAGATATAAATTTGCAAGTCTGTGAAGCAACCACTGCACAAAGCTCCAACTGCAGCTGATGGGCAGTAAGAAGGAACTGAGGGGGATTGAGACGCCACCGCTTCATATAGCCAGAGGAGGAACTACAGGCACAGGACACGAGCGCCACCCCTCTACAAGTAATGCTAGGCAAAAGTCTCTGGCTCCATCATGCAGGGCGCGCACACACTTACTTGGAATACATGTCTGCATCTACTCAAAGAAGAAACTAAATGGTTATATCAATGAATTTTCTAATTTATGTAGCCAAATCATAGTCCAATACCATTTTTGCCTTCTTATATGCTATACTATTATAGTTGCTATTGTTAAGGATATTTAATAAACTTTAAAACTAATTTCAACTGAGTCATTTTTTTAGCTAAACAATTGAAATTAAAAGAACTCTAAGAAAGGTGGTATGGGGAATCAGTTAAGCAGTTGCTTAACAAAGGTTTATTTTATACCTCATCTTTCTTACATCCTTCTAAAAAACAAAACACTTTTAAGGCCACTTTCAAGGCGACATCCAACAGAGATTCTCAAAGCACTTTACAAACATTAAAGCATTTAGCTTCATAACACTTCTGTAAGGTGGGAAGCATAACCATTTCCAATTTGCACACGGTGTAACTAAGGCACAGAGGTGAAATGGTTTGTCAAAGGTTACACATCTGGCAGAGTTGAATAGAATCCAATTTTCTTCTTCTTAATGTACCTCCAATAGTGTCTGATAGTGCAGTGTATACTTTTAAGGCGAGTGCAAAGGGAAGAAGATAAGATCTTTGCCCTTAAGAGTTTAGAACCTAAATAGAAAATGTACAGCTGTAGGCTGCAGAATGAAAAACAACAACAACAATAATCCCAAAGTGAATAATTGTGACAATAATGGTGGAGGCTCAGTTTTAAAAATTAGGCCTGATAATTTAAAATAGTGTCACTATTAGAATTGAACAAATAAATAATTTGTCTGATGAATCCTGCTTTTTTTCCTATTTGAAAATTGTCTACAAGCAGCTAGTGATTTTCATTAATGCATTCATTATTCAAATTATTTACATAATTATTGCAAATAATTCTGGGTTTGTAGATTGAGCAAATTGTTGCAAATATTTTATATTTAAAATTCAAAAGATATTGGCTAGGTCATGTGGGATTGCTTCTGTTCCCTGATTGGATTAATGTAACACTTAGACTTAGGTTTGCAGCATATTTGAACTTCAAAAGTTACTTTCCCTGAATAAAAACAATGAGGAGTCCTTGTGGCACCTTAGAGACTAACAAATTTATTTGGGCATAAGCTTTTGTGGGCTATAACCCACTTCATCAGATGCATGGAGTGAACAATACAGTAGGCAGGTATAAATATACAGCACATGAAACGATGGGAGTTGCCTTACCAAGTGGGGGGTCAGTGCTAACGAGGCCAATTCAATCAGGGTGGATGTGGCCCATTCCCAACAGTTGACAAGAGATTGTGAGTATCAACAGAGGGATTTTTCCCTGAATGTTTCCTGAAAACTTGCTGTTTCAGCAATCATTTATTCAAGTGAATATTAAAGGAATGTGAACACAAATGGCTGTTCACACAACCAAAGCAAATTTGATATTTCTAGCAGAGTGAATATTTGCAAGCAGTTTTTCTAGAAATTCATGCAGCTCTGGTTATAATATTGTGTTTGGGACAATTACTGTAGAATATCCTGCAGTAAAGTATTTTATTGTAATGCAGATAGCACTGTATAAATCTCTTATGACTACTGACACATTAGCAAAACCTTGTGTACATTTGAGTGGAATGCTATGGTTCTTCCCATTTTATAGGTATTCCATAAACTGGACATGTTTGCCCTTACGACACCAATGGCAAACTGGTTTATTTACAAAGGTTTTATTTATTTTAGAATGCCTTAGTGTTAGTGAATGATTACACTACCTACTCCTGGGAGAACTCTGTGCCAAATAAATTAAAAATTCTGCGTACAATATTGCAAAATTCTGCAAATTTTATTTATCAAAATAACACTATTTAATCAAGCCCGTTTCCATTAATTTGGTAATTTATTTCAAAATACGTGTCAGCAAGTAAGTCTGTAACAATACAGACACACAAACATTCCCCCAGGAGTAGAGAGTTAAAGAAACCCCTATGACAATCCAGTTCCTGTTTCTCCCCTGCTCTGCTCCTGGCCCCTGTTCCACTCCCGGCCCCGCCCCCAGCTGTGGCCCCCTTATCCCTGTCCGTGTCTCCCCATTCTGGAACCACGGCCCTGCTCCTGGCCCTGGGAAGGAGGGGGAGTGGTAAGGGGGGCACGAGGTAAAAAGTTTGGGGACCACTGCTCTAAGTAGTATTCTCACTAAAACAGGCACAAAGTCTTCATCATACCTTGTAACCTGGTTCTTCTAGGTCTCTAGGTAGTTTTCTCACTAAACCAGGAACAAAGTCTTCTTCATCCCTTGTAACCAGCTTCTTTTCAAGATTGTTTAAGATATTGGCTGACTTTACTGCACAGCGATCATGTCCCTCTAGTGATTTGATTGTCTCATGAAAAAGTGTCATGTTTGCATGGATAAAAGCAAGCCAGAGTTTGGTACATGGGTCTTCAAATATTTTTTTAAGAACTTCTGGACACTTTTCGTCTGACAAGTAAAATGACTTCAACGACTCATAAAGTTAAAGGATCCTCTGTAAAGCAGGTAATATCAACAGCCATCTAACATCACTGTATCCATTACACTCTTGTCCCACATACTCACAAAAACTTTTCAGTCTTTCCACACAAACAGTGAATATATGAAAATATCCAAAAATCTTAATTAGAATGCTCTCAACATCTACTGGGATTGTATCCCTTGCTGTTCAGGCATAGTTGTGCACGATGTGAGCAAAGCATCCAAGGCCTACCACTTCCCCTTTAAAGCTTGTTTTTACTTTGGTGTGTAAATTTTCTTTTTCCACGTCTGTATATGCTGCCAAAGTTTGTGTTTGTATTATCTTCTGAGAATGCCACATACTTATTCATAATATTTTTATTATCTCAGCTGCAATAAGTTCTGATGTCCCTCCCTCAGCAAAAGTTCAACAAAATCCACAAATTAGTTTGTACACACGAAAAACCTTCATAAACCTTGAAATAGTAAACCAAGACAGGAAGCAATTTTATGTCTGTGATTCGATACGTTTGCAGCCACTGACACATATTCAACATCTTTCAGCTTGTCAATTAGTTCATCATTTGCCCATGGAGCAAAAACAATTGCAACTATTGCTTCACACTTTGTCAGGGCACACAAGAATTTTGGGTTTCTGAATTTTTTTATTTAAATTGGAAGTACAGTCCATTAATCTGAAACTGTGATTATATCTAATAGTACGATATGCATATATTCCTTCTTGGCAAAGCAAAGTCATACTCACTGTGTTTGCTCAACTTTTGTGAAAAAATTTGGTAACAGAAGTTGAACTAGCATGTGTTGTCAGAGCAGCTTTGTGTTTAATGGCACCTTCCTGTTCTTTTATAGATGTCCTGTCTCCACTCAAAATGGAAAATACTGCCTGGCATATTGAATATAATACAGATGTTTCTTTTCCAGTTGGTCATAAATATGGAAAATCCTTTGGAAGCTGGGTTGTTAAAGCAGCATTTATGCTTTTTCGACAACTCCATTTTCACTTTACACTGAATCTCAATTGTGTTCTATGTCATATAGCATTCAGCCATCGTCGTAGCTATGGCAACTGCAATAGTGCTGCACCATCTATATCATAGCTAATAGTTTAATAATAACAATAGAAATGTTCTGGATATTTCTAACTATTTATGCATTGGACATATTAACCAAATAACCAACATAGGATAGGGTATTCACATCACAACAGTATTCGGGGACGAGTTTTGTGAACCGGGGACTCTTCTGGGGACGTTGTTTGCCTAGGGATACAGTACCTCAGTCAGGGACTGTCCCCAGAAAACATGGACCTATGGTCACCTGCCAGGGCAGGACCTGCAGCTCCTGCTCCCAGCTCAGCGGGTTGCTGTTTCCCACTGGAATCAGGCAGGCTTGAGATGCTGCAGAACAGAGCTGCCCCGTATCTGGCTGGCAGTCCTGATGCCCGTCTGGTGGGGGGGTCTAACGTGGAGCCGCTGCCCGGGTTAACGTCACACCCCCGAACTCGAGAGCAGGCGCGCGCCTGGGCTGAGATTAGAAGGGCCGCTACCACGTGCACGAAACGTTCTTGTTCTCTCTTCCCCCTCCCTCAACCCCCCTTCACCAATGGGGCAGCGGCCCAGACGCTGCGCTCTGGAGGGACTAGGCGCGTGCTCCACTTGCAACCCTCCCTAACAGGGCAGAAAGATTCCAAGGCGCGAAAATATCGCGCAGGCGCACAAGAGAGACGAACTGGCCCGGACCGCACCGTTCGCCTCCAAAACATCCCCCCTTGCCGTTACGTGATGACGGTTTGCGTGTCGCCGGCCGGGCTTGCGTGTCGCGTACATACACACACGCACAGAGTCCGTCCAGCTCGTGCCTCCTCCTGGGCTATTGCGCTCGGGGCTGTTCTCAGTGGGGGCGGAACGGACGCAGGATCCCTCCTTCCCGCGGGCTCCACCCCCACCCTCGGCTCGCTCGGGACCGTAGCGCCCCGGCCCCTCCCGCCCGGAGCGCGCGCCGCCTCCTCGTGCTGGACAATAGCAGTGCCGAGTGTGTCTCACCCAAAGCGGCCCCCCGGGCACCAGCGCCCACCTCCATGAGCGGTGCCCGGACGGCCCGGCTGCGGGGCTAGCAGCGACAGCGGCTCCCTCTGGCAGCAGAGACAGCGGTGCTCGGCCCGGGACTCGCCGTCTCCTTCCTTGACAGCGTTCAACTGCCGGCTCTGTTTCCCCGCCCCCCTGCGGCGGCTGCTGCTTAAGGACCCCTGCGGGCTCCGGGGAGGAACCGGCCCGCCCAGACGCAACTCTTGGGGGGCGGAGGAGGGGGGAGCCCGGGGCCCGGCCAGACCCGACGCCGGGGTCGAGGGGGGAAGGCGGAGCCGGGCCCCTCTGTGTTTGAATTGCGGGGTTTAGCTCTTCTGGCACGTTTGCCGCCCCCCCATTGCGCTGCGGCGATTCCCGGTGCAGGCAGGTGCGGCGGCCGGTGCCCTGGCGCGGCTCGGAGCGTAGAGGCTCTTCAATGGAAGTATGTTACCAGCTGCCGGTGCTGCCCCTGGACAGGCCGGTCCCGCAGCATGTCCTCAGCCGCAGAGGGGCCATCAGCTTCAGCTCCAGCTCCGCGCTCTTCGGGTGCCCCAACCCCAGGCAGCTCTCTCAGGTAAGGCCCCCGCCGCCCTCGCAGAGCCGGCTCGGTGACCACCCGGGTCAGCCAGTCACGGTTTACACCCTTAACGCCATCTCCCCCGCCCCCCCATCAGGCTCGGGCAGTCACTGGGCTGCGCGCTCCCCTCGCCCCTGGGCTGGCTCGGGAGGTCACTGGGCTACACATAGTATCACACACCCTTTTTCTCTCGCAAGACCTCCCACAACCGGTTTACTCTGTCATCGGGCTACCCTCCGTGCTCCCCCAGCAAGATACCTCAATCACTTAGGCTCCTTCTCTCCATCCCTTCCTTTGCATGGGGACTTGTGTATTTGTAGCTGCATATGTTGCTTCTTGCAACGATATCTGCTACCATTTAGAGAAAGTGATGCCTGCAAGTTGATAAAATTCGCGTTTGTGCCCAGTTTTGGTCGACATTACAAATGTGCAACCAAGCTTGGAAGCCTCCTTGAGCTGTTTAAGCTTTGATGGCAACAAACTACCTTCCTGTTAAATTACCCCATCACTGATGATATCCTTTCCTAATTGATTTCAGACCTTGCAGTAAATTCTTTTATAAGTGGCTTTCCAGAGTCAGTGAGCCTTTTGCTTTCTTTAGTTATTTTCAAACTAGGTTTGAACAGTTCTTAAGTTTTCCTTCCCTCAAAAAGCCAAAAGTTTTTGGTGAGGTTTACATTTCCCTCCCCAATATTATATTGAGCAGTGTATATTCAGAGTAAAACATTGCTGTAATGGTAAGCATTTCTCCTTTTTTTCCTGTAAGATTCAAACCTTAGAGGTCTAGTTGCAGTAAGACCATCTTTGGCTTTTTAATTCTCATGGCATCTTCCCTGTGCATATTAAAGGGTTCACAAGATGAATAACAATCTGAGTTAAAAAACAAAAATTTGAAGCGGATTTGTTTATAAAAACATATTCAATACAGGTGATATGAGAAAATAGGTTTTCCTTTCTACTGATCTTTTTGTTTCTATCAATATGCTGGTGAAGTTTTCCTTCGGATTGTGATAAACAGACCTTTGCATTTTCAAAAGGACTTTATTCAGACTTCAGAGTGGAATTATAATAGAAAAGGTTTTAGTTGCTGAGGGTTCTGTTTAACATTTTGATCAGGATGTTTGAGTTGTGTTTAGGTAACTTACTGATCCCCCGTCTCCCCCCCACTTAAAACACTGTCACCTGTTTGCATCTCTTCATATATTAAAAGAAAACTGAAAGCTGCTTTCCTATCCCTTACCAAGACAACTCTAGTTTGTGCAAGTGCTTTTGGAGAGTAGGGTTGCTGGTCTCTTTTTGTTTAATAGCAATTAGGGCTGTCAAGCAATTTAAAAAAAATAATCATGATTAAACAATAATAGAATACCATTTATTTAAATGATTTTGGATGTTTTCTACATTTGTAATTGAAATCAGTATATTTTAAACACAGAATACAAAGTGTACAGTGCTCACTTTATTTTCATTTTTGATTACAAATATTTGCACTGTAAAAAACAAAAGAAATAGTATTTTTCAATTCACCTAATACAAGTACTGTAGTACAATCTCTTTATCATGAAAGTTGAACTTACAAATGTAGAATTATGTACAAAAAAAATCTGCATTCAAAAACAAAAGAATGTAAAACTTTAGAGCCTGTAAGTCCACTCAGCCCTACTTCTTGTTCAGTCAGTCGCTCAGACAAACAAGTTTGTTTACGTTTGCAGAAGATAATGCTGCCTGCTTCTTGTTTACAATGTCACCTGAAAGTGAGAACAGGCATTCACATGGCATTGTTGTAGCTGGCATTGCATGATATTTATATGCCAGATGCGCTAAAGATTCATATGCCTCTTCTTGCTTCGGCCATCGTTCCAGAGGACATACTTCCATGCTGATGACGCTTGTTTAAAAAAATAATGCATTAATTAAATTTGTGACTGAACTCCTTGGGGGAGAATTGTATGTCTCCTGCTCTGTTTTACCCGCATTCTGCCATATATTTCCTGTTATAGCTGTCTTGGATGATGATCCAGCACGTGTTGTTCGTTTTAAGAACACTTTCACTGCAAATTTGACAAAATGCGGAGAAGATACCAATGTGAAATTTCTAAAGATAAATACAGCACTCGACCCAAGGTTTAAGAATCTGAAGTGCCTTCCAAAATCTGAGAGGAATGAGGTGTGGAGCATGCTTTCAGAAGTCTTAAAAGAGCAACACTTCAATGCGGAAACCACAGAACCCAAACCACCAAAAAAGATCAACCTTTTGCTGGTGGCATCTGACTCAGATAATGAAAATGAACATGCGGCGGTCCGCACTGCTTTGGATTGTTATTGAGCAGAACCCGTCATCAGCATGGACGCATGTCCTCTGGAATGGTAGTTGAAGCATTAAGGGACATATGAATCTTTAGTGCATCTGGCATGTAAATATCATGCGACGCCAGCTACAACAATGCCATGTGAATGCCTGTTCTCACTTTCAGGTGACATTGTAAACAAGAAGCAGGCAACATTATCTTCTGCAAATGTAAACAAACTTGTTTGTCTGAGCAATTGACTGAACAAGAAGTAGGACTGAGTGGACTTGCAGGCTCGAAAGTTTTACATTTTTTGTTTTTGAATGCAGATTTTTTTTTTGTACATAATTCTACATTTGTAAGTTCAGCTTTCATGATAGAGATTGCACTACAGTACTTGTATTAGGTGAATTGAAAAATACTATTTTTTACAGTGCAAATATTTGTAATCAAAAATAAAAATAAAGTTAGCACTGTACTCTCTGTATTCTGTGTTGTAATTGAAATAGATATATTTGAAACAGTGCGATTAATTGCGATTAATCGATGGCCCTAATAGCAATGCATTGTTTTTTTGTATGTTGGAATAGTGTTGGTAGTGGGATGAAAGGAATACACAAATTAAGAATTATGTGGAATTAAACACAAAGAGAATAGCTGTAAGGAAACAAAGTAGGTCATTGTTTGGTATAATGTTGATTGTATCCATTATGCATGCAGCTTAAAGGAATGCAAATTTCTTGTTTGTATGAAAAATTACTTTTTTCATACAAATTCTTCCATCAACTGCTTTTTCTATAATCTTAGTAATAACTGTTTTGTCACTAATGGAGTTGGCACCTTTAAGGAGTAGAGATTGAGAATATTTTTAGATTTATTTGTATTGCGGTAGCTGCCAAAGTCTCCAACTTCAATGCCATGTAATGCTATGTATGCCGTGTGCAAATATAGAATGAGTCTCTTGCCTGAATAGCAGGGGTGGCTTTAGCTAGGGTCAATGAGTGCAGTCGCACCAACAGAAATCAAGCCTGGATCAACCAATGCACACAGGGTGCATTTGCACAGGATCCCCTTTTCAGTTTGGTGCAGCCACCCCTCTGTTGTGACTTGATGAGGGGGAATCCTTTCCAGGCAGGCCCCTCTAGTGGTGGACAACCTGCGGCCTGTCAGGGTAATCCGCTGGTGGGCCACAAGACGGTTTACATTGACTGTACACAGACACGGCCGCCCACAGCTCCCATTGGCTGGGAACAGAGAACCGCGGCCACTGAGAGCTGCGGGTGGTCATGCCTATGGATGGTCAATGTAAACCAACTGTCTCGCAGCCCGCCAGCGGATTACCCTGACGGGTTGCAGGTTGCCCACCACTGCTTTAGAGCAGTTTGGGACCCTGGTACATTATGTTCATTGGGACCCCACCCCCTCCTATTTCACTTTATTTATTCAGATGTTAGAAATGTTGCCCCCCCCCATCCCCCGCCTCCGGGGACACAACTCCCCACTTGGCGTTCCAAACACCAGTAAACTCCATGTGGGCTGGGAAAGATAACACTTCTGGGGGTTAAGTAAGTCTCCAGAAGCACCAGAGCTTGCCCAGTAAGTACCATTTGCAGAAGTAGGGCAAAGGGTGAGGCACATTCACATGCCAGTCTGCAGACTAACTTTTATGGTTTGAATTTTGGACGTAATTATCTGTTGACTAGCTGAATGTCCTGACTTCTCTCCTTCAACCTCCACTGTCATTTTTGCTCTCTCCATCCTTCTCTCTTCCTCCCTTATGTTTATTAACTCCTCTTCTTTTATTAATGCCATTCTTCTCACCCCTCATCTGTCCCCATATATTTTAAAAATTGAAATAATGAAGTATTTGGAACCATCATTTGTCCAAGTTTCTTGTGTGGGATGACTTCATCTTATTACTGTTACTCAGGTCTTTCCCCATATCCTCTTCCTCCTCTTTGTTGCACCCACTTAAGTGTCAAATTAGTTAAGTGCTTTGAGGCAGAGACTGTCTTCATATGATTTTATACAGTGCTAAGCAAAATGGGGACCAATCCTGATTGGGGCCTTTGTGTGTTATGATCATAATAAAGTGGCCCTCTGACATTTTTCAAGTTTCCTAATTTTAAGTGTAAATTATTTGTGCATATGTCTTAAAATTCTGCTATTTGCTACTTTTTGTAAGGATCATGATTACTTGTTTCATGGACCTAATTGTTCTCATTGCCTGCATAAAATCTGAGTGGCTAGACTAGTAGGTTAAAATCTTCATTAATTTCAGTGCAATTTGGCTACAGTCACCAAAAATCAATTCTGCTCTATTGTCGTCTTTACCTTTTTGTCATGGGTATAGATAGTAATACCAGGTTTTATGCCATGTTTCAAAGGAAACTGGTTTTAATTAAAAAAACAAAACAAAAAAACCCCCAAACTTGTAGTTGTAAAGTAATCTGCTTCAACCCTAAAACGAGTCTGTAGTGAAACAAAATTTTAACTCATTTCAATTTGATGTATTTGTCTTGAATATTCAAAATTGCTCAAATTAACTGGAATTAGTGATACTTACAATTGGGGTAAGTAAAAGATAAACTGAACAGTCCTCTTCCTTATGCTAGATACAATTTTTTTCTGAATTCTTACTCAGCATTTATGACTTTTTCAAAAACTCCCCTTTTATTTTAAGAAAAACAAAACAACCTTATCTATTAAGTAATAACGTAGTCTTTTCAGATGAAATTTGAGAGAAATGAAATGTAGGCAAGTTGGGTAACAAACATTCAAAAAGTCAGTACAGTAAAATGCTTAGTCTACTAAAGAAATTAGGTGACTTTTTAGTGTCTCAAACAGGCACCTTAGTTTGTTTTCCCATGCTGCCCATCAGGCATGGGAGGAGCTCCCAACAGACATCTGCAAAGCCACTTCATTGTTTTCCTTCAGATTTCTTCTTAAAACTCTCCTTGGCTGTGATGCCTTCCAAACATAAACAAACAAAAACTACCCCAGTTTGACAGTGGTATGGTGATTTGGGGAACCTACATACAATTTATGAATTATGGTTGATACTATGAAAATTGCTGTATCACTGAACACCTCTGTGTAAATGTGGAATCCACCACGGGCTGTAAGGGCTATGTTTTCCCCAGACCAAGGACAATGGAGAGTTGTGAACTTTAACGGCTACACTCTGACAACACAATAGTTGCGTTAAGGAGCGTGCCTGAGCTGGGAAATCAATTTGGCTAAGTTGGTCTGCAGGGAGGAGGTTTGGAAAAGTGAAAAGTTATCAAAGACAGAACAAAGAAGCCTGGTGTAGAAGAGGGACATATAAACTTGGGGGCGAGATACAGGAAGGTTGGGCAGGACAGGGGAAGGGAATGTATTGGCCAAGGTTAGAGGAGGCCAACTAGAGAGAAGGCTTTGTGTTTCAGAGCCCAAGCCATGCACTACAACAGAAGGACTTTGGATGACCCCAGATGACACTGACCACAACCCAAATAATGCCCAAAGAGCACTGAGGAAACTGAGGCAGTGAAATGTGTATAGGGTTTATTATTTTTTGTATAGATCTGTGTATTTCTCATGCTATTAAAGAAAGAACAGTGCTGTGTATGAGTCCTGTGCAAAGGCTGTATGTGTTATATGCTACACCTTGTCCTGTACCCCCTGAGATAGTTAAAATGTAACTCAATTTCAGCACTGTTTCCAGAGTACTGGGCAGTGGGCTATATATCCTAAACTCTTAGGATGGAGTGCTAGATAGAGCATCTGCACCCAGAATGTATGTGTGTGTGTGTAGGGATCCCAAACCAGGGGCAAGTGATTCTGTTCAGACTCTGGGATCCAGCATATGGATCCCCTCATAGTGGTCTGGAAAGTGTCCAGCAGAGGGAGCTTATTAGGGCCTTGACAAATGATTAGGAAGTTGGTATGCTGACACTGCTGTCCATCGTGCTGACTAGCATTCTCTCATTGTTTCCTTGTGCTCCCCCCATCTGTCTGTATCTGAATGCTCTCTCTTCTCCTGTATTTAAATTGTAAGCTTTGTTGGACCGGGACTTCCTTTGTTTGTGCAGTGCCTAGCTCAGTGAGATGCTGGCCCATGACTGGGCTTCCTGGGTATTACTGCAATATATATAATGTCTTTTATGGCAAATGCTCCTAACATCTTCTGGACTAGATGAAATCTATTGTATCTGTATAGTCTTCTCTTGCCCTTCTCTTCCCCCCCCCCAAGTCATTACATATGCAAATGTGGCAGCTAAAATGTGAAATGTCTCCCGCTCATAAATGAGCGACACTTATTTAACTTAGTTCTGTGTTACACAAGCTCTTAGTAAATTCTGATGCTATGAAATTACAATCTTAAATACTAGTAGAGGTCATCATCATAGTATCTGAGCACCTCAGACATTAATGAATTTATCTTCTCGACGCCCTGTGAGGTAGGAGACGTGCTGCAATTACCTCTGAGCCCGTTTTCCACTGCCAGCTTGGGACTCCAGAACCCTGCCTTATTGAGCCAGACATGCTAGTCTGCTGCAACGCAGACCCAGGTCTGGTCCACGCCCCCACAGCTGCAGACTTTAACCAAAAACTGCTCAGCAAGTCACCTATCTCCAGCACCCAGACACCCAGCTCCCAATGGGATCCAAACCCCAAATAAATCCGTTTTACTCTGTATAAGGCTTATACCGGGTAAACTCATAAATTGTCCGCCCTCTATAACACTGATAGAGATATGCACAGCTGTTTGCTCCCCCAAGTATTAATCACTTACTCTGGGTTTACTAATAAACAAAAGTGATTTTAAGTATAAAAAGTAGGATTTAAGTAGTTTCAAGTAATAACAGAACAAAGTAAATTACCAAGCAAAATAAAAACAAAACACGCAAGTCTAAGCCTAATACATTTATGAAACTGACTACAGGGAAATCTCACCCTCAGAGATGTTCCAGTAAGCTTCTTTCACAGACTAGACTTCTTCTTAGTCTGGGCCCAATACTTTCCCTGGTACGGTTCTTGTTAGTTCCAGCTCAGGTGGTAACTAGGGGTTTTCTCATGACTGCAGCCCCCTTTGTTCTGTTCCACCCCCTTTATAGCTTTGGCATAAGGTGGGAATCTTTTGTCTCTCTGGGTCCCCACCCCTCCTTCTAAATGGCAAAGCACCAGGTTTAAGATGGATTCCAGGACCAGGTGACATGGTCACATGTCCTGTGAGACCCCAAGCCTCCATTCTTTCCGGCCTGACTCACATGACTTACAAGTAAAGAGCCATTTACAACCAATTGTCCTGGTCAATGGGAGTCATCAAGATTCTAAACCACCATTAATGGCCCACACTTTGCATAATTACACTAGGACTTCAGAGTAATACTTCATATTTCTACCTTCAGATACAAGAATGATACATTCATATGAATAGGATGAACACACTCAGTAGACTATAAGATATGTAATGATACCTTACACGAGACCTTTTGCACAAAGCATATGCCAGTTACATCATATTCAGACTTATAAACATATTTCCATAAAACATATGGAGTGCAACATCACAATCCTTATTTTACAGATGAGGTTTGAGTCACAGAGAGATTAAGGGCTTTAAGGGTTTAGCCTTTGTTTTTTGAAATGCTGAATACTGTTTGTCCTTGATCTACACTTATAGTTAACCCATGTTCAATACCATTACATCTGCACATCTGCAACAATACATTGTTGAGAATGGGAAACTTGTAGTCTACGCAAGGCTTGAGTGAATTGTGCAAGATCATACAGGAAGCCTACGTCAGAGCCCAGAAATTGAACCCAAACTTCTCAAATTCCAGTCCAGAATTATGCACAAAAATCCTTATAGCTGAATTTAGAAGTGTAGTTTATTTCATTAGTCTGAGAATGTGAAGTTTTCAGCATTGTTCTGCTTATGCCAGTAATAACTGCAATGTAAGCAAGCATGCAAGGTAACTCAACAAACCTCCATGCCAAAGACAATGTTTGATATCAAAAAGTTAATTACAAAAATATTGGAGTCATCATTTCAGAGACATGATTCCCATCTGATACTTAATTGCATTATAAAATGTAGTAGATTTTAACTGCAGGAAACTTGCAGACAAACATTTTGGTTCATATCCGGTCCAAAAATTGCTTGTGGTTGCTGCTTCCTTTTTCAAGAGCATATTGAGTCTCTCCTGCAATCTTAGAATGACTCCAAGACTGACCCTCCCCCTCTTCTGAGAGTGAGACACATACGCAACTACCATTGCACATATGGCAATCTAGTTTATGGGAATGAGATCAGGGAGAGGATGATATAACTCAGGGGTCAGCAACCTTTCAGAAGTGGTATGCCGCATCTTCATTTATTCACTTTAATTGAAGGTTTTGCGTGCCGGTAATACATTTTAATGTTTTTTAGAAGGTCTCTCTCTATAAGTCTATATATTATATAACTAAACTATTGTTGTATTGTAAAATAAACAAGGTTTTCAAAATGTTTAAGAAGCTTCATTTAAAATTAAATTAAAATGTTGATCTTACACCGCCGGCCCGCTCAGCCCGCTGCTGGTCTGGGGTTCTGTTCACCTAGGCTGGCAGCGGGCTGAGCGGGGCCTGTGGCCGGAACCCCGGCTGGCAAGGGTCCGGCAGCCAGAACCCCAGACCGGCAGCGGGCTGAGCGGCTCAGCCCACTGCCGCTCAGGGGTTCCATCCGCCGGCTCCTGCCAGCTGGGATCCCGGCTGCCGGACCCGCTCAGCCTGCTGCCGGTCTGGGGTCCCAGCCCTGCCCACATATAGTGGGGACCTACCTTCTCCCTGGTTCTGGCCCATTCTCTTCCTCTCTCTGCATTGNTGCAAGAGTTAGGGCAGAGGGCTGGGGGCATGTGAGGGGGGTGCAGGTGTCAGGGCATGGGGTGTGGGGGGCCTGGGTATGTGTGGGGGTACCAGAGTCAGGGCTGGGGTTGTGAGGGAGGGTGGGTGAAGGAGTCAAGCAGAGGGCTCTGTGTGTGTCAGGGGTGTGCGGGGCTCAGGGCAGGGACCTAGGGGGTGTGCGGGGCTCAGGGCAGAGGGCTGGGTGTGTGTTAGGGGGTGTCAGGGCAGAGGAGGTGTGTGTGGGGGGTCAGGGCAGGGGGCTGGGGGGGATATGCCCCATTCCACCCCCTCCTTCCCCAAGGCCCTGCCTCCGCTTCTTCTCTGCCTCAGACGGGAGCAGCGAGCAGGCTGACTCTGCTCCTTCCTGACCCCCTCCCTCGCAAGGGCCATCAGCTGATAGGCCGGCAGGGAGGGAGGGACGGACTGAGAGCCGGAGGAGGGGCAGGAACCCAGCACACTGCTGGAAGAGGTAGGGGAGCCGTCGGGAGCTGGCAGGACCCAGCTTCTGCCCCATGCCCCTTTCCCCCTGCCCGAGGGGGAGGGGGCGGGGGCGGCGGAGGGCAGAGAAGAGCGGGCCGGGCTGGGCTGGGCAGGATTTTTAATGGCACGCTGCTGCGTGTGCCATTAAAAATCGACTCGTGTGCCGTCTTTGGCACACATGCCATAGGTTGCCGACCCCTGATATAACTAATCAGACTCCGGTCCCCTCTTTGTACTAATGAAGAGGAAGAGTCTTTTACCTGACTCTTAAGTTATCCAAAGAGGAAGTTTACATGGGCCACAGCCTGAAATAGGTTCTCCCTGGCTAAGCTCCAGATAAGTACCTGTTATATTCAGAAAGATGGCCATGTAGTCCACAGAATTATATTGCTACTCCTTTTCCCACCAAAAATGATTTGTTGGGGGAGGGAGGAAGCTTCCTCTCCACCAGTAGAATTCCCTTGCTGCAGACCAAGCTGGGGGAACTCCACTACCAAAAGCTGAAACCTAATTGCAAAGAGTAAAAAATTCATACCCCACTTAATATCAAGGAGGGAGAAGAACACACAGAAGCTGCTCCAACACTAAGAGGAAAGAAACAAGATTGGTTAGGGTAGGCTCTTACAGATGAGAAGTTGGATGGTGACGCTGTTTCTGTAGAAGAAGCTCGTGTGTATGCAGTCTCCTTCCCAAGAAGCTTTGGGAACAATTTAGTCTTTCTTCAGAATAGAGCACAATAAGAAGCATGGCTAGATATAAACAAATTACTTCTCAAGGAATTCCCCTATATTTAATATGCAGAATAACTTTACTCATTTTGCAATTGTTAGATTACAAAGTCTAGTGTATACTTTATAGTGTTTGCAGTCTGGGAAAGGACTGTGATTTTTCATGACAGTGGTACTGTTTCTAGTTGTTTCTGGCTTTAGGCATGCAGCTTGATATATTCTAGATCATATTGTTAGGATTGAAGGCATGAGGGTAGAGATTTCAAGCTTGTCATGTGCAAACTATTGTTTCCAGGTCACTGCACTGTGCTGATGGATGAGATTATCAACATTTGGGAGGGCATGATGTTAGCATCTTTTAAAATTAAGCCCTTGTGCAGGAATCTTGTTAACTGTTACCTTGTCTTAACTCCATTTTTAGGACGGATGAGAGGTTTGCAGCAAAGCAACTTTCACAATATCAAGACACCTTAGATTTCCTGGAGCAACGTCGGTAGAGTTCCATGCCTGATTATGGTATGAATAGTGTAGTGATCACACTAGTTTAGCTCTTTCTAGTGTGGACAAAATCTAGTATCCATGCAGATTGTTCTGCATTCCTAGTCTTTGAAACTGCGAACTCTGGGGTATTGTTGACATCTACGAGCCCTTGTAATGACAGACAGTTTTCCTTAGGTAGCTTGGGTCTTGCTTGTCAGCACAGATCTAGAGGGTAGTTTAGATCAATTTCTCATTTATAGCAAGAATGCTGTCCTGTAGAATACTGCAAAGTTCTGGACTGGCACTCCTGTTCAACTTGTGTTACAGAGCCATTGGGGAGATAGTAGGACCTTGTGGCTTAAGCTACACTACTTTCAGTGTGATGAATGACAGTATCATTTTTCACTGGGCCTAGACCAGTGGTGGGCAACCTGCGTCTCACAGGCCGCATGTGGCCCGTCAGGCCAGTCCGCTGGCGGCCCGTGAGACAGTTTGTTTACATTGACTGTCCACAGGCACAGCCGCCCGCAGCTCCCATTGGCCAGGAACGTCGAACCGCGGCCACTGGGAGCTGCGGGCAGCTGTGCCTGAGGACGGTCAATGTAAACAAACTGTCTTGCGGCCTGCCAGCAGATTACCTTGACGTGCCGCAAGTTGCCCACCACTGACCTAGACAGTGCATTTAATCCAGGGTAGGCAACCTATGGCACGGGTGCCGAAGGCGGCACGCGAGCTGATTTTCAGTGGCACTCGCACTGCCCGGGTCTTGGGGGCTCTGCATTATAATTTAATTTTAAATGAAGCTTCTTAAATATTTTAAAAATCTTATTTACTTTACATACAATAGTTTAGTTATATATTATAGACTTATAGAAAGAGACCTTCTAAAAACGTTAAAATTACTGGCACGCGAAACCTTAAATTAGAGTGAATAAATGAAGACTCGGCACACCACTTCTGAAAGGTTGCCGAACCCTGATTTAATCAGTTTTCCTGAACAGAGACAGCAGTTTGGACGAGTAAGCTGACTGAAGCTCGGTCCAGATGAAACAGGTTATCGGTTGGATTAGGAGTGCAGGGGAAGCACCAGTGGAAGTAGTCAAATTTATATCTGTTTCCTGAACTGAAAGGAGATACTAGCAAAGTTACTCTTGGGGGAATTCTGTTACCTGTGCATGTGCAGAATTCACATCCCCTGCAGATTTTTTTTTTCTCTGCAGAAAATACATTCTGCCAGAGAGGCCCTGCAGTTACCCCTTTTGCTCACCAGAGGCTGCTATGGTGCCAGAACAGAGGGCAGCTGGCTCACCAGTCATAGCAGTCAGCAGCTGATAGGGAGGACAAGAGGCTGCATTTCTCACAGCGCCCTGCCCACGTGTCTGGCCAGGTGAGGAGGCACTGGATATGGTGGGGACAGATAGAGTGGGGTGCACTGGGTTGCTGGGGAGTCACACAGACTGGGATTCAAAAAGGCTAGTGCGCGGGGGCTGAATGGGGGTGCAGAGCCACATGGGGATGGGATGGCAGAGTGTGGGTGCAGGG
This sequence comes from Platysternon megacephalum, assembly GCA_003942145.1. Classification (NCBI taxonomy): domain Eukaryota; kingdom Metazoa; phylum Chordata; order Testudines; family Platysternidae; genus Platysternon; species Platysternon megacephalum. The sequence continues at coordinate 728,066 of QXTE01000033.1, forward strand.
ACAATGGGGGTGGAGGTGCATGGGGGTGGGAGGTGAAGGGGTACAGGGACACATGAGGATGGGGAAGGGGGGTGCATGGGGACAGAGGGAAGGGGGGGTGCAGGGACACAGGGACAGGGGTATAACTGTGCCGGACTGAATAGGAGAGGCTAGGGGTCAGCCAAGGTCTGCATGGAGGAGGCTCTCCAAATCCCTAACAGTCATGTGTCTCCCTCTTTCCCCCCCCGCCCTCCCAAAAGCCCTGTTCCATACTTCTCCCACACACACCCAACAACCCTCCAGGTTCATTACCAGGCTCCTTCTCAGCAATTGCTTCCCTTTCCCTCAGCTCCTCTGTTACCCCCAACTCCCCCAAGCTTCTGCACTGCTTCTGAGGGGTGCGGGAAATACGTTTCTGTATTGTAGTTTACATAAGAATGGCCCTACTGGGTCAGACCAAAGGTCCATCTAGCCCAGACCAAAGGTCCATCTTCCGACAGTGGATAGTGCCAGATGCCCCAGAGGGAATGAACAGAACAGGTAATCATCAAGTGATCCATCCCCTTTTGCTCATTCCCAGCTTCTGGCAAACAGAGGGTAGGAATGCCATTGATGGACCTATCCTCCATGAATTTATCTAGTTCTTTTTTGAGCCCTGTTATGATCTTGGCCTTCACAACATCCTCTGGCAAGGAGTTCCACAGGTTGACTGTGTGTTGTGTGAAGAAATACTTTCTTTTTTTGTTTTAAACCTGCTGCCTATTAATTTCATTTGATAACCGCTAGTTCTTGTGTTATGAGAAGTAATAAACACTTCCTTATCTACTTTCTAGTAGATATTTTAAATGTATTATTACTCAAAGTTTTGTATTAATATGCCTAGTAAGGAATATATTTGTCTAAAAACATTTCCTGAATCTTTTTTGTTATCTGTATTGTTACAGACATACTTGTTGACAGGTATTTTGAAATAAATTACCAAAATAATTGAAATTGGATGATTATATAGTGTTATTTTGACAAATAATATATATAGAATTTTGCAGAATTTTTAATTTTTTGGCAGAGAATTTCCCCAGGAGTACAAAGTGTACTTTGGTTTGTGTGTTGGGCCATCTTGGATCCTGAGATGCACAGGAAGTCCACATAACAGGAGTGCCCAACAGCTATTTTTTCCTCATCTGTGTTTAACAATAAGGTTATAACTTTCTTTCTAGATGAGAGTGAGGAAAGATGGTCCCGTGGTTAGGACACTAGCCTAGGGCTTGGATGATAGGGTTCAATTCCTTGCCCTGCCCCAGATTTCTGTGTAACCTTGGGCAAATCACTTAGGCTATGTATACACTGCGGACCTTACAGCGGCACAGCTCTACTGCTGTTGCTGTAAGGTCTCCCATGTAGCCACTCTATGCCAGCAGAAGAGAGCTTTGTCGCTGACCTAATTAAACCACCCCTAATGAGCGGCGGTAGCTATATCGTTGGGAGAACGTCTCCTGCTGACATAGTGCTGTCCACACCAGTGCTTTTGTTGGTTGGGGTGTGTTTTTTGTTTTTTTGTTTTGTTTTTTCCCTCCCACACCCCTGACCAACAAAAGTTTTACCAACAAAAGTGCCAGTGTAGACAGAGTCTTTGCCTCTCTGTTCCTCAGTTCCCCATCTATAAAATGAGGATAATACTTGCCTACCTCACAGGGGTGTTATGAGCATAAATACATAAAAGATTGTGAAGTGCTTTGAGATCTACTGATGAAAAAGGGCTATGAGAGCTTGGTATTATATGATTTATTATGATCACTACTGTTCTTCACACCTTTGTCATATCAGAATAGATTATTGTAATGATTTCTGCTCTGTACTATAATTGAAGACCAGAAATTCCAGTTAGCACAGAGTGCAGTTACCAGCTGCTTTAATAGTGTCTTGCAAGGATCACATTGCACCTGGGCTCATTGATCTGAACTTGCTTTTCAGTTTTCCAGGTGCATTTGAAGTGTTGGTTTTAACTTACAGAGGGCTAAGTTGTTTGGGCTCTAACAACCTTGATTCTCACTCTCTTGCAGTACTATGACAATTTGAGATCACCAATGCTCAAGCTAAAAGCTTACACATGAAGGGAGCTTGTGTGGGTTTTTTTTTTTTTAATGATGGGGCCCTTGATTCAGATTTATTTTCATCTTAACAAAACTAGTTTGAGCCAAGATGTCTGTGTTCATTTGCCTATGCACTGAACAAAACAGAGGTCTTGATCACATACTTTTTTCACATGTAATTAAAAACGGTCGTAATGCCGAATTTCTTAGTTCTGACTTAAAATGCAAGCACACAAGGAGGCTGAATTAAGATTGCATGGGCAACCTTAATTCTGACACTTCACAACTTCTGAGTATTTGAATTTATACCCATAACATTCTTTTAACATAGTCTTTGTATGTAATATGGTATGAAGAAGTAAAAGGCCAACACAGGACAAGAAACAGAATGTTTATCTTTGGTGCAAAATGTCACTGTGATCGGATAGTGTTTGTCGAGAGCTCCAGCTCTTTATTAATTTTTCTCTAAATGATTTCAAAGGTTAAATAAATATCAGAATTCTAAAATGAGTGGTCATATGTTACTGAAAAATCCATCAGCTCCTTAAACTTAGGTAAAAATCACAATTCAATATCATTTTGAGACCCCCTGACAACCAAGTTTTGTTTCTTCTTCACAGTGATGTTTTCCAGTGGAATGGTATGCTGCTTCTTCCACTACATAAATGGTGTTCAGGCTATGATCATCTCTTCTTGCTCTTCTTTCTCATTCTCTTGCTGTGGTTACCACTGCTTATCTTTCCAATCATTTATTTTTCCCCAAGAAGGAGCAGTAATGTATGAACTAACTTTTTTCTTTTGTTTTGAAAAAACAACTTATATTTCAGACCAGAGCAGTCACATGTTCTGTTTCTACCCTATGCCTCTTTTTTTCAATTTTCTTAACTTTTTATTCTTATGCACCTTCCCACCCTTCCTTCCTTCCTTGATTGTCTGTTATGTAACTCCACTTTACTGATTTCTTTTATTCTTTGTATTCTGTGAGCTGCAAAATGTAACTTGTCAAAATCGTGAGCACAACTGAGCAATGTAGGAGTGAGGTGTGGAAAACTGCTTTGGGTGGGGGTGGGAATCAGCACAGAAGAGTTGGAACGTGTAGGGATGGAGGGGCATGAGTGGACTATGGTATGTAGGAAAGTTGGGGTAGCTGAGACAAAAAATACCAGCACAACTGAGTTTTACTCTGCAGGTCACATACTATAAAAAAAAAATAATAATAAAAAAAATTATGCTGGTCAGATACATCTGTTAATTTTGAGCCATAAACAGGGTGCCACCTTAGCTCAGAATTTTTTTTAAGATTTTTTTTTTCTCCTGCAATGTTCCTTGACAATTGTTTCCAGTTACAGCTTGTTTATAGTATAGGTTTCAGTGAGATGATATTAAAAATATGTAACAGAAAACTCCAGTTTCTTTATTTCATGAGAGATTTTTTTTCCCCACAAGAAACAGTGATGGCATTTTGATTAGAGCCCTAATTGATTGTGATGCTATAGAAGTTATCCTGTTGTAGAGTTGCTGAATGTCTCCGAACGTGTATGCTCTTTGCTATAAGGTTGTTACACTGTTGGACTTCAAATGTTTACACTGAGGTGGAAGCTAAAGGGTGTTTAAATTACATTTTCTGTTGGGCATTCTTTGGAAGACCATGGAATAGATTAGGTATAAAAAGGAAAAATTAGTGGTACTCTTCCTAGGTTGGTCCACGAACAAACACCACCCACTTGAGATGTCACTCATAAGAACGGCCATACCGAGTCAGACCAGTGGTCCATCTAGCCCAGTATCCTGTCTTCCAACAGTGGCCAATGCAAGGTGCCCCAGAGGGAATGACCAGAACAGATAATCATCAAGTGTTCCATTCCCACTTCTGGCAAGCAGAGGCTAGGGACACTTCAGAGCATGGTTTTGCATCCCTGCCAATCCTGGCTAATAGCCATTGATGGACCTATCCTCCATGAACGTATCTAGTTCTTTTTTGAACCCTGTTATAGTCTTGGCCTTCACAACATCCTCTGGCAAAGAGTTCCACAGGTTGAATGTGCGTTGTGTGAAGAAATACTTTTTCACACATAGTTCTTGTGTTATGAGAGAGTAAATAACACTTCCTTATTTACTTTCTCCACACCACTCATGATTTTATAGACTTCTGTCATATCCCCCCCTTAGTTGTATCTTTTCCAAGCTGAAAAGTCCTAGTCTTATTAATCTCTCTTCATACAGAAGCTGTTCCATACCCCTAATCATTTTTGTTGCCCTTTTCTGTACCTTTTCCAATTCTTCTTCTTGCTTCTTTCCTTTATGCCGCTGGTGAGGGTCTCAGCAGCAGCATGGAGAGTTGGGAGAACCAGACCTCCTTTTCCTCTGCAACAGATTCCAGCTCCTCCTGGGGGATTCCCGAACATTCCCAGGCTAGCCGGGAGATATCCCTACAGCTTCTACTGGGTCAGCCTCGAAGCCTCCTCCCAGTTGGATATGCCTGGTAGAGTTCCAAAGGAAGCCTCCCAGGAGGCATCCTTATCAGGTTCTCAAACCACCTCCATTCCAATATCTCTTTTTTTTTTTTTACATGGGGCGACTATATCTGCACACAGTATTCAAGAGGTGGGGGTACCATGGATTTATATAGAGGCAATCTCATATTTTCCGTCTTACCACCTATCTCTTTCCTAATAATTCCCAACATTCTTTTAGCTTTTTTGACTGCTGCTGCTGCACATTGAGTGGATGTGTTTAGAGAACTATCCACGATGACTCAAAGATCTTTCTTGAGTGGTAACAGCCAATTTAGACCCCATCATTTTATATGTATAGTTGGGATTATGTTTTCCAATGTGCATTACTTTGCATTGATCAAATAAATAATTATATTTACATAGGGTCAGGATCATGGTATTGAAAGTAATCCACAGGGTAAGATTGGTGTTCTGTCTGGGTCTGTGGTAAACAGTATATATTTAACTAATACATTGCTGTTTCTTTTCTGATAACAGTGCATTTGCTGTTTAGTTTTTTGAAGGCTTCTTTTGCCTTTCTTGTGCACAAAGTCTGTTGTATGTCAGTATTTTTCTATAAGCCCTCCACCACATTGTAATTGCACCTTTATTTTTGCTTTAGTTGAGTGATATCCTAAGTTTTTCAAACTCTCATACCTATTATATCGTTTAACCTTTTTCTGCTTCTTTATTTGCTTGTCTTAACGTTGAATAACTTTGCAGTAAACTCATCAACCCACTCTTGTTTTTTTTGTTTTGTGTTTTGGTTGTTTTTTTGTTTTGGCAGAAAACTTGTCAGAGATCTCATCCACCATGTGTTGTGGATTAAAAATGTAACACATTCTCAGGCTGTGATATTTCTTATGTCTAGACACTGGATACAATTGGTGATTTGTTTTTGTACAATGCTAGTATTTTTTTTTTAAATAAGGGTATTAAATATGGTATTAAACAAATGTTTGTAGTATACACCTCTACCCCGATATAACACGAATTCGGATATAACACGGTGAAGCGGTGCTCCGGGGGGGCGGGGCTGCGCACTCCGGCGGATCAAAGCAAGTTCGATAGAACGCGGTTTCACCTATAACGCGGTAAGATTTTTTGGCTCCTGAGGACAGCGTTATATAGGGGTAGAGGTGTACTTAAGACAGGTTGTGGTAAATTTGAATATTTTTTTTTATGAAGTGTGCACTTTATTGTATAAATTTGGTTACTAAGCTTGGTATATCTGAAGATTTTAGTTTATATGCACAATTTCGTGACTATTGCATTTAGAAATAGTTTATAAATTTAAAAAAATCGATTTCCTAGGCAACAAAAAAGCCCCCTTCCCTACTGCTTTTCTGTGTCTTATTGGCTCTGAAAAGTAGTGAAGGACCTCTGATGACTATAGCTACACAGGACATATGCCAGAATAGGACATTCTGGAAGAGGGTAAAATCCACCCCATCATTGTTTCCAGAATAGTGTTTAGAGTGTGTGTCAGTTGGGTGCAAAGTCTGGACATGTTTGCAGAAACAAAAGATGAAAATACAGCATTAGTCAAAATTCTCTTCCTTTTAGCGTCCACAATATCAATGATACATAGGATATCAGTACAGTGTTTTAGTATTTCTGGTTGTGTCCAGAGCTTTACAGCTGAATGTAGACTGCTAACTTGTTCTCTCAAAGCGGAAAGATTAATCTAGTTTTAAAGAAAACTTGCTGTGGGGAAAGAGCTGTTTAAAACAATAAATAAAACTATCTAGTGCCAATAGTGTGCTAAATTAATTCTTCAAATACTGTGGTGCAAGTACTGTGAATAACCTGCTAAGGTATGTTGAAACTATTGTGGAGAATGTAATTGTTTAGCTTTCTCCAATTCTCAGTGATTGAGCCTAATAATATCCTCTAACTGACTTCGCTTTAAATCTGAGACATGTCGCTGGCTACAAGAACCTTTCTTGTTGCAAAATCTTGACCTTTTTTTGTAACTTGAATATAGGATCTTTTACTGGGTTGGTTGGCTCTGGAATTCTGAAGTCTTTATATTATGCTGACTTGTCTATGATAAAGAGGTTTTGCAATCCAAAAATTACAGAAATTTTTAATATCTGTAATTTAGGTGGCCTATATTGAATACTTACTGATTCTGCAGCATGCATACCTCCATGTACACATTCTTCTCTCCCATAAGTGGTTTTTCTGCTTTGCAATTCTGAATTAGGAGAATACATATTCAGCCATATACTAGTTAGCTATTAATAGTATCTAGAAATGTACTTTGGACACTTTGAGGTAACCTTCTACTGTTAAAAGAAACCATTGATGTGTAGTTGTGCTGACCTATGTTGGGAGGTAACTAGTAGTCCTGTTTTTGGTGTTCGTTTTTGGGCTTAGGCCTGCAGCACCTTAATGTGAACTCTTGTTTAAATACTCAGACATCTTCCTGGTTACTAGGCACTTTTTTGTTACAAAAGGTATTGCCTTGGTTTCAGGTTCTTGGTTTTTGGGGGCCGGGAGGAAGGGCTCTCTTCCCAGCCTGGTAGGCTTTGGACTACAACAGTCTTTTATACCATTCTGTGAATGTTATTAACTTGGCCTGTGGTGTCTTCTCTACCAGGGATTTGTTTTTTATTGTTTTGTAAATGCTCACATTTATGTGGTGCATGAGCACACTGTTGGTACTAAAATATTTTATTTGTCAGTTTTTAATAGCTCTTCTGCCGGGGGGATTTTCATTTAAAGCTGAGAATGAAGGGTTGCTAAACAACTCTCATTTAAAGCACGAGTGATATTTGAATCTGAATAGTGATTAGAAAAATAAGAGTTGACTTTATTACATTTGATTTTTTTTTTTTATTGTAGCAGGATGTTACTAAAACCACTAATAGTTAGTCATTTATTATCTCAAAATGTTAATGCATTAGATGAAACTTTTCTTCTTTAGGGTCTCAGCAGCTGATGTTCATGAGGTGACGAAGAAAACTCAATAGTAAAAGTAATTTTGCTATCAGCAAATTACAGTTCTCACATATGCTACATGCTAATGTTCCGCATGATAATGTTTAATACCTAAAGGTGAGGTATTTGGGGAGCAGGAAAAGAGGAAGATTACTTCACATGAATGTACGGAACTAATAGAAAGCATAGCTGAAGTGTGTAGCAGTACCTGTAATTAAGGTTTCTTAGAGTATGCATCTGTGTGGATTCCACTGTAGGTGCATATGCATCTCATGCACACAAGACTGGAGTCTTTTTGAATAGCAGTGTCCATTGGGGCTATGAATGCATCTTGTCCTGCATCATGTTACCATGCATGCAAAGGAATAAAGGTCAGCGTGGTCATGACTCTCCCTCTGTCTCTCCTTACAGCCCGTGGCAGTGAGATGGAATTGGTGAGTGTCCAACTCTCCATTAGTTCTTAGCTTTAGCCAAACCTTCTCAAATCTTCTTCAAGAATCAGAAGAGTTCTGAAGCTTTTTTAACACATAACCTCTGAGCTACATCAAATTATGTGGCCTGAGTATTGACAGATCTCTCGCTGTACAAGGCTACTTCACATGGTAGACTTGAAACCTCTCCGCTTCAAGCCTTGCCCATTCTACAATGGATTAATTCCTCTGAAAAGATGGGACACAGGCATCTCTTGTGTTTGAGATTCACATATACCCAGCATACACTTCGTGTGCCAATCATTCTCCACAGGGGCACATAAGTTGCGAGATGCAAGGCTGAAGCTACATCTTCTGGAACAATACACAAAGGTCTCATCAGACCCTGAGGAGATAAACTCTGCAGTTTTGCTAATGAACAAGCCCACATCATCTAGTACCTCCTTGGGGAGATAAGCAACACCGAAGACCAGCACAGAGAGAAGACTGGCACCAGTGCCCCAACACAGAAACTGACCCCAATATTGACATTAAAGCCAGCACTTAACATCCCAGTGTTGAAGTCCGGCACCAAGAAGGCTGCTGCAAAACAGAGGCAAAGACTCCAGGCTGAACTCGCTATCCTCCCATAAGGGAAGACAGCATAAAACCTCCAGAGATAAATTTCCCAGAATCTGCATTGTGTTGAGGTGGAGGGAAGGAGCAGCCTATAGCACAACAGACCCTGACTCGTCCTGGCACCAACCCCAGGTCTGGTGATGCATTCCTTGGCATTGATGCCTACTGTGGAGGATGAGCCTAGGGAGAACCAGGGTACTGAAGTACCTACCGGCACAGTAAAAACCCCAATACTAAAAGTGCCATACATTTTTGGTGTTTCCCTTTGAGGCGGTCTAGTGCTTCTCATCATTACAAGGGCATACATTCGTCCCATCTTTGAGTAGAGAATCCTCTCTTCTGAAGTCAGTGGTTGGCACCATGGAAGGACCTGCTGACTTCTACAGGGCTCAGCTGCTGCTAGCTTGCCAATACCCAGCAAGCCAGCCACATACCTGTGGTGTGCCATTCTGATGCTATTGGAGGTAACTGGGCTTCACCATCGCTGGCATCGAGAAGCTGGTTTGCACCACACGAGAAAGTCATCACTCTCCCAATTAATGCCACTGGCCAATCCATGTACACAGAGTACCAGGAGGAACTGGATCCAGGGACAGAGCATCATCAATGCCCCATATTGCCACCAGAGGCACTTGTCTTCACTGCCTGATGAAGTGGTATCCTCAACACCAGTACTGGAGCCTGATGACTTTGGATCATTTCAAGAGTTTCTTATGAGGATTGCAGAGATTCTGGAAATAGCGATCAGTCATATCAGAGAAATTCAAGGTATCTGATGATCTTGTCTGCCTCTGGTCCAGCTAGGAGTGCCCTTCCCATAAATGTGGGATTGCTTGACCTGGCTAAGGCTATGGCAGATGCCAACCATAATGCCCACTGAAAATTGGGTGGATTAGAGGTTTCAAGTACTTCCAATAGGGCTTGAGTACCTCTGTATTCACCTCAGCTTGGGCTCCTTAGTCATGTCAGTGGTACAAGAGAAATCTCCTAAGTAAGAGTACCCCCAAGGAGAAGGACCTAAATAGATCAATCCATCTGGAAGGAAAATCCTTCTCCTCTGTCCTCTCTACCGTTCTTTGTGGCTAAATGCCAGGACTTGCGTGCAAAGTATGACTTCCTGACCTAGAACAGGGTGGTGCCCTCAAGATGCTGTTGCATGACAGGGAGGCACTTAGAGACGTAACTAAGGAAGATCAACTGGTGGCCTTACAGGTGGCAATGGACGCCTCTGACAAGATGGCAAGTTCTATGCATAGTGCATCATGGCTTCAAGCATTGGGTTTCCTGAGATGAATACAGGCCATGATTGAGGACTTGCTAAATAGCTCTTTGCCAGCAAAGGGCAAGCAAACAGGCAGCGCTCTGCACTAAGGCTCAAAGGCCGCTCTGTGCTCCCTAGGGATTTACACCCCAGTCCTGAAGCACAAGCTGTACCGTCCTCAACCCTGGTTGAGGCCGTAGATGCTGTCCTACCATCACAGGCAACCCAAATGCCACCAAGAAAAAATGAGATACATCGGAGGGCACCAACCTTCCTCCTTTTTGGCAATGCACCCAACGCAACAAATTTGACAGGACTGTTAAGAACCGCATCAGATCTAGTCACTTGAACATTACCTTCGGAAGCCACCTTACCCCATTTCACAGATCATGGTCTGCCATGACATTGGACATATGTGTGTTAGAGATTATCGCCTATGGCTACCAGTTCAGTTCCACTCTTTATGCCCTACCCACTTCCCTTCCCCATCCTTCAGGGACCTGCCTCGTGAGAGCCTTTTGCAAACAGAAGTGACCTTTTTGCTTTTCTTTGGAGCCACAGTGGAGGTTCTACCAGAGTTCAGGGGAAGAGGCTTTTACTCTGGTATTTCCTCATTCTGAAGAAGAAAAGGGGTCTTTGTTCTGTCCTATACCTGAGGAGACTTGGCAAATATATACATTGTCTCAGGTTCTGGATGATAAGGCTTGGCGCCATTATTCCATCTCTCCATGCCCAAGACTGGTTCGTGGCTTGTGTCTCTTGACTTGCAGGATGTGTATTTCCACATTGCTATCATTCTGGCCCCCAGGAAGTACCCAAGATTTACAGTAGGGCCCAACCGTTACCAATACAGGATTCTGTCCCTTGGATACTCCACAGCACAGAGTATTCATAAAATGCCCAGCAGTAATCATAGGATTGGAAGGGACCTCGAGAGGTCATCTAGTCCAGTCCCCTGCACTCAGGGCAGGACTAAGGGTATGTCTACACTACGAAATTAGGTCTATTTTATAGAAGTTGATTTTTACACAATCGACTGTATGAAATTGATTTCTATGTCCCCACTAAGCGCATTAAGTCGGCAGAGTGCGTCCCACAGTTCCCGCAGTCTCCGCTGCCCACTGGAATTCTGGGTTAAGCTCCCAATGCCTGATGGGGCAAAAACATTATCACGGGTGGGTTTTGGGTACATGTCGTTAGTCTCCCCTCCCTCCCTCCATGAAAGCAACTGCAGATAATCATTTCGCGCCTTTTTTCCTGGGTTACCTGTGCAGACGCCATAGCACGGCAAGCATGGAGCCCGCTCAGCTCACTGCTGCTGTTGCGAGCATTGTAAACGCCTCGCGCATTATACTGCAGTATGTGCAGAACCTGGCTAAGAGATGGCAGCACGAGGACGATTGTGAGAAGGACATGGACACAGACGTTCCTGAAAGCACGGGATGTGGCAATTGGGACATCATGGCGGCACTGGGGCTGGTTGATACAGTGGAATGCTGATTCTGGGCCCGGCAAACAAGCACAGACTGGGACCGCATAGGCATGGGATGATTCCCAGTGGCTGCGAAACTTTCGCATGCATAAGGCCACTTTCCTGGAACTCTGTGAGTTGCTTTCCCCCACCCTGAAGCGCAGAAATACCAAGATGAGAGCTGCCCTGACAGTTGAGAAGTGAGTGGCGATAGCGCTGTGGAAGCTTGCAACGCCTGACTGCTACCAGTCAGTCGGGAATCAATTTGGAGTGGGCAAATCTATTGTGGGGACTGCTGAGATTCAAGTAGCCAATGCAATCACTGACGTTCTGCTATCAAGGGTAGTGACTCTGGGAAATGTGCAGATCATAGTGGATGGCTTTGCTGCAATGGGTTTCCCTTAATGTTGGTGGGGCGAGAGACGGAACGCATATCCCTATCTTGGCACTGGACTACCGTGCCAACCAGTACATAAACTGCAAGGGGTATTTCTCAATGGTGCTGCAAGCACTGGTGGATCACAAGGGACGTTTCACCGACATCAACGTGGGATGGCCGGGAAAGGTGCCTGACGCTCGCATCTTTAGGCACTCCGGGCTGTTTGAGCAGCTGCAAGAAGGGACTTACTTCCCAGACCAGAAAATTACTGTTGGGGATGTTGAAATGCCAATAGTTATCCTTGGAGACCCAGCCTACCTCTTGCTCCCATGGCTCATGAAGCCATACGCAGGTAGCCTGGACAGTAGTAAGGAGCAGTTCAACTATAGGCTGAGCAAGTGCAGAATGGTGGTAGAATGTGGCTTTGGCCGTTTAAAAGCTCGCTGGTGCTGTTTGCTGACTAGGTTAGACCTCAGTGCAACCAATATTCCCATTGTTATTACTGCTCACTGTGTGTTCCATAATATCTGAGAGAGTAAGGGGGAGACGTTTATGGCGGGGTGGGACGTTGAGGCAAATTGCCTGGCTGCCAATTTTGAACAGCCAGACACCGGGGCAATTAGAAGAGCACAGGTAGGTGCACTGCACATCAGAGAGACTTTGAAAACCAGTTTCATGACTGGCCAGGCTACGGTGAGACAGTTGTGTGCGTTTCTCCTTGATGCAAACACGCTCCCTTTGTTGATTTTAATTCCTTGTAAGCTAACCACCCTCCCCCCTTCTATCACAGCTGGCAAAGGAAATAAAGTCACTATTATTTTGAAACCATTCTTTCTTTCTTAATTAAATAAAAGGGAGATAACTGATAAGGTAGCCCGGGTGGGGTGGGGGAGGAGGGAAGGACAAGGCCACATTGCTTATTGTAGCCACACTACAAATCAGAACTGTTTGAATGACAGCCTTCTGTTGCTTGGGCCATCCTCTGGAGTGACTGGGTGCTCAGGACCCTCCTCCCCCCGGTGTTCTTGGGCGTCTGGGTGAGCAGGATATGGAACTTGGGGAGGAGGGCAGGCGGTTGTACAGTGGATGCAGCGGTGGTCTGTGCTCTTGTTGGCTTTCCTGCAGCTCCACCAGACACCTGAGCATGTCCGTTTGCTTCCCCATTAGCCTCAGCATTGTATCCTGCCTCTTCTCATCACGCTCACTTAATGCTTTCCTGGACTCTGCCACTGAATGGCTCCATGCATTCAGCTGTGCCCTATCAGTGCAGAAGGACTGCATGAGCTTGGAAAACATGTCATCGCGAGTGCGTTTTTTCCCCCCCGCCTTCTAATCTGCGATAAACTCAGGGACGGAGATGATAGGGGGAGCATAGAAACATTTGCACCTGCGGGGGGATAAAAAGGGAGAGTAAAATTTAAGATCATACATTTCTGAGAACAAAAGGGAGGCTCTTTCACAGTGAATCAAGGAATTCACAGCAGACAGCACATGTGCTTTAGGTACAAGGTTGCATTTTGGCTTCTATATTGAGTGCCTGCCAGTATGGTTACACATCACACATGGCTGGGCAACAGAATTTGGTTTCCAGGCAGCCAAAGGATACGTGGGTTTGGCTTCTAACCCCTTCATAACATGTGGGAATGTTTTCAAACTGCAGTGCCCTCCTTTCCCATAGCAAGCAATGCCGGTTGGGTTTGCCATTTAAAAGGAGGGGCTGTGGTTTTCGGGTGGATGTGCAGCACACACCTCCCCTCACCCCTCTGCGTGGCTATTTGGGATGATCCCTTCACCCCTCCCCCGCTGCATGGCTGTTCTCAGGGATGATCCCTTTTAGCCAAGTGCAAACAGCCCAGCATGAATGGGGTCCTTTTACTGTTCCCTTACAAAAAATCCCCTATTTCAACCAGGTGACTATGAATATCACTCTCCTGAGGCTAACACAGAAAGATATAGACCGAATGTTGCTTGAATGTGACCAAAACCCAGGACCATTCACTGCCATGCTTTGTGCTGCAATGATTCCAGATTACTTGTTACTGGCTTGGTGTGGTAAAGTGTCCTACCGTGGAGGACGAAATAAGGCAGCCCTCCCCAGAAACCTTCTGCAAAGGCTTTCAGAGTACCTCCAGGAGAGCTTCATGGAGATGTCCCTGGAGGATTCCCGCTCCATCCCCAGACACGTTAACAGACTTTTCCAGTAGCTGTACTGGCCACGAATGCATCCCAAGTCTTCAGGGCAAATCAAATATTAAACACTATTGCTTTTAAACCCTGTACTGTAGTTACAAATGTGCACTCCCATAGGTGCCTTCTCCGCCTTCAGGGTCGGGGATCCCGCCTTGGGAGGGTATTGGCTCCAGAGTGATGAAAAGGTCCTTGCTGCCGAGGAGAACGGATTCACTGCTTGCCTGCTGCACATTCTCCTTCTCCTCCTCCTCCTCCATGTTGCGTGAGATTCCCCCTTGCAGACAGTGGTGGGGTAGTGGTAGGGTTCCCCCCCCCCCCCCAGAATGCCATGCAGCTGATCATAGAAGCGGCATGTATGGTGCTCTGACCCAGAGCAACCGTTTGCCTCCTTTGTCTTTTGGTAGTCTTGCCTGAGCTCCTTGACTTTCACGCGGCACTGCTGTGTGTCCCTGTTGTAGCCTCTGTCCATCATGCCCTGTGCGATTTTTGGCATATATATTCGCATTTCTTCTCTTTGATCGGAGTTCTGCCTGCACAGATTCTTCTCCCCATACAGCAATCAGATCCAGTGTCTCCTGTTTGCTCCATGCTGGAGCTCGTTTGCAATTCTGGGGGGACTGCATGGTCACCTGTGCTGCTGAGCTCGCCACGCTGACCAAACAGGAAATGAAATTCAAAAGTTCCCAGGGCTTTTCCTGTGTACCTGGCTAGTGCATCGGAGTTGAAAGCGCTGTCCAGAGCGGTCACACTGGAGCACTGTGGGATAGCTCCCGGAGGCCAATAATGTCGATTTGCGTCCACACTACCCCAAATTCGACCCAGCAAGGTCGATTTTAGCGCTACTCCCCTCGCCGGGGAGGAGTACAGAAGTCGATTTTAAGAGCCCTTTAGGTCGACGGAACGGGGTTGCTTGTGTAGACGCATTCATTATAAAATTGACCTAACACAGCTAAATTGTACCTAACCCTGTAGTGTATACCAGGGCTATGTATTATCTAGACCAGGGGTCGGCAACCTCTGGCACGCGGCTCGCCAGGGTAAGCACCCTGGCGGGCCGGGCCAGTTTGTTTACCTGCCGCGTCGGCAGGTTCGGCCGATCGCGGCTCCCACTGGCCGCGGTTCGCCGCTCCGGGCCAACGGGGGCGACGGGAAGCCGCGGCCAGCACATCCCTCGCCCGCGCCGCTTCCCGCTGCCCCCATTGGCCCGGAGCGGCGAACCGCGGCCAGTGGGAGCCGCGATCGGCCGAACCTGCCGACGCGGCAGGTAAATAAACTGGCCCGGCCCGCCAGGGTGCTTACCCTGGCGAGCCGCGTGCCAGAGGTTGCCGACCCCTGATCTAGACCATCCCTGACAGGTGTTTGTCTAACCTGCTCTTAAAAATCTCCAATGACAGAGATTCCACCAACTCCCTAGGCAATATATTCTAGTGCTTAACTACCCTGACAGTTAGGAAATTTTTCCTAATGTCCAACCTAAATGCCCTTGCTGCAATTTAAGTCCATTCTTAAGCCCTTCTTGTCCTCTCCTCAGAGGTTAAGGAGAACAATTTTCCTCCCTCCTCCTTGTAACAACCTTTTATGTACTTGAAAACTTATGTCCCCTCTCAGTCGTCTTTTCCAGACTGAACAAACCCAATTTTTTTTTTCAATCTTTCCTCATAGGTCATGTTTCTAGACTTTTAATAATTTTTGCTCTTTTCTGGACTTTCTCCAGTTTGGTCACATCTTTCCTAAAATGTGGTGCCCGGAACTGGACACAGTACTCCAGTTCAGGCCTAATCAATGTGGAGTAGAGTGAAAGAATTACTTCTGGTGTCTTGCTTACAACACTCCTGCTAATACATTCCAGAATGTTTACTTTTTTATTTTTTGCAACAATGTTACACTGTTGATTCATCTTTAGCTTGTGATCCCCTATGACCCCCAGATCCCTTTCTGCAGTACTCCTTCCTAAGCAGTCATTTACTATTTTGTATGTGTGCAACTGATAGTTCCTTCCTAAATGGAGTAGTTTGCATTCGTCTTATTGAATTTCATCCTATTTACTTCAAAACATTTCTCCAGTTTGTCCAGATCATTTTGAATTTAATGGTAGCATATTTAAGGTGGCAGGGAATCCATGTCTACCTGTACCAGGACAACTGGCTGGTCAGAGATAGGCTCCAATAGGAGACTACAGCAGCCTTAGAATATGTCCTTTCCTCTCAACCTGGGCTCCTTTATGATCTGTGAGAAATCTTCTCTCATACTATCTCAGATGATCATAGCTCCTATAGTCTCTGGCCAATCAAGACTTGATAGAGTACATCTGCTGAGGACAGATTCAGATCTCTTCAGTCAATGGCAAATGACCTAAAATTGGATGCAACAACGTGTACATGTCTGGGACTTAAGCCAAATGTTGGCACATATGTACATGCTGCCACTTGCCAGACTCAATCTTTGGCCCTTACAGCTATGGCTGAGGTCCATATACTCTGTCCATATACGACATGAACAAAAGGGTCATAGTTGCGTCTCAAGTCTTGCAAGAGCTCTCTTGCTGGCTGGACCCATTGAACATGCAGAAAAAGGGTTCCATTCTCTGCTCTCTGACTATGGTGCTTCTCACAGATGCTATAAGTAGTCACTGTAGAAGTCCATCCTAGAGCCAATACTCTTTTTAAATGGGGGACTCCTGTAATAGACATTGTGACAGGTTGGACCCCTCTATCAGGGTGCTACCAGATATGCTGGTCTCCCACTGAGCCCGCCAGTCCTACCAGCCTGGGTTTCCCTTGCACTGGGTTGCTGTGCCAGGCTCTCAAGCCCCTTTTCAGCACCCACCCAGGCAAAGCCACACCCAGCTATAGACACAGACTGAAATCAGCTCTGTGTAGGAGGATTCAGCTAGGGGAATGGCCAGCAAGTTTACTAACTACAAAAGGTAAATTTTAAGTGATTAGAAGGGATAGCAAACAGAACAAAGGAGATTACTGAGCAAATAAAACAAAAAACGCAACCTAAGGGTATGTCTTCACTACTGGCCGGATTGGCAGGCAGCGATCGATCCAGCGGGGATCGATTTATTGCGTCTAGTCTAGACACGATAAATCGATCCCTGAGTGCTCTCCCGTCAACTCCTGTACTCCAGCTCGACGAAAGGCACAGGCAGAGTCGACGGGGGAGCGGCAGCAGTCAACTCACCATAGTGAAGACACCGCGGTAAATAGATCTAAGTACGTTATTCATGTAGCGGAAGTTGCTTAACTNTTTCCCCCCCCCCCCCCCCCCCCAGTGTAGACCAGGCCTAAGCGTCATTCACTAAAGAAATAAGTTACAAAATGTAATTTCTCACCCTAAATGATGTTTTTGGCAGGTTGCAGAATTTCTGCAGCTTAGAGTTCCAGTTATTTCTCTTTACAGACTAGACCCCTGTCTTAGCCTGGACTCAGCCCTTGCCTTTCCCCAACTTAGTTCCTTTGTCTCTTCAGGTGCTTTCAGCAGTCTTCCTTCTTGGGCAGGGAGTCAATGGAGAAGAGCCCTGATTGATTTACTTCCCAGCCTTAAGTAGGATCTACATAAGATGGGAATCCTTTGTTTCCAGTGGAAAAATACCAGCAGTGTCCAAGGTGGTACCCCGTACCAGGTGACATCATCAAATGACCCTAAAGTGTCAAAGCAACATCCCAGGAAGCTCCTCAGGAAGGTGGGAGATTAGTATCTTCAAAGTTGTATTGTCCTCCTTAAATGGCTCATTCAGGCTGATTGCCTACTGTCTGGTGGGCGTTCCCCCGAGTACACACACAGTTGTAATGGTTACTTAGTCAATATTCCTTACTTCAGATACAGAAATTATACATGCATACAAATTGGATAAACACATTTAGTAGATCATAACTTTTTCAATGATACCTCACATGACCCTCCTTGCATAAAACGTATTAGTTATGCCATATTTATATCATAACAATATTTCTGTGAAGTACGTGGGGTGTAACGTCACTCCTCTCCCCTTAGATTACGGCCAGAGGGTTGGTCACTGACCAGTGCAAAGTCAATGTGCCTAAAATTCTCTTTAGTTTTTGGTTATCTAATTTCTTAGTGTTTACCAAAAATTATAGTGACACCCACAGATGTTTTTGCCAAGTTCTGGGTGCCTTTTCCCAATTTGCCTGAAAGACTTTTAAGGTACAACATTGTTTTAACAATGTAGATAAAGCTGTCAAGTGATTAAAAAAATTAATCATGATTAATCTTGCTGCTAAACAACAGAATACCATTTTTAAAAAATATTTGTGGATGTTTTCTACATTTTCAAATATATTGATTTCAGTTACAACACAGAATACAAAGTGTACAGTGCTCACTTTATATTTATTTTTATTACAAATATTTGCACTGTAAAAAACAAAAGAAATAGTATTTTTCAGTTCTCCTGTAGTGCAATCTCTTTATCATGAAAATTAAACTTACAAATGTAGAAAAAACTCCTGCATTCAAAAACAAAACAATGTAAAACTTTAGAGCCTGCAAGTCCAGTCCTACTTCTTGTTCAGCCAATCGCTCAGACAAACAAGTTTGTTTACATTTGCAGAAGATAATGCTGCCTGCTTCTTGGGGTACATCCAGACTACCCGTCGGATCGGCGGGTAGCGATCGATCTATCGGGGATCGATATATCGCGTCTCGTCTAGACGCGATATATCGATCCCCGAACGCACTCCCGTCGATTCCGGAACTCCACCAGGGCGAGTGGCGGTAGCGGAGTCGACGGGGGAGCCGCGGCCGTCGATCCCGCGCCGTGAGGTAAGTCGAAATAAGATACGCCGACTTCAGCTACGCTATTGCCGTAGCCGAAGTTGCGTATCTTACATCGACCCCCCCCCCCCAGTGTAGACCAGCCCTTGTTTACAATGTCACCTGAAAGTGAGAATAGGTGTTTGCATGGCACTGTTGTAACAGGCGTTGCAAGATATTTACATGCCAATTGCGCTAAAGATTCATATGTCCCTTGATGCTTCAACCACCATTCCAGAGGACATGCGTCCATGCTGATGATGGATTCTGCTCGATAACGATCCAAAGCAAAGGGGGACTGTCAAGCAGTGCTAGTGTTAGACTCGCTGGGGCCCAGGGCAGAAAGCCGAAGCCCCACCACATGGAGCTGAAGTCCAGGGCCCTGAGCCCCGCCACCCGAGGCTGAAGCCGAACTTAGCTTCGCGGGGGCCCCTGTGGCATGGGGCCTCAGGCAATTGCCTTGCTTGCTACTCCTTAATGCCGGCTCTGGCTTTTATATGCAGAAAACCAGTAGTTGTGGCACAGGTGGACCGTGAAGTTTTTACTATGTTGGGGGTGGGGAGGCCTTGGAAAGAAAAAGGTTGAGAACCCCTGTTCTAGAGTATAGGTCTCTGAGCATTTAGCCATTAAAGCCATGAAGCGATGTGCCTCAGTTTCCCCTTCCACACAGCACATTAGGTGTGTAATGTCTTTTCTCCTGTGTACAGTTTCAAGACTAGTTACAGGCACTAACTGCAAAATATCAGTATCACAAGGCCTTTTACATGACAACACACTTCATGTTAATGAAACAGTATAACCATAAAGGCTTTTAGCACATAATGAGTTCTTATGTATCACTCCCAACATGTTCAAGGGTTTTTCCAAAAGATCATGCATCTTGTACATTTTTACAGTTTTTGGTATCAGCAACAAACTAGTCACAAGAGTTAACATTAGCATTAATATTAACATCAAATCTATTACAAGTGTACCTTTTACAATCATTTTTGTCAGGCCTTTGGCTCAATACCATTGGGGTTTTGGCATTTTAGGGCTAACCCGTGGCTTCCATTTACAGGATAAAATTTTTCCCTTCCTTCCTGTCCTGTGGGGTCAAATTCTGAGCTCTCTTGCTTAACAGAATCCGTTGGCTGGTTAGGTGTGTCCTCCCTGCTAACAGCTACGGGCAAGTCTTTCTCTCCTCTGTCAGGTAATTTGCATCAGCACAGACACTAGCTTGTTTACCAGGTTTCAGATTCTTAACCATTACCAATTCCAAGGCTGGACTCGGTCTTAAAGAGATACTCTTTCTCTGCTCGGTGTCCCCATCAGGTCCCTTCTTTTGACCCTTTGACCTCACTCCTGTTCCTGTTTTTTTATTAGTTGTCCCCCGGAATCTTTTGGGTTCCCGGTCCTGTGGGTCCTCCCCTTAGGCTGGGGGGGATCCTTTCGCAGTGGGCCCACTTCCCGGAACCCAATAGGTAAAGAGATACCATTCATTTTCACTAGCATGTTAGACTCAAGGTTCTTTTGTCCTTCCATTACCAACCTCTGCTTCCATATGGAATCAGATGTCAAGTCCACTAAGACTACAAGACATATCCAAAGTGTCTAGAGATTAAAGTTTGCCTGCCATCTCCTGTATTCTCGAGAGATTAATTGCACAACTGTCCTGCTCTGCAGATTCAGCTACCCGGTCTTCCCTCTGAACCTGAGACACAGACTGTTCACTTAAAGAACCTGTATGGAGACATTTATGTTCCAACAACATTGTCTCCCCAACAAGCTGGTCAAGCTTATAGGGCTGTTCAAATTCCCTAACAATTTTCATTCCATCTAAAACCCTCTTAAAGTTATCCATACTGGGTCTTTCTAAAGCTGAGTCAGTGGATCCTTTTTCAACAGAAAATTTCTGGCTGTTAGGAACTGAAACAAATCTCTCATAAAATAAACTGTTGCCTTCTATGGACAGAAAATCATCCTGATCTACCTCAATTAATTCACTTCCACACCCTTCAGTTACAGCAAATTGCTTGCAAAAACTGCCATGAGGCTTCTTCTCCTTAGGAGCTTCTTCAAGCACCAATTCACCTTTATCTTGCTCCACAGAAGCATTGCTCTGCTGAGCCACCACCAACTCCTGAGTTTCACTTACACACAGAATCATCTCTGACCTATTAGGAGGATTTTTACACAACCTCCTTTCAGGTAAGCTGCTAGTGGTAATGCCCACAAGGTATTTAGCATGCACATTTTGAAGGGACTATTCAAGTTAAGTGGCCCGTCAAAAGAACACTTAGCTCACAATGGAAGACGCTCATCTACACTGAATGGACTTTCCTGTGAACGTTCCATCTGAAATATAGGTAATGGCCTCTGCTATGACTAAGCAAAATCATGCATGGACATGTGACTTACCCATGTGATTCCAAACACCATCTTGTCACCTATGCTTTTCCACTAGCTGCTCTGAGGTCTTCGTTTGAAACAATGGATTTCCCTCCACATGGCAGAAGCTATAAAAGGCCCTGGAAACATCTCAGTTTTGCCTCTTTCCTGCTCAAACCTCTGGACTATGAACTTATACCATAGGGAGCATTCTAACAAAGGGACTGAAGACCTAGAAGCAACCAGAGACTTGACTTAAGCCAGCAGTTTATTCCATCACTGCTACAAGCCTGAACCAAGAACTTTGCAATTGTTGTATGTATTTGATTTCTTTAACCAATTTTAGCTCTTATCTTTGTCTTTTTATAAATAAACCTTTAGATTTTAGATACTAAAGGATTGGCAACAGCGTGATTATTGGGTAAGATCTGAGTTATATATTGACCTGGATGTGTGGCTGGTACTTTGGGATCCGAAGAACCCTTTTGTTTGATTAATTTGGTTTTAAAGAACCACTCATCTGTAAGTCTAGTGTTTTTGGTGGTGATACAAGGACTGGAATACCTAAGGAAACTGCTTTTCTGACTTCTTGTTAGCCAGTGTGGTGAAACAGAAGTTTAATTTTGTTTCTGGTTTGGTATATCTTATGGGAGAATAACCACCAGTTTTGGGGTGTCTGCCCTATTTCTCAGCAGTTTGTCCTGAATTTGGTATTCTCAGTTGTGACCCATGAAGGCACGGTGACAGACATGTTCACTCCAAAGCACAACACAAAATGCCCAAATATCTGCTTCACAGGGGGCATGAATCTGGGCTCACCTCTAGATTTGTTTTTATTTTTTTTATTTTTTGGTGGTCTTAAGGACTTCTGTATGCCTTCCCACCAGTTCTTTTGATCCTTGAGATATCAAAAATCAGACAGGACAAGGCTATGGTCATCCTGGTAGCCCCTTCGTGGCTGAGACACTTGGCTATTGGATCTATTGCAGATGTCCAAGCAGCCTCCTGTACACCTCCCAATCTGCCTGGACATAATATCTCAGAAATGGTCAGATACTGCACTTAGACCCCGCAGTCATCACACCTGAAGGCCTGGATGTTGTCTGGTTGAGCATTACTGATGGATTGCTCCTTATGGGTTCAGGAAGTTCTACACAGCAGAAAACCTTCCATCAGGATGACTTACTCCCTGAAATGGAAAAGATTTTTCATATGGGGAGCCCAAAGCAATATGGACCCAGTAGTAGCCCCAATACCAAGGATCCTTGACTGTATGTTGCTACTGAATCAGGTTGTAGGACTGGCATTTAACACAGTCTCAAGGTCCACCTGGCAGCAATATTGGCATGTCATGCTCTGGTACAGTCATACTTTTTCTCTCATCTGATGGTATGGAAAATTTCTCAAAAAACCTCCTTCATGGTTATCTTCTGGTTAGGGGTCTGACTCACAAGTGGGATCTCAACAGCCGCCTCCTAAAACTTGTGGAATCACTCCCTTTGAATCACTGTTGGAATGATCATTAGACCCCTTTTGTCATCAAGATAGTCTTCCTGGTTGCCATCACCTCAGCACGGAGAATCAGTGTGTGCCAAGACTGCCTTACATGTCCTACCTAAGGGATAAGATGGTGTTGAGACTACATCCCAAGTTCAGCCTGAAGATGGTCTTGGACTTGTATTTTAATTAATCATTTTGCCAGTCGTCTTCTCGAAGTCATGCACTATGCCAGAAGAGCAAAAACTGTACTTTAGACATGCCTAGAGATTTGTTCTAATTCCTTACTAAGGCCAGGCCTTTCCAGCTGTCCCCTTGCTTCTTTGTGGCCATTTTCTGGCTCATCTAAAAGCCAAGCCATCTTGGCTTTTACAGAGAATCTCCAAGTGAATAACATGGTGCATTTTCACTTATCACTGGTGAACCGCTTCCTCCAAACATCAAGGCATGCTCTACCAGCGTGCAGGCAGCATCTTCTACCTGCTTCAGGAACATTCCAATCTGAGATCTGCAATTTGGAGCAACCCACTGGCATATGTCCTTGACATAATGGCAGCCAGGTCAGATGTCAGTGTCGGGAAAAGCAGTATTGCAATAATTTTTTTGACTGATACAGCTGAAACTCTACACTCCCACCATCCAGTCAGGGAGAATACTGTTTGCCAATCCCCTAGAGTGGGACCCATACTGACACACATTTTGAAGAAAGAACACTTACCCTACAGTAACTGTTTCTTCAAGATGTTGTAGTTGGTGTGGATCCCACAACCTGCCCGCCATCCCTGCTTTCTGAAGTCTCAGCCAGCCTGGCTTTGAATTGTTGCAAACAACCCATCATTTATACCCTTGCATTGGAACATGAAGAGGCACAGAGCACGTGCATAGCTGTGATGGACATATGTTTATCCAAATAAACAAAAAGCCTCCAGTCTCACATGCATGGGGTTCCTGTTTACCTATAATGGCACCATCTCAAAGAACCACACTTACTTTAGGGTAAAGAACCTAAGTATTTTCATTTCAAAGGGTGCTCTTTCAGTTACTGGACATATTTCAAACTCGCCTTTCAGACTGAAATTTTCCAGATCTGGTCTCAGAGTGAATTTAAAAAAAAAAAAAAAAAAGAGCAAAAATGAGTCAGCAGTTTGGATGTGAAGAATCCTAGTCAAGCACTCCATTGTGACCACTCAGACTGCTGTGAGGGGAGTTGAAGCATCTGGATTGGCAGGTGTTTTTAAGCTTCCCTGAGTCTTCAACGTTGCAACCCTGTTTCCTCCCTTGACCTCTCTGGCATGCTTCTTAGAGCACTGACTGTCTGCTAGCCCTTCACAGAAACTGAGTCCCTCAACTCACCTAATTTAGGCCCCCAGGACCAGTGCTGACTCCCCCAAGATAGCTCAGTAATCTAAATACACCCTCTCCTAGAATCTCACTGCAGATGAGATCTTCTGGGTTACAGTTAAACTCTTTCAGGAGGCACGTGACAGTTGTGAAGAACTACTCCTGGAGGGAATTCACATATGCAGAATTCATGTGCCCCAAAGAGTCTCACCCCCTGCAGCAGAAAATGGATTCTGCTGGAGAGGTGCTGCAATTACACCTTTCAGTCAGCTCATGGGTCAGAGCAGCCAGCCACAGAGAGGGAGGGGGCAGCAGCTGCATTCCTCACAGCACCCTGCCCATGAGTCCAGGTGCAGCCACGTGGGGTATGGGGGGCGGGATTGACAGTGCGGAGTATGCGGGGCTGCTGGGAGATCACATAGACTGGGGTTCAGACAGGCTAGTGGCAGGGGTGGGGGGGAACAACAGATTGGGGCAGGGACCCAGGAGCTAGTGGGTGACAGTATTGAGTCAGGAGCTGAATGGGAGTGTGGGTGCAAGGACACATGGAGGAGGAGGGTGGCTGAGGTGTGGGTGCAGGGCCACAAGCGGATGGGGGCTGAATGGGAGGGCAGTGACATGGGGAGGGGGTGCAGGGCCAAATGGGGAGGCGGTGCAGGGCCAAATGGGGAGGGGGGGGGCAGGGACACATGGGGATGGGACAGATGTGCCTGACTGGGAGAGGCTAGGGGTTAGCAGGGTCTGCAGGGGGAGGCTCCCCCCCCCTTCCTAACTATCCCCCATCCAAAAACCCCTCTTCCATTCTTCTCCTCCCCACACCCAACAACCCTCCAGGTTCACTCAGTCTCCTTCCAAACAATTACTTCCTTCTCCCTCAACTCCTTCATTACCCGACTCCCCCAAGCTTTTGCACTGCTTCTGACGGGTGTGGGAAATACGTTTCTGTATTGTAGTTTAAATGTATTATTACTCAGAGCTCTGTTTTAATATGCCTAGTAAGGAATCTATTTGTCAAAAATATCTCCTGAATCTTTTTGTTTGTTTGTATTGTTACAGACATACTTGCTGACAGTATTTTGAAATTACCAAAATAATTGAAACTGGCTTGATTATATAGTTACTTTGGCAAATAAAATTTCTGCAAAATTTTACATATTACCCCAGGAGTCAAGAATATAATACACAGAAGCATAGTACAGATTCCAACATCATTGTTCTTTTATACTTAACAGATTAGAGCACAAACATACAGATCATCAAAAACGCAAACGTCCTATGCCCCGCCGTAGCTCACACATACAAAGGTTTTCCATGATACAGCAATTTCATGGTAACGTCACAGTATCAACCACAATTAATAAGTTATACAGATACTTCACAAATTATCGGGGTGGGGTGGGGCGTGGATGGGGAAGAGTCCCCTCTTGCCACCATAAAAACCTGAGGCAAATCTTTCAGGGAAGATGTTTACCTTACTGAATATTACTTCTACAGCACTCCTAGATATATTATTATTTGAGGTAGCTTTCTTGGGCACTGCATTGCATTCAACAATCTGAAAGGATAGGAGTAAAGATCACTCTAATCTCCACACCATACTTGAACACTTTATTGGCCTGGATCGCCATAATACCTATAGTGATATGTTGGAAAAAATAAAGGTCTCGGGATGAATTCAGGTCATCTTAGTCTGCTTGGTCTTAAGACTGTCAGAAAGACTTCTCAAGTGCTTTATTTAAAAATGCAGAAACTCAGATTTTAATGACCAGAGCACAGTTAATCTACTAGTGCTTTGGATCCTTGTTTATTTCTCAAATCAAACTGAAACACTGAAGGCTGGGTTGTTGTATATCTGAATAACTAACTGAAATACGTGATATTCCTATGAAATGAAACATATCACATACTAGGTGACTTAAGCATATTTATTCTTCAAATACCAAAGAGATCACACCTCTCAAATCAATAGTTTACAGTTAAATAAGTAAAAAACAAGAACACAGAATTCAATGTTAACTAGTGAAATCTACAATTCTTTTGTGTGTGCATGTAAAGGTGCGGGACTCACCCCTGCAGCGCCTCCTGCTGGTCGTCTCAGGGAATTAGCTCTCCAGCCCTTGGAGCACCCTCTGCAGGCCGGTGTCTCGCTGCCGCTGGCCCCTGTATCCCTTCTGGACCCGGTGCCCCTTTACCCGGGGGCTGCCCCCTGGCAATACCCCCACCAGTCTCTATGGGTCTCCCCTCACTGGGAAACCCCCAACCCTATAATCCCCACCTTGCCTCAGTCTGGGCTATTGCCAGTCATCACCAAGCCCCCGCTCCCTGGGCAGACTGAAGTGTAAAAGCCACTCATCATAGGCAAGGGGGTTCGGACCTGCTGCCTTCCTCTGCCTCCCAGTACCTCTATGGGCCTTGGACCAGGCCCTGCAGCCTGGGGAGTTGCCAGCCTGGAGCTCCCCTGCTCCTCTGGCTCTCCCCAGCCCTGCTTCACTTTCAGTACCCTTTCTGCAGGCAGCCAGGCCCTGCTCTCTCCCAGCCTGGAGAGAGAGACTTATTTTGGGCCTCTGACTCACAGCCTTTTTATACAGGCCAGCTGTGGCCTGATTGGGGTGTGGCCCAGCTGTGGCTGCTTCCCCAGTCAGCCTAGTAGCTGCTTTCTCCCAGCCACAGCCCTCCCCAGGACTGTTTGAAGCCCTCCAGGGCAGGAGCGGGGTAACCACCCCGCTACAGTGCAATATGCTTACCAATTTTGTTTTTGTCACACTTCAAACAAAACAGTTTGTGCTAAAAATTAGGGCTGTCAAGCGATTAAAAAAATTAATCGTGATTGATCGTGCTGTTAAACAATAATAGAATACCATTTATTTAAATATTTTTGGATGTTTTCTGCATTTTCAAATATATTGATTTCAATTACAACACAATACAAAGTGCACACTTTGCAAATATTTGTAATAAAAAATAAATATAATGTAAAAAACAAAAAAAATAAATAAATAAAAATATAAATATATGGAGATATACCTATCTCATAGAGCTGGAAGGGACCCCGAAAGGACATTGAGTCCAGCCCCCTGCCTTCACTAGCAGGACCAATTTTGCCCCAGATCCCTAAGTGGCCCCCTCAAGGATTGAACTCACAACCCTGGGTTTAGCAGGCCAATGCTCAAACCACTGAGCTATCCCTCCCCCCAAAAAAGAAATAGTATTTTTTTAATTCACCTAATACAGGTACTGTAGTGCAATCTCTTTATCATGAAAGTTGAACTTACAAATGTAGAATTATAAACAAAAATAACTGCATTCAAAAATAAAACAATGTAAAACTTTAGCTCCTACAAGTCCACTCAGTCCTACTTCTTGTTTAGCCAATTGCTCAGACAAACAGGTTTGGTTACATTTGCAGGAGATAATGCTGCCCGCTTCTTGTTTACAATGTCACCTGAAAGTGAGAACAGGCATTTGCATGGCATTGTAGTAGCCTGTGTCTCAAGATATTTACGTGCCAGATGCGCTAAAGTTTTATATGTCCTTTCATGCTTCAGCCACCATTCTGTAGGACATGTGTCCATGCTGATGGTGGGTTCTGCTTGATAATGATCCGAAGCAGTGCGGACTGACGCATATTCATTTTCATCATCTGAGTCAGATGCCACAGCAGAAGGTTGAATTTCTTTTTTGATGGTTTGGGTTCTGTAGTTTCCACATCGGAGTGTTGCTCTTTTAAGACTCCTGAAAGCGTGCTCCATGCCTCATCACTCTGATTTTGGAAGGCACTTCAGATTCTTAAACCTTGGGTTAAGTGCTGCAGCTATCTTTAGAAATCTCACATTGGTACCTTCTTTGTGTTTTATCAAATCTGCAGTGAAATTTTTCTTTAAACGAAGAATATGTGCTGGGTCATCATCCGAGACTGCCATAACAGGAAATATATGGCAGAATGTGGGTAAAACAGAGCAGGATACATACAATTCTCCCCCAAGTAGTTGTCACAAATTTAATTAATCCATTATTTTTTCAACAGACGTCATCAGCATGGAAGCATGTCCTCTGGCATGGTGGCTGAAGCATGAAGGGGTGTACGAATGTTTAGCATATCTGGCATGTGTATATACTGTGCAATGCCAGGTACAAAAGTGCCATGTGAATACCTGTTCTCACTTTCAGGTGACACTGTAAATAAGAAACGGGCAGCATTATCTCCCATAAATGTAAACAAACTTGATTGTCTGAGCAATTGGCTGAAGAAGTAGGACTGAGTGGACTTGTAGGCTCTAAAATTTTACATTGTTTTGTTTTTGAATTATGTAACAATAAAAATCTATATTTCTAAGGGTACGTCTATACTACCCGCCGGATCGGCGGGTGGTGTTCGATGTATCGGGGATCGATTTATCGCGTCTCATCTAGACGTAATAAATCGATCCCCGAATCGACGCCTGTACTCCACCTTGGCAGGTGGAGTAAGCGGAGTCGATGGGGGAGCCGCGGCGGTCGACTCGCCAACGTGAGGATGGCCAGATAAGTCGAACTAAGATACTCCGACTTCAGCTACGCTATGCTGAAGTTGCGTATCTTAGTTTGAACCCCCCCGCTATTGTAGCCCAGGCCAAAGTTGCACTTCCATGATAAAGAGATTGCACTACAGTACTTGTATGAGGAGAATTGAAAAATTCTATTTCTTTTGTTTATCATTTTTACAGTGCAAATATTTGTAATCAAGAATAATAGTATAAAGTGAGCACAGTACACTTTGTATTCTGTGTTGTAATTAAAATCAATATATTTGAAAATGTAGAAAAACATCCAAAATATTTAATAAATTTCAATTGTATTATATTGTTTAACTGTGCGTTTAAAACTGCTATTAATCGACAGTCCTACTAAAACATGTACGTATTTGATGCTGTAATGGCTAGACAGGAGTTACATGTCTTGAAAATTAACAATTCTGAATTCACATGTATCTTCCCTTATTCCACCCATTAATCATGCCTCTTCCTCCAGTCATCAGCGTGTGCACCTGTGTTCCCTGTAAGCTGTGCGTTTGAGCGGCAGTGCAGGAGAGAATTAAGTGCTGCCCAGCTGACTAGGAGAGCGCGCACAGCTGGCAGCATGTGGTCAGGTGCCCTTCCCCCCCACTTTGCTCCGTTATACAGCTGCTCCCGGGACCCTCCTGCTGCCTGTGCAGAGCGGGGGCAGAGGAGGAGGGTGCTGATGTTAAGGTGTCCCCCTCTCCCAGCCCCTGTACCCCATCTGAGCAGGGCAGAGGGGACACAGCCTGGCTCAGGACTCCGAGCTGCTGCGGGGAAGAGTGAGTGACTGAATGCCTTTCTTAAAGAGACAGTGCACTGTTTCTGAGATTTCCCCAACAGCCAGCTGTCGCTGTCTGTCTCTGTCTCTGTCTCCTCTCCCCTCCCCCCATGTGCCCCAGCTCCGCAGAGCGAAGGAAGGGGAGATCACAGGGCTCAGGACAGAGCAGGAGAGCTTTCAGTGAGTGTCTTAAAGTGACAGCGCAGGGCGTCTTTCAGAAACTTTCCCAGCATCCAGCACACACTGTGTGTGTGTGTGTGTGTGTCACACACACACACACACACACACACACACACACACACACACACACACACACACAGAGTCTCTGTGTTATGTGTGTCTCTGTCTCTCTCTCTCTCACACACAGTATGAGGAAGTTCTCCCATGTTTTTGTATTAGAGAAGATGTAAGGTCTCTTTTTTCTTCTGTCTTGAGCTTGTGGCTAAATTTGTTGAGGACTTAAGTTTCCCTAGCCTCCATTGTATTTCTGTATATATAGGATTTGATCTGTAGCTGTTTGCCTCAGATATTTCATTCCATAACCGCCACCAGCCCAACTCACAGGAAGTAATGTCTTCATTTCTTCATCAGAGGATCATTCTCAGCTCAAAGTACTCACATATGGCTCATCTCCCAAATGCCTGACTATGATGACAGCTTATTTCAGAAGACAAAGTACTCACATTCTCTTATCTCAAAGATTGGCTGATGAAGATTTAGATATCTCAGAGCATGCAGTCTGTCCTGCAAAAACTTACACCCTATTTAAATCCTTAGACCAAAGGATAAACTAAGAGAAATTTACCTTTTTTACAATCAAAGATAATTTATTGATTCAACTACAGATTAAATGATAGCAAAGGTGAAGTTGACTCCAGAAAGACTTCAAGAACTGTTCAGTCAACACAACACCCTTAAGACCCAGTTCAGATGTTCTTTATGGCTACTGGACATACTGAATCCTAGTAACCCCATTTGATAGGTTGAGAATGAGGCATTACTTGTAGTCAAAGACTTTCTGCCTTTCACAATTTAGGCACTATGGTGTGTTTCTCAAGATGATATACAGAGCTTAATGTGTCAAGTATCAGAGGGGTAGCCGTGCTAGTCTGGATCTGTAAAAAGCGACAAAGAGTGCTGTGGCACTTTATAGACTAACAGACGTATTGGAGCATAAGTTTTTGTGGGTGAATACCCAGACGCAATGGGTATTCACCCACGAAAGCTTATGCTCCAATACGTCTGTTAGTCTATAAGGTGCCACAGCACTCTTTGTCGCTTTTTACAGAGCTTAATGTGGTGGACCAATACTCAGAGGGGGTCTACTTCAAATTGCTAGTCCTTTCTGTAGTCTTTGTGATTATCTGCAGGAAAGGGTGGATGATATAGTGGACTGGCTGGCAGTTCAAAGCATTTGAACACCTGCAGAGAGCAGATTACACAAATGTGTTGGATTTTGTCAATTCCTTCCACACATTGAAGGGAAGGTATTGCTGTTGTACTGTAAATTGCCTGAGTGGGACTCTTGTCCAGCCTTCTGTGTTGATGCTTCTTTGAAATTATGTTTGTCATCTTTTCACATCTGTAGCATTACACCCACCCAGGCAAGGGAAACATGGTTATGGACACTCACTCTTTGGAAGACAGGATACTTAGTATGCTGTAATGTGGAAAAAACCCTCTGCAGTCTTGCTTCAGAGGGTGAGAGATTCCTTCTGCCTGAACAGAGACCTACATTATTTGCATGTGTGTTCTCTGATATGAACTTCTAGGGTGATCAAGAAAATCAAAGTATAAAGGTTCAAATTCTACTGATAGTTGTTACATGGAATTCATAAACAATGCAGTGCCTAGAACATCTCATAACTAGAGCTCCAGAAAGTTTTTGACTGATGCAGTGTGCAGACACGTCCCAAGCAGTAGGGGAGCTAGGGGGGGAGCGGGGCAGCGGCCGCTCCCCCACTGAGCACAAGTGGCGCCTTGTCAATTTCTTGGCGCCTTGTCAATTTTTACTCACCCAGAGGGAACAGGGGGAGCGATCCAAAAAAAAAAAGGCGCCACCTGCTGTGGCGCTTTTACTCACCCAGCAGCGCTCCGGGTCTTCAGCGGCACTTCGGCGGCAGGACCTTCACTTGCTCTGCGAGTGAAGGGCCCGCCGCCGAAGACCTGGAGCGCCGCCGGGTGAGTAAAAGTGCCGCAGCGGGTGGCGCCTTTTTTTTTTTTTTTTGGATCGCTCCCCCTGTTCCCTCTACCTGGCTACGCCACTGGTCCCGAGAGGAGGACTGTATATATTGACAATATACTTAAAGAATTTCAGTTAGAAGAGAGACACTTTTCTATCTCATATTTTCCAAGTTTATATAAAGTGTACACATTTTCTTCAAAAATTATTTAACCATTATATAACACTGCTCTACAGCCAAAATGCTTCTGAAATAAATGTAGTCAAACTTTACTAATTCTGGGTCACTGAGAACGAAAATGATGCTTAAAATTGTTGATTGGCTCTAGTTTTCAAGATATGCTATTGGGTCAGTATATACGAACCTTGACTTGGGAATGGCGGAGGATAAGTGAGTTATAAAGGGAAGGGATCTCAATTTAAACCAGAAATGACTAAAATACATCTTTGACTGGATCTATGAATAAATCTATGACTGGGTTTGGACAGTACTTCTTTTTAGGCAAAACAATGAATGATGCAATCTGAAGCTGATATTGCCGTCATACAGGATATGAATTGCATCATGTTATTCCTAGAAGTCATGGATAATGCAATCATAACGAAGCTTACATCACTCTGCTGAACAAATTGCCCTATATCAGCTCTAGAAAACATACAGTGTCGTGCTCTCTTATTTGTCAGTGTTTGATTTTGCAAAGGGACACATTTCTGTTTAGCCAAAGTGAGCAGAGATGCCTCGTACTTGTGTGAACAGTGCAGATAACTTCTGCTATGTTTGTGGTGAAGTGACTTTTGCATCACAAAAGCGCAGTATAACCACTATGGTTAAGAAAGCCTATCACCTTTATTTTGGCTGCAAAATTGGAGATCAGGACAAGAGGTGGGCCCCACACATATGCTGCAACACTTGTGCAACAAATCTTCGCCAGTGGTTGAACAGGAAAAGGAAATCTATGCCTTTTGCAGTGCCAATGATTTGGAGAGAGCCAACAGATCATACCAGCAATTGTTACTTCTGCATGGTGCCTCCAGTTGGGAAAGGTGTGTCAAAGAAGAAAAAGTGGACTGTGCATTATCCAAACATTCCATCAGCTATACGCCCAGTACCCCACGGAGAAGGACTGCCGGTTCCTGATGCACCAGAATCATTCTCACTTGAGTCAGACGAGGAAGAGGAAGAGGATGAAACTTCTGGTCCTGAACCATCAATGTCACAGGACCCACATTTTCTCCCATCCTCCTCCTCTGAACCACACCTCATAACACAAGGTGAACTGAATGACCTTGTCAGGGATTTGGAACTACCCAAGAGTAAGGCAGAGCTGTTGGGCTCCAGACTACAGCAGTGGAATCTCCTGGCAGGTGATGTTAGGGTTTCCATGTTCCGTGACCGTCAAAAGGATCTTGTCCCATTCTTCTTCATGGAAGGTGATCTTGTAGCCTGCAACAACATCGATGGTGTGATGGCAGCCCTCAACATCGTTCACGATCCAGATGAGTGGAGACTGTTCATTGATTCATCGAAGACGAGTCTTAAAGCTGTTTTACTGCATAATGGCAATGTTTTGCCATCAATTCCAGTTGGTCATGCAGTCCATATGAAGGAAACCTATGACAACATGAAACAACTTTTGAGGTGCATAAACTATGACCAACATCAGTGGCAGCTTTGTGGCGATTTGAAGGTTGTTGCTCTCTTGCTTGGTCTGCAGGCTGGATACACAAAGTACTGCTGTTTTCTCTGCGAATGGGATAGTCGTGCAAGAGATTCCCACTACATCAAGAAAGATTGGCCACTCCGACAGTCATTGGAGCCTGGGAGGAAAAGTGTTCAGCATCCACCACTTGTTGAATCAAGGAAGATTTTGTTACCACCCTTACACATCAAGCTGGGTCTGATGAAGAACTTTGTCAAGGCCATTGACAAAACACAAGCAGCTTTCAAGTACCTCCGTGGAAAATTTCCAAGGTTAAGTGAAGCTAAGATAAAGGAAGGTGTCTTTGTTGGTCCTCAGATTCGTGAACTTCTTCGAGATGATGCATTTGACCATGCACTGCGTGGCAAGGAAAAGACGGCATGGAAAGCCTTCCAGTTAGTGGCAATAAATTTTCTCGGAAACAACAAGGCACACAACTACAGGTTGTTGGTGGAAAACCTCCTCAAGGCATACAAAAGCCTTGGTTGCAACATGTCACTAAAGATACATTTTTTGCACTCTCATCTAGATTTTTTTCCACCGAACTGCGGAGCAGTGAGCGACGAGCACGGCGAGCGATTTCACCAGGACATTGCAACAATGGAGAAACGCTATCAGGGCAAATGGAGCCCATCAATGCTTGCAGACTATTGCTGGACAGTGACAAGAGATGCTCCATTTAATGAATACAAGAGACAAGCCAAGAAGCGCCGAGTAGACACTGAATAGGACTAAACTATGTACATAATAGTTTTTTGCCTTTTGTTTCATAATAAATTTTATTTATATAACCCTTTTGCTGATTTTTAAAGTGTTACATAAACAGGACAGGTGAAATATTATCATGTAAAGCAACCATAAACACATGAAAAGACCTAGGTTTACAATTTATGATTAAAACTCTACTATCTACACAATATACATAGACATAAAATGTAAAAACTTAAATATCTTAAACAGTAGCCAATCAGTTTTAATTGTCATATTTGAATTCAGCACATCAAAATACATAATAAATATCATATTTTATCTCTGAAGCAGACGACTTCTCAAAAATTGTAGACCAGTGTAATGCATAGCTGTGATGAGGTGGACTAGGCCCAAAGGCCCCCTGCTGGAGGCAGGAGGGTTCTGCCACACCCATCCCAGAAAGCCTTTGACAAGGTGCCTCCCCAAAGGCTCTTACGTAAATTAAGTTGTCATGGGATAAGAGGGAAGATCCTTTCATGGATTGAGAACTGGTTAAAAGACAGGTAACAAAGGGTAGGAATAAATGGTAAATTTTCAGAATGGAGAGGGGTAACTAGTGGTGTTCCCCAAGAGTCAGTCCTAGGACCAATCCTATTCAATTTATTCTTAAATGATCTGGAGAAAGGGGTAAACAGTGAGGTGGCAAAGTTTGCAGACAATACTAAACTGCTCAAGATAGTTAAGACCAAAGCAGACTGTGAAGAACTTCAAAAAGATCTCACAAAACTAAGTGATTGGGCAATAAAATGGCATATGAAATTTAATGTGGATAAATGTAAAGTAATGCACATTGGAAAAAATAACCCCAACTATACATACAATATGATGGGGGGGCTAATTTAGCTACAACGAATCAGGAAAAAGATNGTTCAGAGAAGGGCAACTAAAATGATTAGGGGTTTGGAACGGGTCCCATATGAGGAGAGATTAAAGAGGCTAGGACTTTTCAGCTTGGAAAAGAGGAGACTAAGGGGGGATATGATAGAGGTATATAAAATCATGAGTGGTGTGGAGAAAGTGAATAAGGAAAAGTTATTTACTTGTTCCCATAATATAAGAACTAGGGGCCACCAAATGAAATTAATGGGCAGCAGGTTTAAAACAAATAAAAGGAAGTTCTTCTTCACACAGCGCACAGTCAACCTGTGGAACTCCTTGCCTGAGGAGGTTGTGAAGGCTAGGACTATAACAGGGTTTAAAAGAGAACTAGATAAATTCATGGAGGTTAAGTCCATTAATGGCTATTAGCCAGGATGGGTAAGGAATGGTGTCCCTAACCTCTATTTGTCCGAGGGTGGAGATGGATGGCAGGAGAGAGATCAGAGAGAGAGAGAGATCCCAGGAAAGGAGCAGTGGAGAGGTCCTCCAAGCAGCCTAGAGTAGTTGTGAGGAAGCAACCAATCAGAGGGGCTGCTGGAACGTCCAATTGGGCCAGGAGGGCCCTATAAAAAGGAGCTACAGAACAGAGCAGTAGTTGGTTGCTGCTTAGAGCTGGAGAAGAAAGGACTGCGTGCCTGGATAGAAGAGCAGCGGGACTATGGACAGCTAAGTCTGCTGGCAGGGACCAGGGGAGCGAGAGGCCCCTGGCTGGCTGCTAGGACTGAGCCAAAGACTGTCTTCTTGGGGACGGAGTAGGGACGGAGCCTGGGGAGGACTATAGGATGATAGTGTCTCCAGGGAAGAAGTCCTGGGGATATAGCCCCATACCAGAACTGGACAGGTTTAAAGACTTCAGACACACCCAAGCAGAGGGGGACCTCACGAGAGGTGGGTTCCAACCCTGTTACAATTGCAATAATTATAATTTGCATGGTAGTATTGATATAAATCACTTGAGTACAAAATGCCTTGTGTGTCAATGCAAATTTAAAATTTCTTTCTTTCTTTAGGTGAAGCATCATAATTACAGCTGTTAGAATACATAAATCTTTTGTTCTGTAGTTCTTATTAAATGTTACTGGAGGGTATAAAAAGTAAGGCATACAAGAGGCCGTTCTCATTAATTTAGTGGTAACTAAGTGAAAATTTGAGGTTTGTTTCTAGTAAGCCTAATTTATCTTAAAATCGAGTCTGCAGTATTTCTGTAGCAAATTAATTTGGTTGCCTCTTTTTCTAACTTAATCTATTAATGGAAAAAATGTGGGAAGAAAAACTCTTTAGTTACACATTACTTTACAAATATAGGGCGATGCAGCATACACTTAAATTTCCTCCACAAAAATAGGCATTGGAGGATAAAGTTTAAAAATAGTCCTATCTTAAATATTTGAGCTTCCTGGAATAGATTTTGAAATTAATTTGATTTCTTTCCCAACATCTAACATCACAGAATCATAACAACTTCAAATAGATTGGTTGTGCGCTGTATGTATTATCTTAATTCAGTTGCCTTGAAATATGGGACTGCTCTGATATAACTTGTCTCTAATCTGTAAGGAAAATTTCTGAAAGTTTCTCAAGTTATGAGAAGCATGGAAAGAGTTACTGTTTAAAAATGTTGGAAAAACAACAATTCTCTCTTCCCAGGGTTGTGGATGGGGAAATTACATATGCTTGGATTTTACTGTATTCAGTGTCTGTGAAAGGTAGATTACACTTTTCTGTGTGTGTATATTCATTTTGTTGGGCTTGTACCCCATTTGGCATTCACAGTCAGGTGAATTTCTAGAAAGTAAAACAGATCTGTCTTTTGGAGCAATCACTCTCGTGTCATCAGAAGACCATTTTTTACTCCAGGTTCTTTGTTGCGATTAAAAAGTTCCGCAGGTGCTGGTCTGACTCCGGACTTGTGCTTCCTCATTCATGCACAGAACTTATTTCAGGATAGAGTCTTGACTTCATCGACGGATTAGAAGAGATAAAGTGCTTTTGCGGTGAATCTGCCTATATAGGGGAATCTTGGAAAGGACTCAAAAGATTGACAATCCACCTAAAGAGGATTTCTATAAGATTACAAGGCATTTAATCAAGATACTGAAGACATAATTGTACACTTTGCCAAGGATGAATTTATTTTGTGGGTCGAGAGTCACAAGACTCCTTTTATGTTTGCCAGATGTCTACTTGGAGGTCCACACACTTTTCATGAATAATTTACAAAATTGATGTGCTCTTTTTCATAAAAAGCTGCTTTTGGATATAGTTGAACAGTTCTTGTTGCATGCTCATAAAGTCTCTTGCAACCTTCGGTTTCTACTACTTGGTTTAATATTTTGTATCCACTTTACACATATTCTTCTCCTTCTGGAATGGACGGTGGGTTTTTTTTAGTGCTTGCTACTTTTTAGTAGCTCATTTGTCTGAGGCTTGGAACTGTTACTTAGAATATAATTGAACACAAGGAGACATATTATTTTTGCATGTTTCACCAAAGCAGCATGTGTTCGATCTGAGTATACCAATGGCTTATCTTGCAAATCAGTTTTCAGTTAAGGGGACACTCAACTTGAAATTAGTTGGCCTGCCGCCTGACCCTTCCTGGACTCTGTTTTTTAATTCCAAACCAGGTTTGTTTTTCTCCCCAGTTGCTGTGTGACCCACAAAATGACCCACAAAAATAGGATGTCACATGCACAGGAGAGGTGTCAGGAGCTCGGCTCCTTCTACTGTGTATGCGTGTTAAGGAGGAAGCTGGAGGAAAAGGATGGCCCTGGTGCTCTTGGCTCCTGCTTTCTGTGGAGGGAGACAAGAATAAGGGATCTTAGCTTGGCTACTTTTCTACTCCCTGCCCCTGTGAACTGAAATGGGGAAACCCCCGATGAATCTGTTTTGATTGCACTTCTTTTTCCAACTCTGTCTAAAGAAAGCTAGTTGGGTGTCTCTTCTAGCCCTTCAATATCTCCACCTCTCCTATGAGGCTAGTGTGCCCTCAAGTGAAGACTCATAGACCTGTGTGTGGGAGATGACCTCTCTCTAAGGCAAGCTGTTCTTGATCATTCTTGGATCTTTGGGATGGGTGGGGCCTCTCCATTCCTTCCTTGGTTCACCTGGTTTTTCTAATCCCTACTTCTCCCTTAGGTCCTGAAGATGGCTGCGTGGGTTGTTTCTTCCAGCCTCTACTAAAAGCTTTTGGGGCACCATTTCAAGGTCCAGCGATTGAAGGAGGCTCCCCCAGTCTCCTTTTAAGGTTTCTTGTCCTGAGTAGGTGTCTGGGGAGTGAATAAGAATTTCCAGGCTCCCAGTGTTCTTTAGTCAGTTGCAGGGGTCCAGACGAGGTGATTCTCCAGCATGAAACTACAAAGAGCAGGAGTAGCTCTGCTTGGGTTATCAAATAACATCACCTTGCAGAGTGTAAAGAGCATGCATATGAGCACCTTCTACAATCCTGCTTAAGGGTTATGTCTTTCTTGCTAATGCATAAGGCAGAAAGTGAAACAGTCAGTAAAACAGTGAAACTAACTACACAAAATGCTGTCAAATGCATATTGTAAAACTGGAAAAAGAGAACTTTGATTTTAAGTTAACCATATTTGCTACTTGTAAGAAGTATGCAAAAATCTTCAGAGGAAAAAATATAATTTCAAGTTGGTGTCCCTTTTAAAAAAATATATAATTAGGTGGCAAGGAGAAATGTTTCTTTTGTTGAAACCTCATGTTATATTTTTAGTTTCAACCAGGATGCACCAGAGGTGGTTTCGGTTTAATACTTGCAGGTTTCCCCCCATAGTTTGCTTTTCATTTGCAAAAGCTAAATGAACCAGGCAACCATACCTTCTCTTTCTTAAATCTCTATTTAAGCCTCTTCTGTGGTACTCACAAGAAGCTAATTTGACAGGGTTAAAATAAAACAAAACCAAATACCAGTGTTACATCTCAGTGGCTTCCTAACATGTCCTGTGTTTATGCTGCAAAATGTACAGAAAATATTTGACCATGATCATAGAATATCAGGGTTGGAAGGGACCTCAGGAGGTCATCTAGTCCAACCCCCTGCTCAAAGCAGGACCAATTCATAACTAAATCATCCCAGCCAGCGCTTTGTCAAGCCTGACCTTAAAAACCTCTAAGGAAGGAGATTCCACCACCTCCCTAGGTAACCCATTCCAGTGCTTCACCACTCTCCTAGTGAAAAAGTTTTTCCTAATATCCAACCTAAACCTCCCCCACTGCAAATTGAGACCATTACTCCTTGTTCTGTCATCAGGTACCACTGAGAACAGTATAGATCCACCCTCTTTGGAACCCCCTTTCAGGTAGTTGAAAGCAGCTATCAAATCCCCCCTCATTCTTCTCTTCTGCAGACTAAACAATCCCAATTCCCTCAGCCTCTCCTCATAAGTCATGTGCTCCAGCCCCCTAATCATTTTTGTTGCCCTCCGCTGGACTCTTTCCAATTTTTTCCACATCCTTCTTGTAGTGTGGGGCCCAAAACTGGACACAGTACTCCAGATGAGGCCTCACCAATGTCGAATAGAGGNGTCCTAAGTGCAGGACTCTGCACTT
The DNA here is from genome assembly GCA_003942145.1 of Platysternon megacephalum. Lineage (NCBI taxonomy): Eukaryota > Metazoa > Chordata > Testudines > Platysternidae > Platysternon > Platysternon megacephalum. Next base: position 767,300 of record QXTE01000033.1, read on the forward strand.
GTCCTTGTTGAACCTCATCAGGTTTCTTTTGGCCCAATCCTCTAATTTGTCTAGGTCCCTCTGTATCCTATCCCTACCCTCCAGCGTATCTACCACTCCTCCCAGTTTAGTGTCATCTGCAAATTTGCTGAGAGTGCAGTCCACGCCATCCTCCAGATCATTAATGAATATATTGAACAAAACCGGCCCCAGGACCGACCCTTGGGGCACTCCGCTTGAAAACAGCTGCCAACTAGACATGGAGCCGTTGATCACTAGCCGTTGAGCCCGACGATCTAGCCAGCTTTCTATCCACCTTATAGTCCATTCATCCAGCCCATACTTCTTTAACTTGCTGGCAAGAATACTGTGGGAGACTGTATCAAAAGCTTTGCTAAAGTCAAGGAATAACACATCCACTGCTTTCCCCTCATCCACAGACCCAGTTATCTCCTCATAGAAGGCAATTAGGTTAGTCAGGCATGATCATCTTCTCAAGTACAAAACATATCATTGGAATAAAAATGTTAGACGTACCTATGGGTGTAGACAATTCAGATAGTGATTTATCTAAAAGCCTCTACTGCAGTTGGCCAGGAACTGAATTTGGAACATTAGTATAAACAAAGTTTCAGCTAAATGACTTCTGACATAGTCACTCTTAAACTCTTCTAGTTTTTGTACCTGTTGCTTTAAGTCTTACTAAGTTTGAAGAATCTTTCTGGTACTGTAAAAGCAGCAAAGAATCCTGTGGCACCTTATAGACTAACAGAGGTTTTGCAGCATGAGCTTTCGTGGGTGAATACCCACTTCTTCGGATGCAAGTCCTGGTTTCTGGTACTGGTGTATTTCAGGAAGCTGAAATAACACATCAGTCATTCTGTCCTCTGTGCAGGAAGAATAAATAGTGCATGAGGAAGAAATAACCTAGATCAACTTTCATATTGCAGGGTGAGGGCTGCCATTTTTCTTAAAATTAAAAAATAAATAAATTCTAACCTCTTTTTACTTGCAAATTAAACACAAAAATGGAACACCACACCATTTTAAATCACTTTTCAGAGGACACCACATTGCAGCAGGTTAAATGAAAAAACTTCCTGTAAGAGCACATTCAGTTAAATACAACTCTCTTGTAGGTTAGTCCCTAGACCCTCCCAAAGAGCCAAATCTTAGTGTCTAATGTAAAGTTGTCCCCACCTTCTTGAGCCTTGGAGAGCTGAGATACTTGACTAATAGCTGTTTTCGTTAGTCAGTTTCAGCAAGGAATAACAGGCACTCCTGTCACTACTGATAGCCAATAGCTTGGATCTTGCTCTCCTCTGAAGCAACCCTGCCCTGTTGTGCACAGTGTGGCCTACAGCGTCTGTGTCTCATAGCATTTCTAGGCAGGCAGTAAATAAAGGAGTACCACCTTAGTGCCAGGCAAATATCTGACTTTTTCTGCTGGGCTAGGGAGGACCACAGAGTTTGTAGGTGAGTGGCAGCAAAATATGGGCTAGGAAGATCCCTTGTGCTCCACCAACAGGTGCCTCTTAATCATACCTGCAAAAACAACGAGGAGTCCTTGTGGCACCTTAGAGACTAACAAATTAATTTGGGCATAAGCTTTCGTGGGCTAGAACCCACTTCATCAGATTCATGGAGTGAAAAATACAGGAGCAGGTATAAATACATGAAAGGATGGGGGTTGCTTTACCAAGTGTGAGGTTAGTCTAATGAGATAAATCAATTAACAGCAGGATACCAAGAGAGGAAAAATAACTTTTGAAGTGGTAAGAGAGTGGCCCATTACAGACGGTTGACAAGGTGCTGTGAGTAACAGTAGGGAGAAATTAGTATTGGGGAAATTAAGTTTAGGCTTTGTAATTACCAAACCACTTAGTCTCTAAGGTGCCACAAGGACTCCTCATTGTTTTTGCTGATACAGACTAACATGGCTACCACTCTGAAAACTTAATCATACCAGCTTGCTTGGTCAAAACACGGGAAATTTACTGCCAAAAACACTTTTTAGCAGAGTTAATTCCAGAATGTCAAGTGCCACTAATGTCAAGTGGCACTATATTTAAACCTCTCAGAAGGATGAAATACAGTTGAGCTAAAACTAATGTAAACCTGTGAAAGCTGGGAAATGCATTATGACACATCAGTCCTGCATTGCAACCTTAACTTTGCTCTCATTAAGCAACATTCCAACTTGCCTCTGACAGATGACACAGTACTCTTCCCTTTCAGATGATATGGAGCACTGCAGGCACAGAGCATATGAACAACAGTCCTGCAGCATGAATCACTGTCTGTTATGCATTGCCCAAGCATGATCCAGTTTGTAAAACTAACTTGAGTAGCTTAAACATTGCTTCTCTGAAGTGGCAGTGGGTGCTGGACTTGAGCAGAGTGCAGTCATGATTGATGTCATTTGCGGCAGATCAGTATGATAGTCTAGGTGGCTCCAGAAAAGTTGTAAGACCCAGGAAATTTTAGTGTTCCCCTCAGAAAAAGGATCTGTCAATATCTTGTAAAGCCTTGACCAAATGACTCCAAATCTGTACAGTAACTCCTCACTTAAAGTCGTCCCGGTTAACGTTGTTTCGCTGTTAGGTTGCTGATCAATTAGGGAACATGCTCGTTTAAAGTTGTGCAGTGCTCCCTTCTAACGTCGTTTGGCAGCCGCCTGCTTTGTCCACTGCTTGCAGGAAGAGCAGCCTGTTGCAGCTAGCTGGTGGGGGCTTGGAACCAGGGTGGACCGGCAGCCCCCCTATCAGCTTCCTGCTCCCCTAAATTCCCTGTGCTGCAGCTGCCCAGCAGGCTAGCAATTGCAGCTATCCCTTCCCCCACTGCCATGTGCTGCTCCTGCTCTCTGCCTTGGAGCTGCTCCCAGAGACTCCTGCTTGCTGTGCAGGGAGGGGAGGAAGAGGGGGGACTAATGTCAGGGTGTCCCCCTCCTCCCTGCTCCTACACCCCGCTTACCCCTTCTTCTCCATATAGAGCAGGTTGGGGACATGGACCGAGAGAGCTTGGGGCAGCAGCTGCTGTCTCAACTTCCTGATCCACTTAAAAAGACAATGCACTTAAGAGTGGGTCAGCTTACTTAAAGGGGCAGTGTGCATTTCTCTCTCTCTCCCACACACAAGGTGTGTATCTGTCTCTGTCTGCTATGCTATCTCCCCATCCCTCCATTCCTGCTGCCTTATGGAGTGAGAGGCTACATTAACAACAGTGTGTTAACCCTTGAGGGCTCAGCCCAGTGCTAGTTCATCATTTAGCACAGGGGTTCTCAAACTGGGGGTTGGGACCCCTCAGGGAGTCATGAGGTTATTACATGGGGGGGGGCACGAGCTGTCAGCCTCCACCCCAAACCCTGCTTTGCCTCCAGCATTTATAATGGTGTTAAATATATAAAAAGTATTTTTAATGTATGGGGGGGGGGAGGTGTCGCACTCAGAGGCTTGCTATGTGAAAGCGGTCACCAGTACAAAAGTTTGAGAACCACTGATTTAGCAGCAAGGCATTCCCTGGGAAATATCCCACCCTCTTTCACCCTCTAACTTCACTACCTCAACCAAGCTTCACAATCATCATAGCTGTGAACAGTATTAAATTGTTTGTTTAAAACGTATACTGTGTGTACATATATATAGTTTTTTGTCTGGTGAAAAAAAATGTCCCTGGAACCTAACCCCCCCTATTTACATTAATTCTTATGGGGAAATTGGATTTGCTTAACATTGTTTCACTTAAAGTCGCATTTTTCAGGAACATAACTACAACGTTAAGTGAGGAGTTACTGTACCACTAAACTTGCCCTCAGGTCCTGACAAAGCACAGCAGTTTTTCAAGACAATCTGAGTAAACGTGGATTTTAGAGACCTTGAAAAATTAGCTATTAAACAGGAAACTCATTCCAAACTTAACAATAGTGGTGCTACATTCCCACTACAATTACGGTTTCAGGTTTTAGCAAGTTCCCAGGCTTTCTGCTGGGCCTTTCTGGCTAGTGATTTCAGATGTAACATGTTCCAGGGTTTTAGTAGTAAAGGCTCTTGAGAGTGTACTGCACACTTGATTTACTTAGGACACCCAACTGACTGCCCTATGTGGCGAGACTATTGGCTGAGGCCCTGGCCACACTTGGGCTCAAGTGGAGTGCTGAACTGTAACTGTTAAAACTTTGGCATGTTACGTGGATAGGACCAAACTATTTAAACAGATTTAGAAAAAGCTAAGGGTTCTAAAGACTTATTGGTCTGCTTGGGGTAGGGAGTTGAGGAAAGAAATAAGTCCAATTGGTTTGGTGAGGTAGGTGTAATGAAGAAAGATCTCATCTGTTTAGAGAGAAGTATATGTAATTTAAGGCATGTCTGCACTGCCTCACAGTCCATACTACTGGGGTCTGAATATCATTGTGCACCGAGTGCTCCGCTGTAACTCCTCTATGTGGATGCTGCAGGTGTGGACTAAAAAGTTCTTAGTTTGTATTAAAGTAGTCCTCTTCAAACAGGACTATGTTAAGGTGAAGTAGGAACCTTTTAGTTTGTACCCAGAACATCCACAAAGGGAAGTTAAAGAGCAGCATTTTAGTGTGCACTGGTATTTACACCCCTGTAATTTGAACTGTGGGGAAGTGTAGCAGACCCTTAGGCTGGGGAGCAGGGAAGAGCCATGAAAGCTTGAAACTCTGAAAAAACATTACCTTCAAAAACAAATGGCCTCTGGAGTTCATTTTATGTATGTTTTCATCATTTCAAAGGAACATGATTAATGGTTAGGCTCATTGTTACTCAGTTGGTGGATATCCCATTCTGGAAGTTTTTAACTTTTGGAGTTTTTCTTTTCAAACTTTCACCAGTTATAGTCATTTTTAAAAAGACATGAGGGCTGGAGAGGATATTGTGTATAGACAGTCTGCTCTGAAGGAGAGACTTTCCAGATGTGATGGTAACAAAGCGGATTAAATTTGAGGCTTAAAATGTTCAGCCATTGTTTCCTTTAATTAGTCAAGTATATTATTTGTACTGTGTGAGCTGAAATTAAATTAAATACTTATATTAGGGCTTTAGACTTCTGTAGCCAAAAAAGAAATTTAAAAGTGAAATACTCATCTGAAATACATTACGGTCATTTTTGTATTAATGCAGCATCTAATTTGATTTTTTTAATGGTTATTTAGTAACATAGGAGTTAATTGACGTGGGGGCCCTTTTCAGTTTGTTTCTAAATTATACTGGCATATGATTCAGTCTTTGAAATGTGAGGAATTTGTATGCCAAAAATAATATATTATATTCAGCATAATTAGGACTGAAGATGTGTTGGGCCAGAAGTTTTTCCAAAACTGTAAGTTTTCTTGATGTCATGGTTGTCATGTCCAGGTTCTAGATGTCGCACTTCTGCCACAACATTCTTTTTCCTAGTTATTTTTTGACTTTTAGGGTTAGTGACAGAAGGAATTGCACCATTTCCTCCTTTTTAGTATTATTCTGTGAAGAGAATAAAGGTGCTTGATGCCAAACATGCAAACGTGTGGGGAATCTTGAACCCTACTGCAGTAGATAACTTGTGCATCCATCTGTGGTCACTGGTAACCATTACTTGCTCTTGCAGCCACTGAAACAGCAGTGATATTTCTCTTACCATAGGCTACTGTGCTTCACCTGCACCAAGCGTTGAAAGAATGTCAGCCTCAGATGTTGCTTTGGCCAGGATAAGGATAAGTTTAGGTTAATACTTGGAGACAGAATCTTTTGCTCCTGTCCTAAGGCAAGCCATACTTTTGTTACTGTTTACTATTTGTGCTTCCCATAACACTTTTATCATTTATCTGTACTGTGAAGTGTCTTAGCACAATTCAAGAATGTAAAAATAATGACGCTTTTAATTTCTTAATATTTCTTAAATGGAAGCAGCAGTAACTCATAGTAATGAAAATGTAATTGCATATAACAGACTCTGTCTTGGAGTTAAATAAACTGAAAGTCGTGATCTTGTGCCTATGAAGAGTTATCATAAGAACCTGGTTTTAATTGGAGTTTGCCTGTTTATGAACAATTATATACAAGTGGAAGAGAAACTATGGTGGTTGCATATAGAGTAGTTTAAAAATATTGTAACTTGTTCTATAAAGGTTGATTAGAAAGTTGTCCTCTGTGTAAGTTTTTGTGTGGACTCTTTTTGAATAGGAAGTTTTAAAAACAAGTAACTGCTTTATATATCTGGAAATTAAAGGAAACATCAAGGTTTGGTCAATATTATAGGCAGGGCTGGTAGCATGGCCGATTAAGGCTGCCCAGCACTTCTCATTATAAGACATTCTTTTCAATAGCTTATACCTTTGTCAAAATCTAACTGTGTTGGCAGAATTTTTCCATGCAGGGTTTCTGCCTCAGGCTGAACTTTTGGGAAGATTTCAGCCAAAATGGTTCAGCCGTTTCTGAGAACAAGGCTAGAGAAAAACACCTCAGCAAAACCAATGTTAAATTCTTGAGTCCTTATCTTAGTGCCCCCATGCTTTAGAGCATGGGTGGCCAACCTGAGCCTGAGAAGAAGCCAGAATTTACCAATGTACATTGCCAAAGAGCCATAGTAATATGTCAGCAGCCCCCCCATTAACTCCCCCGGAGCCACAGGTTGGCCACCCCTGCTTTAGAGGCTCTGAAATTTGGCAGGGAGGTGGCCTTGGGCCAGGAATGTGCCTTGTACCATCCCCCTGAAAATCTATCCAAATTTGGCCAAGTTATAAGCCTTTGAAAAATCAAAGTTTGCACATGCTTAGTCAACAAGTTGCTAAAACTGAAGATAAAGTCTCCGAAGATTCTTCCCTTGCTGAGTGTGCTCAACTGTCTCACAGCTCTGTGACATTGTAGTCTATATGATTTTATAAAAATTTGATAGAGTGAATATAATGTAACTGGAATATGCTTCATGCAAAAGGTCTCTTGTAAGGTATCATTACAAAGCTTATTATCTACTGAGTGTGATCATCCTATTTGTATAAATGTACCACTCTTGTATCTGAAACTAGAAATATGAAATATAACTCTGAGGGCCTATTGTAATTATGCAAAGTGTGGGCCATTAATGGTGGTTTGGAACCTTGATGACTCCCATTAACCAGGACAGTTGTCTGCAGATGGGTGTGTTTTACCTGCAAGTCTTCCTGTATAAGTGTGTGCTGGCAAGTGGGCAATGAAGTCTCGCAGTGACGTGATCATGTCACCTGAACTGGAATCCATATTTAACCTGGTGTCTTTCCATTGAGAAGGAGGGGGTGGAAACCCAGAGAGGGACAAAGGAATCCTGCCTTATGCAAAAGATATATAAAGGGGTGGAACAGAACAAAGAGGGGAGAGAAGCCATCATGAAGAATCCCCTAGCTACCACCTGAGCTGAAACAAGAGCTGTACCAGGGGAAAGAATTGGTCCCAGGCCTGGAAGGTGTCCAGTCTGAGGAAAAAACTTACTGAAGCATCTCTAAGGGTGAGATTATCTGTATTCAGTTTGATTAGACATAGATTTGCGCATTTTATTTTATTTTGCTTGGTGACTTACTTTGTTCTGTCTGTTACTACTTGGAATCACTTAAATCCTACTTTCTGTATTTAATAAAATCACTTTTTACTTATTAATTGACCCAGAATATATATTAATACCTGGGGGAGCAAACAGCCGTGCATATCTCTCTAGCAGTGTTATAGAGGGCGAACAATTTGAGTTTACCCTGCATAAGCTTTATACAGGGTAAAACGGATTTATTTGGGTTTAGACCCTATTGGGAGTTGGGCATCTGAGTGTTAAAGACAAGCACACTTCTGTGAGCTGCTTTCAGGTAAACCTGCAGCTTTGGGGCAAGTAATTCAGACCCTGGGTCTTTGTTGGAGTGGACGGGAGTGTCTGGCTCAGCAAGACAGGGTGCTGGGGTCCTGAGCTAGCAGGGGTAGAAGTAGTCTTGGCACATCGGGTGGCAGCTCCCAAGGGGGTTTCTGTGATCCAACCCGTCACAAGCTCCTAGTGCAGATCAGACTGCTCCATCCCTTCATTGCTCCTTCTTGGGACTGATCTATTCATGACTGAATTATGCATCATCCGTCATGGAGGTCATGGAAGTAAGGGATTCCGTGACTTCTGCAGTGGCTGGTGCTGGCTCAGGGCCTGTCCGAGCAGGGGAAAGGGGCAATGAGACAGGCCTTACAAGGACCTAGGACAGTGGTCCCCAACGCGGTGCCCGTGGGCGCCATGGCGCCCGCCGGGGCATTTATGTGCACCCGCCTAGAGCCCAGCAGGGGAGAGAAGCTGTGGCCCCACGCCTGACGGGGACAGAGAACTCCGGGGCTGCGGGCGCCGGTGTTCTCGGTCCCAGGCAGGCGCGGGGCTGCGGCTTAAACCGGAGAGAAGCCGGGGCCCCGCGCCTGCTGGGGACAGAGAACTCCGGGGCTGCGGGCGCCGGTGTTCTCGGTCCCCGGCAAGCGCGGGGCCCGCCTAGTGCCCAGTAGGGGAGAGAAGCCGGGGCCCCACGCCTGCTGGGGACAGAGTACTCCGGGGCTGCAGACGCCAGTGTTCTCTGTCCTCGCGGCTTCTCTCTTGATTCATATATTATGTAATATTAAATATGATGTTTTTCGTATTATTTAATGTACAAATACAAAATAAGCCTTGAAAAATTGTTGGCGCCCGCCACACTCTTCTGAAAACATGAATGTGCTACTGGCCACAAAAAGGTTGGGGACCACTGATCTAGGATATTGCAACCTCACTGTTTTTATCTTAGTGTTTTGTGTAAAATCAAGCACTCAAAAGTTGGAAAATGCCAGGATTAAGTTGGCTGTGTGCAACCTTAATTTGGCACCCATGTGTGTATGCATTATGATACAAGTTTTAATTAAATGAGCACATACTACTTTTTCCATAGGACCCTCATTCATTGCAAAGGAAGGACATGCTCTGGGGATGAATTGGGGTTGTGTAATGAAGCAGGCTGATATCTATAGGACCCTTGCTTTATTTTGTTACAGAAGTTGGAAGGTGTGTAGTGAATGAGGCAGGGATTGTAGGCAGAGAGGGGACTGTCTGGTGGTTAAGGTAGACAAATGCTGCCCTGGAGAACTGAATTCTGTTCCTGCCTGTGCCACACATTTCCTCTGTGATAAAAGCAAGTCACTTAAACTGAACTTTTCACAGGTAGGTACTAATTGTGTGTGTCTCATTTTCTGGATGCCCAACTTGAGACATTGGGTTCTGGTTTGCAGAAGTGCTGAGCGCTCACGGCTACATTTGAAGTCAATGGGAACTGTGCTTTGAACATATAAAGTCCTCCTCTGTAAAATAGGGGTAATGCCACTCCCTTACCTCCCAGATGTTCTATAAAGATAAATTAATGTTCGTGGAGTACTCAGATTCAATGATGAATGTCATAGAAAAGCTCAGGCAGAAATTAATAATCTGTCTTCAGAGCAGTGTTTGAATTGTATGTAGTAAATAAAGCCTAAGGCCATATGCAGAGCCGTCCCTTGGGTAGGGCAAATCGGGGCGAATGCGCCTGGCCCATGATCTGGGGGGCCCTGCGCTTCGATAAAATCGGGACTGTTCCGATATTTAGCCCTTTGTCGTGCGTCCTGACCAATGTACGATCGGGATGCCATTTTTTCCCGATATTCAGGTGAGGAGGCGGGTGGGGAGGTGAGGAAGGAGGCGGGTGAGTGGTGTGAGGAGGCGAATGGGGAGGTGAGCGGCAGGTGGGCATGAGAGAGGGGGGTGAGGAGTTGGGAGGGTGGATGGGGGCGCGCGCCAGACGGACGGCGAGGAGACTTGCAGAGAGGCAAGCAGTGGGCAGGCGGGTGAGGAGGTGAGCAGCAGGCGGGCAGGTGGGACGGGGTGAGGAGGCGGGCGGGTGGCGAGGAGACCAGCGGGCAGGTGGACAGGGGGTGGTGGTGCACTGGACGGACAGCGAGGAGACTAGTGGGGAGGCATGCAATGGGCAGGCGGGCAGATGGCGAGGAGGAGAGCGGTGGGCGGGGAGGTGCGCCGGGCAGACGGCGAGGAGACTAGTGGGGAGGCTGATTTGTCCCAGACCCCGCACCACCTTAGGGATGGCCCTGGCCATACGTTGAACAATGAGGATAAAATAGGATATTGAATAGCTGCTCACTAACTGCACACCATCTATCGTGCATTGAATGAGGGAGGGGTCCAGTGGGAAAAAAATTAGTATGTGACCATGTAGCTAAAGCCTATATCATAATGCATATGCACAAAGGAGCCAAATTAAGGTTGCACAGGCAACCTTAATTCTGGCATTTCCTAAATTTTGAATGGCTGACTTTGCAAACTTAATGTTCTTTTAATGTACTTTCTCATGTGAATTTAGAACATGAGAAGTAAAAAAGGATGTAAAATCTTGCAATATTACCCAGGATAACTTCCTGTCAGGCATACTGGTAGGAATGATTTCCACTATAGAAGGGAGCGGGTAATACTTAAGAAAACATTTTAATATTTTTGGGAGGGAAGTCTTAAACAAAATTACTGCCCAACACTTCTGTGGTTAAGGATGTTTGAAGCTTCATTAAAGAAAGATATCAGTCAGTGAGACAATATCAAATTGATTTTTAAAACATGATGGACCAAAGGAGGGTGGTTTGACAAACTTACCAGTCACCTTCCTATCCATGGAAAGATACAAAACACAAGGAGGAGTTATTTCATTAGTGAATTCCAGAAGTAATGCCTTGGTGAGAAACCTAGGTGCATCACTAACCTACAAGTCCTGGGACTTTCCTGGACCCTGCTTTGGGCTCCATCAGACTCGGGCTAGTAGATACTTGAAAAATTAAAAGTTTAACTATGTTGACTACTATCAGAAAGAATCTTTATTTCTTCCTCCCCCTCTTCCAAACCCCGATTGCTACGCCTGGTGGGGGCAAGGATATGTCTACTCCCCAGAGCTTACTTGGTCTATTCTCTTCTCCAAACCAATTTTGGGGTGAATAAATCCAGTGCCTGATCACAATTGTTGCTAATAGTTTTCACAAACGGCAGTGTAAGGCTATTGCAGTACAATCTACTATTTGAAAGCTATGAACAGTAGAGGCATGAGAACTGCTTGTCTGCTTATTCAGAAAAAACAATGCATTTGTTTGCATTTTTTTCACATTTTTGTAATAGTAGGGCTATAAACTTATTTTTCAAAAGAGAACTTAAAGCACCATTCTTACCAGAATTTAGGCCCCTGCACTTTCAAAGCCTGCTAAAAAACCAGTAGGGCCACTGGACAAATGAGATACTAAAGGAGCACTCAAGAATGACAAGGCCATTGCGGAGAAATTAAATGAATTCTTTGCATCGGTCTTCACGGTTGAGGATGTGAGGGAGATTCCCAAACCTGAGCCATTCCTTTTAGGTGACAAATCTGAGGAACTGTCCCAGCTTGAGGTGTCATTAGAGGAGGTTTTGGAACAAATTGATAAACTAAACAGTAATAAGTCACCAGGACTAGATGGTATTCACCCAAAAGTTCTGAAGGAACTCAAATGTGAAATTGCAGAACTACTAACTGTAGTCTGTAACCTATCATTTAAATCAGCTTCTGAACCAAATGACTGGAAGATAGCTAATGGTGATGCCAATTTTTAAAAAGGGCTCCAGAGGTGATCCCGGCAATTACAGGCCAGTAAGCCTGACTTCAGTACCAGGCAAACTGGTTGAACCTATAGTAAAGAACAAAATTGTCACACGCATAGATGAACATAATTTGTTGGGGAAGAGTCAACATGGTTTTTGTAAAGGGAAATCATGCCCCACCAGTGTACTAGAATTCTTTGAGGGGGCCAACAAGGGGGATCCAGTGGATATAGTGTACTTAGATTTTCAGAAAGCCTTTGACAAGGTCCCTCACCAAAGGCTCTTAAGCAAAGTAAGCTGTCAAGGGATAAGAGGAAAGGTCCTCTCATGGACCAGTAACTGGTTAAAAGGTAGGAAACAAAGGGTAGGAATAAATGGTCAGTTTTCGAATGGAAAGAGGTAAATAGCGGTGTCCCCCGGAGTCTGTACTGGGACCAGTACTGTTCAACATATTCATAAATGATCTGGAAAAAGGGGTAAACAGTGAGGTGGCAACATTTGCAGATGATACAAAACTACTCAAAATAGTTAATCCAAAGCAGATTGCAAAGAGTTACAAAGGGATCTCACAAAACTGGATGACTGGCAACAAAATGGCAGATGAAATTCAATGTTGATAAATGCAAAGTAATGCACATTGGAAAACATAATCCCAACTATACATATAAAATGATGGGGTCTAAATTATCTGTTACCACTCAAGAAAGAGATCTTGGAGTCGTGGATAGTTCTCTGAAAATATCCACTTAATGTGCAGTGGCAATCAAAAAAGTGAATGGAATGTTGGGAATCATTAAGAAAGGGATAGATAATAAGACAGAAAATATCATATTCTTTATATAAATCCCTGGTATGCCCACATCTTGAATACTGCATGCAGATATGCATCGCCTCATCTCAAAAGAGATATACAGTCTTGAGAAGCTAGCTGACCATTACTTTCCTTCTTGGGATAGAACTCTGAGGAATAAAGTGAAAGCTTCCGTCCAGTACATGAACAAGGCTACTTCTGTAAGTAATGCTGAAGGTTTTCTGCCTTCTTAGCAGTTAACATGGTTCTGAAGAATCATGGGCTGGAAATGGAGAGGTGAGCTTGGTGGTCCATAGCACAAGGCAGGTTATACTCCATGTGTCCTTGAACTACATTACCACCCCCAGCCCTGTCCCCCTGAATCATACAAAAGTCCAGATATGTTTCCCCACTCCTACATGGGGGTCTGGTATCTGTACTTATGACTAGCTTCTCTGGATTGAGAACAATGAACAAATTCAATTTGTCAGTACATATTAAAGTATTAAACACCACAGCCATATAATAAACAATGCATGTTTTCATTAGGGACACACCCAGCTGCAGAAACACACACATGCTGAAATCAGCTCTGCATGGGAAGGCTCAGCTAAGGAATTGCCCAGTACTCAAGTGCACCCTCCCCCTCCAGAGTAAACCCAACATTATACCATCTTGCGCTGCACAGAGATCTGTACAGCGTAAACTCATGAAATTCGCCCCCTCCCTCAATGTGGAGGAAGATATGCAACAGCTTTTGCCCCCCAATAATGTTTTCCACCCAGTGGTCTTAGACAAAATAAAATAAGTTTATTAACTACAAAAGATAGATTTTAAGTGATTGTAAGGGAAAGCAAACAGATCAAAGCAGATTACCTAGCAAATAAAACAAACACGGAATCTAAGCTTAATATACTAAAGAAATTGGATATGTGTAGCAAATTCTTACCCTAAATGTTTTAGGCAGATTGTAGAGATTCTAGAAGGCAAGCTGCACTTACTTGCAGCTTAAAACTCCAGTTATTCCTTTCACAGGCTAGACAACCCTCTAGCCTGGGTTCAGCCATTCTCCCCTAGTTCAGTCTTTTTTTTTTTCTTAGGTGTTTCCAGCAGTTTTTTTTCTTGGAGGGGGGAGTCAGTGAAGAAGGAATGACGATGATGTCACTCCCGTGCCTTAAATAGATTTAACATACAGTGGGAACCGTTTGTCTCCCAGTTCAATTCCCACGCCAGGTCTGTGGAAAAACACTAGTATTATCATGGAGTTCAGTACTAGGTGACTTGGTCACATGTCCCTGTAGGGCCACTGTAGCCAGGACTCAGAGTCTGTTTCCAGCATCCCCAGGAAGGCTCCCCAGTGGGAGATTAGCATCTTCTGAGACCTATTATTCTCCCTAATGGCCCTTCCCAGCCAGCCATTTAGACTTATTGCATTCTGCCTAGTGGGTGTTCCCCAGGTGTAAACACATTTGTAATAGATGCGTAGACAATGTTCCTAACTCAAGATACAAAAATGATACATCCATACAAATAGGATAATCGTATTCAGTAAATCATAACCTTTTCAACAATGTATCACATGACCTAGCTTGTATAAAATACATCACAGTTATACCATAATCACATCATAACAATATCTCTATGAAGAATATGGAGTGTAATGCCACACACAGGCCAAGTTGGAAGCATTTGAACCTATTTATATCCAAGTTTACTTGGAAAATCAAAAAAGGTACCATGTGAGGAAGAGACACTCAAAAGTGGAGGCCATGGGCCCCTTATCTCTGAAGTGAGCTGAAAGGCCTCCTTTGCGCCTTTCCTCTCCTCAGCCACTAAGGGTAAAGATAATAAAGATTGTGTAGGAACAGGCCAGTGATTATAATCACCTTCTCATTAACCCTCATATCTTGGTTCTCAGAGTAGATTTAAATGTAACTGGAACTTCGTTGATTCTATGAAATCCATATCCCTGAACAAGTATACTAACTTAACCCCCTAGTTGAGCTTCTCCTGTTGACATAGCTACTGCTTCTTGGGGAGGTGGATTAACTACGCTGACCGGAGAAGGTCTCCCGTCAGCAGAGGAGCGTCTTCAACTTAAACACTAGCGTTTTAAGAGTAGACATACCCTTTAAATGAAAAGTGACAAGTAAGACAGAATTTTCCCTTTTGAAATCCTGCAGCAAGGTGCACATATTCCCTGCTCCACTGGCCTGTTTGAAGCTGTGCACTTAACCACTTTTGCTCTTGTCTTTCTCTGTCTCCTGTATTTAAACGACAGTAGCTGTAAACTTTATCCCCCAACTGGTTCACAGCATTAATTTCCCCAGACCTGCAGCCTTAAAGAACAAAAACTTCAAAACAAATCTAAAGCAGTTACTCTTGCTCTGTACCATTTTACATCTCAGCCAAAGGTCAGGATTTCTGAAACTATCACAGCTCCAATTGCGATGTTTGTCCAGCAGGTCCTAGGACTATCAAACAACCTGCACCTTTCCTTGGAATCTGGATCTAAAAGCAGAAACTTGCTGTATTACTTCAGTAACCCTTTTTCTCCTACAAATTTTCTTTCTACTATTTACAAAGTTTGAGAGTTTTGTCTCACCTTGTTTCATTGCTATGAGTATTCCATTATGAGGCTTGGTGGATGTTATGTACACTTTGTGGTGCTAAATTCTATAGTGATTGGTGCATTGGACATGTTTTAAAAATACTTTCCCACAATTAATTTTTATTATGTATGTCTGACACATACTACGATTTGTGTTTTACCTGCAGCTGCCTGCCATTGTAGAATGTAAATAAGACAGTTATATGCGAATGAAGGCACTGACTAAAACATCCAAGGTTGAGCTTTTGTAACCTTTAAACTTAAGATTAATGCTGGATAGATCACTATTGCTGGTTAGCATCACTTGCTTGCAATTACATTTATTTTCCTTTGAAGGATGTGGTATTAATTTGACCAATTTCCATTAATATTTGACTTTAAAAATTAGTTATTGAACTAGTTAATAGCAAATACTAGGACTGTTTTGCAGTGGCTTGTTACATTTTATAGATGATACATAAATCATTACATATTTAAACTCCTTGTGTGTGCTTTACAATAGCATTTTCTAGTACTTTCATTAAAACTAAATTGATCACAAATTAAAATATTTTGGGACCTCTCATGCATGCGTAGGATTTTAAATTTTGTCTTTATTAAATCATTTTTGCTAGATTTCAATTGCCATACCAGTGTAAATCTGGAATAACTATTGACTTCATTGGAGTTAACTGTAGATTAATCATACTCTGATCTGTTACACTAAAGTAAGTCAATATATTTTCAACAGAAAATAATTTCTGCCTTTTCTGTGAGGAAAGTGAATACAACCTCTGTTCTGAACAATTTACTTGCTACTTGTTTGTGTTACAACCAACCTCACTAAAATATACTTGCTTTCTATACCAAATATTTAGTTAAAATACTGTTCCATTTTATTTTTAATTATTATTTCAATCATTAGTTTTTCCTGTTAGCTAATAAAATACCTAATTTGTTGAAGTCCGGTCATGAAATCATATTTAATTTCTCTTCCCAGGAATAATAAATTTATAAGCATTTCTTAGACAAGATATTTTAGGTTATTGATTGGTTCTTGTACTGTTTCAAACTTGTAACCATGATTTGGGGGACTCTGGGAACTACTATAATAAAGACAAAATGTACTTGTGAGGAAATCCTTTTCTGACCTGAAAATTTCACTTGAAAAAGAAGGCAAGTTAAATTAAATAAATATAAATTCTGGCCTTGGAACCTAACAATTAAATGATGCAAGTGGAGAAAGTAAACAAACTTGATCCTACTGGTAAACATCATTATATTATTAGACCTTTGGTCTTCCCATATTTGCAATAAATAAGACTTTTAGTTAGAAGAGAGGTAATTTTTTACCTTTTCCAATTTAACAGATTATTCCTTTGATTTTTTTTTTGAAGGTTCCTATTATGGTAGTTAAGTACAGATTTACACATACACCACCCACACACAGTAAGAACTGCTGTTATTGCCTCCATAAATGTTGGTTTGATATATGTTTGCATAGTTCCAACAATGTTGGCATTGAGGCAGGTAAGAAGACAAAGACCCTGCTTGAAGAGTTTGTCTCATTGGATTGTAATGTACAAATGTTGGATGAGATGTAGAGAAAAGCATTGATTGAATAGCAAAACTAATGCATGGGTCTTGCTTTAGGACTGTCTTCAGTCTACATAGTTAACGTATCTATAGGGGGAGGGGCTAGTGTTTTATATTCCTTTTGGCAGAAGTACTTGTAAAGTAATGACTTGGAGGAGAGGGTATTGTCAACCCTAAACATTACAAGTGGCTTGAAAAACTCAAGATTTGTTTTAAAGTGTTTTGCATGCTTTCTGGTATTTTTATACTTCCAGGGGAAGAATTGCCTACCTCCAGTTTGTGTAATCTGTCAAAATTGAACCTTAAATGTGTGGGTGTGTAGGTGTAGGCGTCACTGTTCTAAATTTGGAGGAAACTTGTCTTACTGCCTCCAGTCCCCTAGGGTATGGGGAGCTGCCATCCTGTTCCTTTTTTTACACCTCCCTAAGAAGATAAATTAGCAGTATTGGCAACCTCAAGAGATCAAAAATTGTGAGTCAGAGCCCCTCAAGAGAGCAAAAAAACCATAAGTCAAACCTTCAAAAATTGAGATTGGCCACAAAAGTCATGAGTTAAAAAAATCAAAAATCAAATCACGTTTTTAATCTATCTTTTGACTTTTTAACTCCCCTTCATTACTTTGGCAATGTGTATGTGATAATTTCAGGGTGAAAAGTCAACCCTAAATGAACAGCTCTCCCTGACTATTCAGATGGAGACTCCACTTATCCTCTTCTCTCTGCTGAGATAGGGGAACTCCCATATATTTCCTTTTACTGTTTTGACTCAGCAGCTATACTTCCGGAGCAGTGGGAGGCAGATTTCTTCTCTACCTGGGGCACAGCAGTACCAGTTCCCAGTTTTCCCCCTTCCTTGCCTCCTGCTGCCCCAGTACCCTCCCTCTCTCTGATAAAGGGCCATACACAAAGGCAGATCAGGTCTATATCCTCAGCCCCGTGCCTGTCTGCTGCGCCTCAGTTTCCTAACCCATTTCCTAGCACTGTGCTACCTTGGTTGTGCTGCTTGTCATCTCATCTCAGTCATATCCACATCTTATGGTTGCTGCTGGCCCTCACATGGTAGGAGACACCATCTTCCCTGAGGACAGTCAGACTTCAGTGAATGATGACATCCATCTTTTCTGGGGCAGCCTCACTCTCATCTGCAAAAGTTAAAGGGAGGGGGCAGCCTGAGGCTTCAGTTTCATTGACAGTAAAGGAAGATTGTAAGCATTGTAGACAAGGGAAAACATATTCTATTCTATTTATTGTTAGTATCAGTCTGCATCTGGCAGATAGGTATTGCATACAGCAGGGATCGGCAATCTTTGGCACGCGGTCCGCCAGGGAAATCCGCTGGCGGGCTGGGACAGTTTGTTTACCTGCAGCGTCTGCAGGTTCAGCTGATCGCAGCTCCCACTGGCTGCAGTTTGCCGTTCCAGGCCAATGGGGCTGCGGGAAGCGGAGGCCAGCACATCCCTCGGCCCGCACCACTTCCCGCAGCCCCCATTGGCCTGGAACGGTGAACTGCGGCCAGTGGGAGCTGCGATTGGCTGAACCTGCAGACGCTGCAGGTAAACAAACTGTCCCAGGCCGCCAGCGGATTTCCCTGATGGGCCGCATGCCAAAGGTTGCCGATCCCTGGCATACAGGATGGTCCATAGTGCGTAGTGTAGCAACATTTCCTGCTGCTTTGGTTGTGTGATTGCAAAAATACTGTCTCAATATTTGGTTATTATGGGACAAGTCCAGTATAACTGCAGGAAGATTCCTTAGGGCTGGTCTCCACTATGGGGAGATCACTGCTGCTGCAATCGATGCAGCAGGAATCGATTTAGCGGGTCTAGTGAAGACCTGCTAAATCAATGGCAGAACGCTCTCCAGTCGACTCTTGTACTCCAGCTCTCTGAGAAGAGTCAGGGAAGTCGACCGGAGAGCGTCTTGCATCGACTCAGCGCCGTGGAGACACCAGGGTAAGTCAGCCTGAGCTACGTCGACTCCAGCTACGTGAATAACGTAGCTGGAGTAGTGTAACTTAGGTTGACTTACCCCCGAGGTGAAGACAAACCCTGAGTATCAAGGCATGCAATATGAAATAAATTTATGGGTTAAGAAGTACAGCCTGCTCTGAGTCTTTGAATGTCCTGAGGAAGTAGTAATTTTGATTGCTCATAAATGACACTTCATATGTGGTGGTGCAGGTCTCGTTCCTGTGCTTTAAAATATCTTTATGCAATATTTTTTTGTTTCTATAAGCAAATAAAGAAAAATGTGGTGTTAAGGGTGCAGGTGCTCCATAGTGCCCTGCACTCCTTATATCCTTTCAGAATGTGAATTTAATTCTAGGGACTCTGGCATTATAAACCCAGGAAATTAAAAATATAATGAAACATATCCTCATTAGAAATTTCTGGAACAAATAGAGCTGGGCAGAATTTTTCAGGCAAGACATTTTTGGCAAAAAAAAAATGCAGATTCAGCTATGTATAAACATTTTGTGAGTTTGTGTTAGCTTTGCAGAATTGTTCATTTGGGGACAAAACAAAATATTCTAAAAAAATGAAACTTTTTTGACATTTTCTAAATAAAACATTTTGATTTTTTTTGGTATAAAGTGACTTTTCATTTTGAAATTACTTTTAATTTTGCATTAAAAAAATCAGGAAATTGAAATGAAACGTTTAGTGTTGGGTCTGAACGGAATATTTTGTTTGACCGATAATGATTTTTTTCTTTGATTTGCTGAAAACTTTACACTTTAATTTTCTGTCTGGCCCAAAATGAATTATTTTTTAAACTTTTCAAAATTGCAGTGAACTTAAAAATCTGTTATTTGCCTCTAGTTACAAGAAAAATAGAAAAGCAGAAAATGCAAATATTTGTTCTGAGAACTAAGCTTTAGCATTCTAGATGAGCATGAGGAACACAGGCCACTGCTGAGGTATCTGCAGCCTATAACATAACCAAAGTTTTGCATGTGTCAATTTTTCCTTATTTTTGTTGTACTAGTGGAGAGGGAGGACATGATTTTGCAAGGCAGCTGGAGAAGGAATGTGCGGGGGGCGGGGGGAGTTTCAGCACTCATAGACTCATAGACTTTAAGGTCAGAAGGGACCATTATGATCATCTAGTCTGACCTCCTGCACAACGCAGGCCACAGAATCTCACCCACCCACTCCTGTAACAAACCCCTAACCTATGCCCGAGTTATTGAAGTCCTCAAATCGTGGTTTAAAGGCCTCAAGGTGCAGAGAATCCTCCAGCAAGTGACCCGTGCCCCACGCTGCAGAGGAAGGCGAAAAACCTCCAGGGCCTCTGCCAATCTGCCCTGGAGGAAAATTCCTTCCTGACCCCAAATATGGCGATCAGTTAAACCCTGAGCATGTGGGCAAGACTCACCAGCCAGCACCCAGGAAAGAATTCTCTGTAGTAACTCAGATCCCACCCCATCTAACATCCCATCACAGACCATTGGGCATATTTACCTGCTAATAATCAAAGATCAATTAATTGCCAAAATTAGGCTATTCCATCATACCATCCCCTCCATAAACTTATCAAGCTTAGTCTTGAAGCCAGATATGTCTTTTGCCCCCACTACTCCCCTTGGAAGGCTGTTCCAGAACTTCACTCCTCTAATGGTTAGAAACCTTCGTCTAATTTCAAGTCTAAACTTCCTAATGTCCAGTTTATATCCATTTGTTCTTGTGTCCACATTGGTACTAAGCTTAAATAATTCCTCTCCCTCCCTGATATTTATCCCTCTGATATATTTATAAAGAGCAATCATATCTCCCCTCAGCCTTCTTTTGGTTAGGCTAAACAAGCCAAGCTCTTTGAGTCTCCTTTCATAAGACAGGTTTTCCATTCCTCGGATCATCCTAGTAGCCCTTCTCTGTACCTGTTCCAGTTTGAATTCATCCTTCTTAAACATGGGAGACCAGAACTGCACACAATATTCCAGATGAGGTCTCACCAGTGCCTTGTATAACGGTACTAACACCTCCTTATCTTTACTGGAAATACCTCGCCTGATGCATCCCAAGACCGCATTAGCTTTTTTAACGGCCATATCACATTGGCGGCTCATAGTCATCCTGTGATCAACCAATACTCCGAGGTCCTTCTCCTCCTCTGTTACTTCCAACTGATGTGTCCCCAATTTATAACCAAAATTCTTGTTATTAATCCCTAAATGCATGACCTTGCACTTTTCACTATTAAATTTCATCCTATTACTATTACTCCAGTTTACAAGGTCATCCAGATCTTCCTGTATGATATCCCGGTCCTTCTCTGTATTAGCAATACCTCCCAGCTTTGTGTCATCCGCAAACTTTATTAGCACATTCCCACTTTTTGTGCCAAGGTCAGTAATAAAAAGATTAAATAAGATTGGTCCCAAAACCGATCCCTGAGGAACTCCACTAGTAACCTCCTTCCAGCCTGACAGTTCACCTTTCAGTATGACCCGTTGTCGTCTCCCCTTTAACCAGTTCCTTATCCACCTTTCAATTTTCATATTGATCCCCATCTTTTCCAATTTAGCTAATAATTCCCCATGTGGAACCGTATCAAATGCCTTACTGAAATCAAGGTAAATTAGATCCACTGCGTTTCCTTTGTCTAAAAAATCTGTTACCTTCTCAAAGAAGGAGATCAGGTTGGTTTGGCACGATCTACCTTTTGTAAAACCATGTTGTATTTTGTCCCAATTACCATTGACCTCAATGTCCTTAACTACTTTCTCCTTCAAAAATTTTTCCAAGACCTTGCATACTACAGATGTCAAACTAACAGGCCTAGAGTTACTCGGATCACTTTTTTTTCCTTTCTTAAAAATAGGAACTATGTTAGTAATTCTCCAGTCGTACGGTACAACCCCTGAGTTTACTGATTCATTAAAAATTCTTGCTAATGGGCTTGCAATTTCATGTGCCAGTTCCTTTAATATTCTTGGATGAAGATTATCTGGGCCCCCCGATTTAGTCCCATTAAGATGTTCGAGTTTGGCTTCTACCTCGGATGTGGTAATATCTACCTCCATATCCTCATTCCCATTTGTCATCCTACCATTATCCCTAAGCTCCTCATTAGCCTCATTAAAGACTGAGGCAAAGTATTTGTTTAGATATTGGGCCATGCCTAGATTATCCTTAACCTCCACTCCAGCCTCAGTGTTTAGCGGTCCCACTTCTTCTTTCTTTGTTTTCTTCTTATTTATATGGCTATAAAACCTTCTACTATTGGTTTTAATTCTCTTTGCAAGGTCTAACTCTACATGGCTTTTGGCCTTTCTCACTTTATCCCTTCATGTTCTGACGTCAATAAGGTAGCTTTCCTTGCTAATCCCTCCCATCTTCCACTCCTTGTAGGCTTTCTGCTTTTTCTTAATCATGTCTCTGAGATGCTTGCTCATCCAGCTTGGTCTTAAGCTTAAGGAGGGACACGGAGGAAGGTTCGGGCGGTGCAGTGGGGCCCAGGCCAGCCTCCACGGGGGTTGGTGGGAAGGGAGCATCACTCAGCCCCTCCCCATTCCGAGCTCTGCTCCGTCCCTATCCCCAACTCTGCTCTGCCCTGCATGTGACCATGGCTCTGCACGCAGCCATGGTCCCGGCTGCCAGCCCAGGCACGACTCCACTCGTGATTCCAACAGTGGCTCACGGGAGGGAGGCGCAGATGGGATAAAAGGGGGCGTGATGTGAAAAGTTTGGGGACCACTGTCATAGACCCTGTGCTAGCAGTTCTCCTCTCCTGGCTTCTCTGTTACTAGTTCCCTCCTTCTCTTGGCACTTCTCTGCTCTTGCCAGGATAAAATTAGGATGCACTGTTGACAGATGCACTGTCAAAAATTGAATTTTTTTTTTAATTAGTCAATTTTAAAAGATTAAGTTGACCATGGCTCTTCACAAGAGATGCAACTTAAGGGTCAGACTAATTATCATCCATAAAATAGATTGATGTTTGTCTTATTTTTTACAGAGACGTGGAGCAATTTCCTATGACAGCTCTGATCAAACTGCTTTGTACATTCGTATGCTAGGTAAGCATGGCAACTTCTGTATTGCAGCACTGATCTATATTTGTGACTATTTGCTTTAAAATGGTTGTGGTGAACTGTAACGTAATTTATAAATACAGTATCTAAAAACTTTTCAGTTTGTCCTTTTTTCTGCTGTCACTATTTTAGTCAACTTATTTTGCCATTTACTAACTGCTGCAAATAAGTTATTCCACCCAAATATTGTATTTGGGATTGAGGCTCCATTGTGCAAATTGCTGTAAAGATATATATATATATATATATATAAGGAACCCATGGTTACTGTCACAAAATGTATTAAGATACCAAAGGCAGTGTTTCCTTATTAGTTTTGGATTTAAGGAAAAATATTTAACAGGAGAAGAATCTTACAGGTTTGCATGGGCTTATGTTTTGTGTACCTCAGTTAAATCTGCAGAAAAAATAGATTTAATGGGTGGCAATTACCTTTGTATGTTCATTTTTAAACAATATTATGTAAAGACTGTATTTGTATTGCAGTACTTTTTGTTGTCCCTCATTCAGTATGCATATAGCAGAACATTTTAGCACAAAATTGAATGGTTTATAACAGAGTAAATATTTGCATATAAGAATAGTTTTGTCTTACACTTCTAAAGTTCATTATAGAAACTGTCTTAAATCTCAATCTTGAAATAATGATGTGAATTAAAATGGAGTAACTGAAGCAGAACTTCTCTGCTTTCCTGCATGTGCTGCCTGGGCTTAGGATGGGAAGAGCAGCCCATGGAGCTGGGAAAGTGCTGAGGGTGCTAGCTTGGGGGGGTAGCTCTTTCCCATCCTGTTCCTTTGTTCAGCCCTAAGGAGGTGAAGGGGTGGGATGGTGAAAGTATCCCAGGAGTGTCTTCCTCTTCTTCAACCTTCTGGGAGTCAGCCCCAGCTTGACTTCACTCTCCTAGAACTGGGCAGGTGCAGCATCCAGGGAAATGGCAGGGCCAGCAGCCAGTTACGGGGGCAGGAGACCGTATCAACGGGTGGGAGCTGGATGGGGCAGTGCCTAGAGAAAGTACAGAAAGATTGGGATTAGTGCCCATTAGAGAGGGCTGCAGGGTGTAGGACACAGAAGAGGGAGCTGAGATCAGTGCCTAGGGAAAGGATGATATTGAAGTGTCCTACCTATCAACCAGAAGTAAAAGGAAGAGGACGTCTCCCAGATTGTGCATTTCAGGATGACTTTTTTCTGAAATTCCCCCTAAGAATTCAAAAGTCAGGTGCCAGACCAAAAAAGTAATATAATTTGCTTAAAAATCGTGAGGATTTTCTTTTTTTTGGCATCATGATTCTTCTTTGAGTGATGATCCCTATGTGTATCCATATGTGGGATATGCATGTGCATCATGCGCCTGTGTCCGGAATTTCTGGTAGGCATTGTCCATTGGCTTGCACACGTGCAGTAGCTCTCCTTATGCTCCCAACCAAGGTCATAAAGGGCGATGTGGGCCAAAGCCTTTCCAGTTCCTTCTTACCACCACATGGTTTGCATCAGAATTTTTGGTGTTCTCAGCTCCTTTTTATTGTGTCACTCCTATAAGAATCATATATAGTTAGTTTTTTAGTTTTAATAGAATTTAGTGTAGCATAGCTAGATAGCATTCCCCCCCCTCCCCTCCCCCCGAGAAGTCTGGGATTATGCCCAGGGTCCCAGGGTTCAAAAACTGTTTCCTTCTCTAGCTCCTTTTCTGTCAACGACAAACATCAACACTTCCTCTACTGCCTGGGTGAGGTTCACATTTCTGCCAAGTCCAGCATTTCACTCCTTTCCCCCCAGAACTCATGAGGGTCGAGACTTAGAAAACACCTCATGGAGAAGGCAATGAAGCCTTGGTCAGATTTGGGCTGGGGACCCACCCTGTACATCAGTCTCAACAAGCAAGTAGCACCCATCCGTCCACAAGCTCGGGAACGGAGGCTAGGTCTTCACACTAGAGTAAAGGGCACTCTCTTAGATGGAAAGGGAAGTCATCTATGTCTAAAACTATCCTGAAAGGAAGGGATCACTTCCTTACCCCATCAAAGTTGGGAGAGCCAGCATGCATGGGCACTAAAGTCTTAGGCCTGACCAAATCTTCTCAACGAGTGAAGGAGGCATGTGAGGTCATGGATCTGATGGTGGTGAAAATGCAGAATAGACAGTTCCTGGTGCCTCCATTCACTGCGGGAACCCAGGGAATACCAATAGCGATACGGTCGCAGAGTGAGCTGACAGCCACGGTAACCAGAGAAGCTCAAGCTCTATCCATGGACTCTCTTCATTCTTTAGGGTGGATGGAGAAATATGTCTTCCCCGAAGACATCTTTGCTCTCTCCGTCCGAGTTCACCAGTTTATGGGGTCCATCTATATTCTGGGATGTTGTTACAACGGAGGGGGAGTCTGTCACATGGAGATGGAGTTATTCTCCCATTCTCCCTGCTAGTCTTGAAGCACAACCATCATTACTGTTGGAGCCACTCGTGATCAGGGATCTGGCTTTCTCTTCCAATGAGTCGGAGGCTCTGTAGGAGACTCTGCGGCACTGAGGACAGGCGGCCCCAGACAGAACCCCTAGAAGTTCAGGGTTCTTATCTTCCACAAGACCTGATTGGCCAAGGGACAGGTGGTACCCTCTTCCATGGGGTTCCCCTCCGCTGATGGATCCATCTATTGGAGATACTGGGACCATAGGAGCCCTACCCCAGATACCTAGGATCTGTGCATAAGTCCTTCTTGCCATCACCCAGTTATATGCAACTGGCCTTGTCAGAGTATTTGGAGGAGTAAGGTGAGCCAGATCTGATGGTTCCAAGAGCAATCTTGTCATTGTCATTGGGTGAGGTGGGCACCCCATCTTCTCCGTCTCCCCGGATGACTTTAAACAATACCAAGAGCTCATGCACAGGGTAGTGGCAGAGCTATAAATCCAGCTGGAGGAAATTCAGGAGCCTCAGCACAGCTTACTAGACATTCTGCAGCCCTCTGGTCCCAGCAGAGTGGCCCTCCCCATCAATGAGGTCATCATGGAACTAGCAAATATGGTTTGGCACACCCTTACTACTTGTGCTCCCACCTCCGAGAAGGCTGAGAAGCACTACTTTGTCCCATCCAAGGGGTGAGAGTTCTTCTTCTCTCACTATCCACCAAACTCCCTGGGCTGGAGGGGAAGCAGGCAGCCACAGAGTGGTCCAGGCATCAGCACCCAAAGGCTACTTCCTCTGATAAGGGACATAAGAGACTCGACCTTTTCGGAAGAAAGGTATTCTGTTCCATCTCTCTCCAGTTCAGGATCTCTAATTATTAGGCCCCCTTGGCCAAACATGATTTTATCAATTATGCTAGATTTATAGAGTTTAAGGACAAGCTCTCAGAGGAGAATAGAGCCTGCTTTCAGGCCTTAGTGGATGAGGGCAAATTGGTGGCCAAAATTTCACTCTAAGCTGTGGTGGACGTGGCAGATACCACATCCAGGGGGATGGCTATGGCCATTGTCATGAGGACAGAACCGTGGTTACCATCCATGAGGCTTGTGAGGAATCCATCAGGCTTGCTACCCACCACCATCAGAACTGGTTTGACAATGAGAACGTTGTGATCACAGCCCTTTTTAACCCGAAGAGAAAAGCTTTCTGTGACTGGCAAAACCATGCATCATCCTGTCAGAAGCAGAGCTCTTTCCATCAGCTCAAAGCTGAAGTTCAAAGAAGGATCCGAGAAATAAAAAAAAAAAGGGTGGAAGGACAAAGCAAAAGAAATCTAAGCATTCTCTGACAGACATATGTGGAACTTCTTTTGTGAGACAAAGACGCTGTATGAACCAACCTCATGTGGCCTCACACCGTTGATATCCGAAAATGTTAGTACCCTTCTTAAAGATAACGAATCCATCAAAGAGTGCTGGAAGGAACACTACCAAAAGCTTCTAAATCAAGAATCGACTGTGATTGAAGACACCATTGACTCCATCCCTCGGCACCCAATCTGGAAACTCTTGCCAACCCACCAACACCTGAGGAGGTCCTCAAAGCAATTAAGCAAATAAAGAACAATAAAGCACCAGGTTCTGATGGCATACCAGCTGAAGTACTGAAAGTGTGGGGGGAAACACTGACTAACAAGCTTAATTTGCTGCTCCTCAAAATCTGGCGCACTGAAGAAATCCGTGCTGATTTACATAGTGCTAACGTTACCATTTTCACAAAGGGAGATAGGGCCGACTGTGGCAACTATCGAGGCATTTCCCTTCTCTCCATCGCAGGGAAGATTCTTGCTAGAATTTTACTGAATCACCTGCTCCCTCTTGCAGAGGAAGTACTTCCAGAGTCCCAGTGTGGCTTCAGACCATCACGAGGCACCATCGACATGATTTTCTCAGCCAGGCAGATCCAGGAAAGATGTCAAGAACAACACCAGGAGCTAATTGTGCCCTTTATTGATCTGACCAAAGCCTTTGACTCTGTCAACCTTGAGGCTATGTTTGAAAATCATGTCAAAGCTTAGCTGCCCAAGAAAATTTATCACCATTGTAAGACTCCGCCACGACCAGATGACTGTGTCCATCCTGTGTAGTGATTCTACCTGTGAGCCCTTTCTCATCTGAACTGGTGTAAAACAAGGTTGTGTACTGGCACCCACCCTTTTCTCCATTTTCTTAGCAGCTATGAAAACGTTAACCCAAGACCGTCTACCACATGGTATTGGCATCCAATATCAGACTGATGGCAACCTCTTCAACCTTTATCGTCTCAGTGCCAGAACTAAAGTAATATCGTCAACAGTTACCGAACTCCAGTACTAAGATGATTGTGCTGTGCTTGCACACTCAAAGGAGGATCTACAAACAGTCCTTAATTGCTTCTCTGAACCTTACAAAAGCCTAGGGCTAACTCTGAACATCTGCAAAACAAAAATTCTCCACCAGCCAGCTCCCGGTCAATTATCAGACGCAGCAAGGAAGATCTACATTGACAGAGAAGAACTGGAAAATGTAGAATACTTTGCCTATCTTGGCAGCCATCTCTCACAGAGGGCAGACATAGACCTTGAGATTCAGCACAGAATCCACTGTGCCAGCCTTGCCTTTGGCAGACTGTCTCGCCAGGTGTTCAACAATCATGACATCAGAACACACACTAGACTTTTAGTTTATAAAGCGATGGTAATCCCAACTCTCCTCTACAGCTGTGAGACTTGGATGACCTATAGAAAACACCTGAAAAACCTGGAACACCAGCACTTTATTAGGAAGATCCTCAACATAAAGTGGGAGGATCACTGCACTAATGTCAGTGTCCTCACAGAAGTCAACATCTTTTGTGTTGAGGCCCTGATTATCAGGCACCAGCTGAGGTGGAGCAGGCAGTGTGTGTGCATGCCTGATGTACACTAACCAAAACAATTGCTGTACGCCCAACTCACCAAAGGAGAAAGGAAAGGGGGAAGCCAAAAGAAACACTTCAAAGACATCCTCAAGATAAACATCAATAGATATGGCATCAATACCACACACTGGGAGACAGTAGCCCAGGATAGGGATAACCGTCGAAGACTTGTCAGAGAAGGAACATCCACTTTTGAGGAAAATCGTCTTGCCCTGGTAGCAGAAAAACGCCATAAAATAAAGGACAGACAACTGTCATGCAGCGATCATAGCGCAACCCTGACTTCCAATACCACCTACAACATCTACCAATGGGTCTGCGGCTCAAGGATCGGACTCCTCAGTCACCAAAGGACCCATAAAAAATAAAACCTGTGAAAGAGATCATCTTCGACCTCGAGGGATCAACGACGACAACAATCCTCAGGTTTCCCTAGAGAGAGGCAGAGTTCCATCCAAGATCTGCCCTTTGACACTGTTAACCTGTTCCATGAGAAAATGGATGAAGTCTCTCCACTTTCTCAAAGACACAAGAACAATTCTGCACCAGCTGGGTGTTTATACCCCTGTCCCCAAGAGGAAGCATCAGAAATAGGGATATAGGGCAAGACCCACCTCTTCAGTCCTTTTATCATCAGTGTTCTCAGGAGCCACATTGCAAGAGATTGAGGGTGTATAGATGCAGGAACCCACCCTCTGCAACATCCACCACCATGTCGTATTCTAACCCCTGGCAAAGAGTTTGTTTCATCCACATCCCTTTATTGCTGCTTCTTCATTCCCCTATTCATATGTTTGAAGGCTGCTTTACCCAATTTGTCAAAAGCTGGAGGGCCCTAGCTACAGACAGATGGGTATTAGAGAGTACCCATGGGGGCTGTCTAAACAAGTTTCTGACTACTCCTTCTCCAAACCCCTTTCCCGATTGCTCTTCAGAGACCACTCTTATGAGGAGATTTTATGACAGGAGGTGTGAACTCCCTGCTCCTCAGGGGAGCCATAAAAAAGGTTCCACCTCAACACCCTGGAAAGGGAGTCTGTGCTCCTTACTTCTTGATCTATGTCAGTTAAGCCAGCTTATCAAAAAAATAAAATTCCACATGATACCCTTGGCATCAATAATTCTCTTGTTAGAGGATGGCACATGGTTCATGGCTCTCAACATGAAAGATGCGTATTTTCATATAGATATCCATTCAGCCCACAGGCAGTTCCACAGGTTCCTCTTAGAGCAAAACCATTACCAATTCAGAGTCCTCCCCTTTGGTCTGTTCACAGCACCCAGGGTTTTTTCAGTGGTGGCTGCTGGGACAAGAAAAGGATTTACAGTTTTCCCATACATCAGTGACTGGCTTCTCACAGGTAACTCCTATAAGGAGGTCCACATCGTGACCCATATTCTGCTCAACCTTTTATTTTTCCAAGGTATCTATGTCAATCATGAAAAATCCACATTTTGACTACTTCTGGGGGAATTCTGTGTATGTGCAGAATTTATCCCCCACAGATTTCTTTGCTTCCCCGCAGAAAAATGACTTTCTGATGGGGAAGCACAGGGAAGCCACAAGAGCAGTAATGCAACCCTTCCCAGCAGTATGTTTTGGGTGCCAGGGCAGCCAGCAGAGACGTAAATCACTGTGGGGATAAGGTGGGACTGGGAAGACCCGGCTGGTGGCTCCTACCATGCGCCATGCTCAGCTGCTAGTCCCGGCTGGGCTGGGGAGGACGGGACTTCCTCTTCCCTTGCTCGGCATCTGGGGCTGGGTCAGACCTACCCCCAGATTTCTCCCCCGGCTGCAGGAAGCTCTGCAAACTGCCCCTCTCCACCCACTTCCTACACCCATCACTCCTGAGCTGCACAGGGAGGGATCCCTTTACAGGGAGTTGCACCCCCATCTGCCCAACCCCCGTGCATCCAGACCCCCTCAAAGCCAGACCCTCCTGCTGAGCCTCACCCCCCTGCACTCAGAATTCCTCCCTGATGAGCCCCACTCACAGGTGATCAGGAAGCTTCCCTGGTACTTCTTTAGAGCAGGGGTTCTCAAACTTCATTGCACCGCGACCCCCTTCTGTCAACAAAAATTACTTCATGACCCCAGGAGGGGGTACCAAAGCCTGAGCCCGCCCAAACCCCACTTCCCTGGGTGGGGGGCGGGGGGGGGAAAGCCCAAGCCCCACCGCTCCAGGCAGGGGGGCCAACGCTGAAGCTCCTTCAGCCCCAGGCAGGGGGCCTGCAACTTGAGTCCTGCTGCCCAGGGCTGAACCCCTCGGGTTTTGGCTTCAGCCCTGGGTAATGGGGCTTGGGCTTCAGCCCTGGGCCACAGCAAGTCTAAGCCAGCCCTGATGATCCCATTCAAAGGGGGTCGGAACCGACTTTGGGGTCCCGACACACAGTTTGAGAACCGCTGCTCTAGATCAACCTTCAGCAAAGACTTGTTGAGAGATGCCCTCCTGATGTTGTGGAAGGGTGCCTGGGGTATGCTTTCCTTCCAGTTCTTTTGATACCATAGGTTTTACAGAAGATCCACCAAGACCAAGCTTAAGTCATCCTCATCACACGCAACTGGCTGAGACAGTTCTGGTTCATGGGTCTGTTCAAGCTTTCATTGTAACCTCCCATGAACATCCCATCCTTCAACCCAACACAGGGGCAAGGTCATCCACCCAATCCAGGGCCACTGCAACTCAGAGCCTGGTATTTGGATGACGTAAAAGACAGAAAGCTCATGTTCCAAGAGGGTTGCAATTCATCCTTGACCGAAGTAGAAAAGACTCTACAAGAAGCTGTTACTCAGCTAAATGGAATTGGGCTCCACTTGGGCTCATCAACGCAGTTTGTCTCCAGACTCCACTGGAATCCTGATATCTTAGAGTATCTTACTTGCCTTTAGGTCTTCAGGTCTTGCGTTCAGTTCCCTGCAGGGGCATCTAGCAGCCGTCCGTGCTTTCCATCCTCCAGTGGATAACCGTATCTCTCACAAACCCTGTCACCGTTAGATTTTTGAAGGGGATTCTCAGATCCTTTCCACCAGTGATGAAGTCCACACCTCAGTGTGACCTCGATTTTGTTCTTTAGTCTCTCACTAAGTCTCCCTTTGAGCAGCTGGCCATATGCTCAATGTCCATGAAGGTAGCTGTAATGTCGGCCAGAAGAGCCAGAGAGCTGGGAGTGCTTATGGTGGACTCACCATATTCTACCTTCTATAAAGAAAAGCTCTTGCTATGCTACTACTCCAGATTCATACCCAGAGTGGTTTCCAAGTTTTCTACAAATCAGGTCATCCACTTACCTGTATCTTTTCCTAAACCACATGCCTCAGAAGAGGAGAGAAGACTACATTCTCTGAATGTCTGGAGGGCTTTGGTCTTTTATCTGTAAAGAACAAAGGATGGTAGAAAGACACCTAAATTATTTGTTTCCATAGCAGAGCAATCGAGGTCAACCTATATCAGCACATTCCTCTCTTCCCGCCCCTAGAAGGGGTAAAGGCTCATTTCCCCAAGGGGCAAGCTACTTTAGCTGCATCTCTGAGAGATGTACCCATACTAGAGGTATGTAGGGCAGCTACTTGGAGCTCTTTGCATACCTTCACAAGACATTACACCTTGGTACAGTCATCAGCTGCAATTATGATTATGGGGACAGCAGTACTACAGTCAATTACTTCTGTGTCCTCGCACCCACCACTTGTTTGACTACTGCTTGTTAATCTCCCACATGTAGTATTCACATAGGGACCATCACTTGAATAAGAAATGGAAGTTACTTACCTGTAACTGGAGGTTCTTCGAGATGTGTGGTCCCTATCTGTATTCCACTACCCCCCCTCCATTCCCTCTGCTGTGGATTGATTACACTGTGGTAAGAATGGGAATCTGGAGAGGCATTGGCTTGCACCACCCTTTATGCACTTGATTGGCAGCTCGAGGAGAGCTACGGTGTATGTGTGAGCCAATGGACACTGCTTACAACTAATTCCAGACTCAGGTGCATGGTGAGCATGCATATCCCACTTGTGGAATACAGATAGGGACCCCGCATCTTGAAGAACCTCCAGTTATAGGTAAGTAACCTCTATCTTTTGGACTTATGAATTTGTAATATACTGTGATACTGGTGTCTGCTTCCAAAGGCTCAGGTTTCTAAGACTGGGGAAGCACAGAGCAAATACTTCAGAGAGCTCTTGAGTGGAAAAAAGATGCTTATTTTTAAAAGCTTGTTGAAAATGACTGATTTGTTTTCCAATTCTGTTACTCATATGTTGGAATGTTTTTCCTTATTTTGTTTTTAGGACTGAAACTCTATACTCATACTTTTTTGCAGCATGCATTGCAGGGTTCTCTAAGTGCCGGTTATCTTATTGTATATAGTTTGTGTTCCTCTACTTAGGTACAAGAAAGTAAATTCAGGTCTGAGTTTCTGTAATATGAATTTTCTCACTTTGGGGATTTTTGTCCCTTAACATTAGTGAATTTTACTTTATTTTTGTGATTTAATTGTGATGTGACACTTAGTGCCTCTTCTTTTCAATTAGCAAAGTGAAGTTTACTGTTTCAAAAGCATAAAAATGAATAGCTTATTCCCTAAAATGGGAATGATAATATGTATCCAGCTTTTTAAAGTGCTCTGAGATGCTTGGATGAAAGGGACTAGAAATGTAAATTGACATTAAATTGATGATAAAATATAGTCCTAATGATAATAGCTAAGTCTGCAAGAAGATTGAGGTACCATAGATTCTATTCTAATGGGGATAAGGATTTGGTTTCTGGCTTTCTTACTGGTTTCTGGAATTTTATGGAAAAATATGGAATTGTAGTAGCAGAATATCAAACCCATAATTTCTCAAGAGGATAGAAGTGGTGTGGTGATGCACCAAAATGCAGTTTTGGAACACAAAACATGACTCATCACTGCCATTTGAATACTGTACAATCAACTGGAAGGCAATATCTAACTTCCTATGATATGTTTATTATTTTTCTTTTGAAAGGCCAGAACTGGAATAAAATTAGATCTATAAAAACATTCAATATTGTATTCTTAATTTTAATTTTGTACATATTTAGAATTCATTTGCATGTTGTAGAACACCTGAAACTGACTTACTATGACGAGCATAACTCCCTTGCCTGTATTTTATTGTATTTAATTGCTAACTTGTCAAATGAACTAAGTCTTTAAAAGAGGAGTTGCCCTGTTTTACTTTTAGTGTACTCTGAATCTTACTGCCTGGATACTTGTATCACTATTATAATACACATTGCTACTTTCTCATTGGTTGGTGGTCATTCTGTATTCCCAAACGTTAAGCTCACCTTATTTATACAAATTAGTAACTACTTTTTTCATTAGCGTTGTTTTATGAACAGACCTGGGAGAAACCCATGAAAGTTGCATTAAACGTCCTATAGAGCAGTTATAAATGTAGATTCTAGCTGTGATTCAGATAAAACTCAAATTTTGATTTAATTTTAAATTGTTAATGGATAAGAAAAATGTAATATAGTGTCTTCCTTACAGGAATACAAATATTGTTAGGCAGACTTCTGCACACTTTTGCATCGTAGATCATACAAATAAGTCTACAATCACAGAACTGCTTGGCTTAAGTGTAATTCCATAGCAACAGAGGTAAAAAACATAGTAATATGATTTACCTTTAATTTGATTAATCAGTTGATACTCCAAATGAACCATATATAACAATTAAATGAGACTGAATAACATAATTTTGGAGGGTGTTAAAATAGTAGGGCTGTCAAGTGAGTAAAAAAAATCGCGATTAATCGCACGATTAAAAAAAGAATAGAATACCATTTATTTTAATATTTTGGATGTTTTCTACATTTTCAAATGTACTGATTTCAATATATCAAGTGCATAGTGCTCACTTTATATTTATTTTTGACTACAAGTATTTCCACTGTAAAAAACAAAAGAAATAGTATTTTTCAATTCACCTAATACAAGTACTGTAGTGCAATCTCTTTATCATTAAAGTTGAACTTACAAATGTAGAATTATATACAAAAACACTGCATTCAAAAATAAAACAATGTAAAATTTTAGAGTCTGCAAGTCCACTCAGTCCTACTTCTTATTCAGCCATTTGTTCAGACAAGCAAGTTTGTTTACATTTACAGGAGATAATGCTGCCCGCTTCTTGTTTACAATGTCAGCTGAATGTGAGAACAGGCATTCTCATGGGACTCTTGTAGCCGGTGTTGCAAAATATTTACATGCCAGATGCGCTAAAGATTCATATGTCCCTTCATGCTTCAGCCACCATTCCAGAGGACATGAGTCCATGCTGATGATGGGTTCTGCTCGATAACAATCCAAAGCAGTGCAGACCAACACAGGTTCATTTTCATTATCTGAGTCAGATGCCACCAGCAGAAGGTTGATTTTCTTTTTTGGTTGGTTTGGGTTCTGTAGTTTCCGCATCGGAGTGTTGCTCTTTTAAGACGTCTAAAAGCATGCTCCACACCTTGTCCCTCTCAGTTTGGAAGGCACTTAAGATATATGAAAATGTAGAAAAACATCCAAAATATTTAATAAATTTCAATTGGTACGCTATTGTTTAACAGTGCAATTAAAAATGTGATTAATCGCAATTAATTTTTTGGAGTTAATCACATGAGATAACTGCGATTAATCAACAGCCCTATAAAATTGTTATACAATTAACCAAAAGACTACTTAGAACTTATCCTACTGGCTGTGTTTGGCTGTAATGATTGTGAAATTGCTTTCCCTAAAATGCGCAGGCTGTTGGAATCCAGGTCTTGAATAGAGGTTCAAGTGACCCCAATTGGAGTGACGTTACTGTGGTACAGCAGTATTTCCAAATCCTACCTAAAACATAACCTTATGGATACCTAAATCAGCGATTCTCAAACAGGGGCCTGGGGTCCCTGGGGGAAGGAGGGGGCGCAAGTAGGTTTCAGAGAGTCTGCCAAAATAAACCAGAGAGCAGGGCCAGCGTTAGACTCACTCTCGCTAGGGTCCAGGGCAGAAAACCAAAGCCAGAGCCCTGCCACCCAGGGCTCAAGCCAAAGCCCAAGCAACTTAGCTTTGTGGGGCTCTGGGCAATTGCCCTGCCTGCTACCCTCGAACATCAACCCTGGCTTTAAATCTACTGGATATGCAGAAAAACAGTTGTTGTGGCACAGGTGGGCTCTGGAATTTTTATTGTATGTTGGGTGGGACCTCAGAAAGAAAAAGATTGAAAATCCCTGAAAATAATGGAAAAACCTTAACTGACTCAATCAGTGGCAGTATAACTGAACATTGTCAGCTTGAGATGGATACTCTCTCCTTCTCCACTCCAAAAAATTTATTCAACCACTCTGTCATTCTCCAAAAGCATTTTGCAGTCCAGATTCAGACCTTGGGGAATGGCTCATCTTCTAAAAATAGAAATACAGCACTGTAGAACTCTTCTGCTGTGTGCGCTGAAATCTTGTAAGCGTGATCCAGCTATATTGGCCCCAGTCAGCTGTTTCTGTCTATAGCTACAGGGTAGCGTTCCTCAATGTTCCTCCTTACTCTCCTGTAAATTTTCTTGATTTCCTTCTGTTCTTATCGTGTTTTGACTTTTCTGCTCTTCTCTGCTGCCTCCAAGATCCATTTTGGGGAGCCTTGGCCAATATAGGGCATGGAAGTTATGGGGCATTGAGTGGCCTACTCTAAACTGTCTGCTTTGGTGATAATGCACCTCTCAGCTGGATCTGGACTACTTGCCCTATACAATCACCACTTCCATAGTGTAACCCACAACAGCGCAGCAAGCAGGTGCTTGGGGCGGCAAACGGAAAGGGGCGCCACGTCCGGCTCTTCGGCGGCAATTCGGCGGGGAGTCCCTCAGTCCCTCTTGGAGGGAAGGACCTGCCGCCGAATTGCTGCCGAAGAATGAAGCGGCGGCGGTAGAGCTGGCGCTGAAGTGCTGCCGATCGCAGGTTTTTTTGTTTTCGTTTTTTTCCCCCGCCGCTTGTGGTGGCAAAAATGCTGGAGCTGGCCCTGACCCACACACCTCCTGGGTGTGGTGCTCTGTCCCCTCTAGTGGCACCGAGACCACGTAGATATTGATGAGTCTGCTATAGCCTTAGCTAAGGGCCATGTGCTTTTGACTCATGCAGTAGAGCAGGGGTCTCAAACTCAAATGACCTCGAGGGCCACATGAGGACTAGTACATTGGGCCGAGGGCCGCATTTACTGACGCTTCCCCCCCGCCGCCCTCGGCCCCGCCCCCACTCCACCCCTTCGATGAGGCCCCGCCCCTGCCCCGCCTCTTCCCACCCCTTCCCTGCCCCCATTCCAACCCCTTCCCCGAAATCCCCACCCCAACTCTGCCCCCTCCCTGCCCCCAGGGGGCACAGGAGGGGTGTGGGGTGTGGCGGGGGCTCAGGGCAGGGAGGTGGGGTGAGGGGTGCAGGAGGGGGTCAGGGTGCGGCAGGGGGCTCAGGGCAGGGGGTTGGGGTGCAGGAGGGGTGCGGTGGGGATTCAGGGAAGGGGGTCAGGGTGCAGGGTGCGGCAGGGGGCTCAGAGCAGGGGGTCGAGGTATGGGGTGTGGCGGGGGTTCAGGGCAGGGGGTCGGGTGC